>OY856414.1:314413000-315013000 GCA_963693085.1 Alisma plantago-aquatica
CACATTTATTTTAGCCCATATATATATATAGGGCCCATCTTTATTGCCCGTGCGGGTAGCTACCCGCCCACCCTTCCAACCACTTTTTTTCAACAACAAAAAATTCGCAATTGCAGAGGACCATTTTGTCTAGCTCCCCAAAAAATTTCATCCAAAACTAATATCATTTGCCCCCCCAAAATAAAAAAAAACTCATCCTTATATATATCTACTGTATATTTTGTACATAGTTACTTTTTTTGCCAGCAGAGTTACTTTTTTGACACCATAGTCACTTTTTTTACAGCAGAGTTACTTTCTTAGCCAGGAGAGTTACTTTTTTGGCTGCCGGGTAGCAAAAATCCAGGCTACCCACGTGGGCAATGAATGAACGCCATATATATATATATATATATATATATATATATATATATATATATATATATATATAGAGAGAGAGAGAGAGAGAGAGAGAGTCAGGCTAGAATACACTCTAGTGATGATAAACTTAAATAGGAGAAGTTTACAACTGTCTGGAGCTTTCCTTTTTCATAATTTGCTTTGTGATTGATTTGATGTTAGCAACTTTTGTTGCGTCCTAAATTTCCCAACTAAACAACACCTTGTTGGATTGCACTATTAGAATATATGCTTTAGTGCATTATGTAATTACTTAAGATTTAGACTTGTCTTTGTCTTTAGCAATGTTTTATCCCACATTTCTTATTTTTTATTCTCACATACTCTCTTTTCTTATAAAAGAGAGTCACTTGCATTTGTTTAGACACATCAAATTAAGGTTTATCTATTCTATATGGTATCAGACGACTATGATCCTCCCTAATCCCCACCCACCAACCCTAATGCTTCTCAAAACTTGTTTCTAGCCATCACCCCCTAACCCCCTCTCCCACCCGTCATCACTCCCTCCACCTGTCACTACCACCCTCCTATATCTCTCCCACCACCAACCACCCTCGAGTCACCGCCCTTCTCTCCTTCGTCCATTGTTGTCATCACCACTACCCCTCCCCTTCCACCTACCTCTACCACAGCCCACGACCTACCACTGTCGCTGCTAACCACCCCCCCCACTCTGTAACATGTTGCAACTCCCGCCATAGCCCCACAAACCCACTCGCGGCCTCACCGCCCAACAGCCCACCATCCACCTATTATTGCCCATCAACCCTCCAACCAATGCTCTTCCTTCTTTCGTGTCTCCTGGTATTTTCTAACAGTAGCACGTTGAAGTTCTAAATAGTATCATCTTTGGTGCTTGCCTACGTCACATGGTGAATTAACTTGTACACTGTGACAATGTATGTTCTCTCTCTCTTTGTTGCTCCTAAGCGGTTTCCTCATACCTATTGAGATGAATCTGCTATTGTTGTTTGTAACCCGGATGTGGGTGTTCCTGATCAGTTGATCCAGATCTACTATTACTATTGATATTGTTGCTACTGCCTATCTATGCGGCTTCATTACTTCAGCTCCTATGGTGTCATGAGATCCTCCTTGGTCCTTGTGTGTTACTACCATGAAGTTTGACATATCAAACTATCACCTTTGGTCGGCATCTTCTGAACTCTATGTTAAAGCCCAAGAGTGTTACTCTCATATCTCTACTGATGCTAAAGTTCCTTCTGATGTTGCGGCTAATGAAAAAGCCAAACAAGCCTATGGTCAGTGGTTCAAGGATGATTTTGGAGTTATGACATGGATGGTGAATAGTGTTGAACTAAAAATTAGTCAGTCACTCCTCCATCTTCATAATGCAAAAGCTATGTGGGATCAACTATCCCATGTATACTCTCATCAATAGAATCTAAAGGTCTTTGATATCTTCAAGAATCTGAAAAAAAAGGGGTATTCCACTGATGGATTTGTTGAAGACTATCACAATCAATGCTCAAGGCCATAGGATTAATACTAAGTATATCATCCTCTTTCTTCTGACATCAAAGAAGTTCAACGGAAACACAACAAACTTCAGTTAGTTCAGTTCCTGGATGGACTTTCTAATTCATTCTTTGGTGTTGTTTACCATATCTTATCCAGTGATCCCTTACCCACTCTGTGGGATATTCTCAAGTGAGTTCAACGTCTCCCTTCTATGCCTTCACCACATGTTACCTCTATTGATCACTCGGTTCTTAAGGTCTTCTCTCATGATTTTGTCGAGGATGTGGATGTGGTCGCGGCCATTGGACACAGTAGTCGTGCTTTGGATACTCTTGGACGTAGCCCTTCTCCTGGCCCTAGATGAGGACAATCTCAAACTCCTACTTCCAACCGCTATTGCAACTTCTATGGGCGCACGAACCACAATGAGAACCATTATTGAAAACATTGTGCCCATGCCCGGGCAAACCAGGTCTCATCTGATGTCTCTGAATACAATATTGTTGCTGCCTGAAGTTCCAAACAACCCATGGTTGAGTGGATTTGTTTGAAATTTGAAAATTTGCTCCAGGCTCATTTATAATCACAACCTCAAGCTTCAGACGGATGTTCTTCTTCTCTACTTACATCTCCTTCTACCTACAGTAAAAATAAATGGGTTATCAACTCAAGAGCATCAACTCATATTTTTGGATGTTTAGATCTCTTTACTACTTTATCTAAAACAAATCAAGTCCACCCTGTGACAATAGTTGATGAGACTCAATCTGCAATACATGGAATTAGAACTATATCTCTATATAAAAACATGTCATTAAAATATGTTTTATATGGTCCACGATTCCCACTTAATTTGTTATCTGTCAATAAAAGTGTGAAGAGTCTTCAGTGCCCGATCACTCTTGGTCCCGAGGGTTGTGTGTTTTAGAATCTCGTCATGAGGATGAGGATTGGTTTAGGCCACGAAGGACTTGACGGACTATACTACCTGGATGTGTCGAACTCTGTTGCTTCTTTGCTAACTTCTTTTGTGACTAGTCTGCAATGGCACTACTGTTTGGTACATCCTTCTGCTATAAAACTACAATGCCTATTTCCTGAAATTTCTAATAAACAATTTTTGTGTGAATCTTGTCAATTTAGCAAACAGACTCGGGCAATTTTTCATAAGAAAGAGATTGGATCTAAGGATCTTTTTGATATTGTTCATGTCGATATTTGGGGACCCTATTATGCTACTAGCTTCTTTGGCTATCGCTATTATATGACTTTTATTGATGACTACTCTAGGGCAGGCTACTTGGTTGTTTCTCCTCAAATATCACAATAATATTTTGAACACTATCACCACCTTTTTTATTGAGTTTCAAACCCAGTTCAATACTACTGTTAAAATCTTGAGAACTGATAATGCCTTAGAATCTATGAAAAAATTAATGGATATGTTTTGTACTGTTCGGGGTACCATTCATCAAACTTTCTATTCTTACACCATAACAAAATGGTGCAGTAGAAAGGAAGAATAGCCACCTTCTTGAAGTAGCACGCACCATTCTACTTTACTATCATGTTCCTAAATAATTCTTGCCTAAGGTTGTTTCTACTGTGTACTTCTTACTTAACTGTATGCCTTCTTTTGTATTGCATAATCAAGTACCTTTCTCTTGTCTGTATCCCGATGCGCCTTTGTTTTCTGTTTCTTCATGCATCTTTGGCATCATTTTTTGTTGAAAATCCCTGCCCCGAGATATGTAAACTTGATCCATGTTCCACTAAATGTGTGTTTTTGGGATATTCAAGAACGCAAAAAGGATATCAGTGTTACGATCTTATCAAAGAACAATAGTTTGTGAGTATGGATGTTGTCTTTTTTATACTCTAAAAAAGGATTTTCTTTATCAAGTGATTTGTTAGATCCCACTCCTCTGCCTCAAGTAGAAGAACATGACCACATCGAAGTAACTGAAGATCTGCCTCTTCCATTAAAGGTATACAAGAGAAGACCCAAAGTTATAGTCCTCTCTTTGGCCCCCTCAACAACCAACTCCTCCCTCGTCGGCCAATCACAACACCACCCAGGTAACTTCTAACCTACATCTTCCTATTAGTAAAAGGAAAGGTGTTCATTCCTATAATCAGCATCAACTTCTGCTCTAGCACTAATCTTGGTGATAGCTTTTCATGTTTTTATTGTTGCCTTATTGATGTTTCTATACCAAAGATTGCTAGACCAGCTCTCTAGCAACCTGCCTGACGTCAAGCTGTGGAAATTGAAATGGCTGCCCTTCGCAATCCCAAGATGTGGGATCTCATTAATCGTCCTAAAAAATCTCCTATTCTTGGTTGTCGTTGGATTTTACTATTAAATAATAGTCATACGGTTCAATTGAACGACTACAAGCTCATCTGGTACCAAAATGTTATACTTAGACCTAAGGGGTTGACTATTGTGAAACTTTTTCTCCTACTGCCATACTTAATTTTGTATGAGTGCTTACATTTGTTGTTGTAGACCATGATTGGTCACTTTTTAACTGGATGTTAAAAACACCTTCCTAAATTGTACTTGCACGAGGAGGTCTATATGGAGCAACCACCTGGTTTTGAGACTCGGGGGGTGTTCCAAAGTCTACAGACTCAGGAAGGGGGTTTATGGGACTTAAACAAAGTCTGTGGGCATGGTTTGATAAGTTGAGCCAGATTCTTCTAAAGCTTCAATTTCGGCGCTAACACTCGGATCACTCTATTTTTATTAAAAAGACCAGTTGCATGCTTGTTATTCTTATTGTCCATGCAGATGACATAATTTTGTTTGGTGGTGATTCTAAAAGTGTTATAGCTACCAAATGATATCTAGAACAACACTTTGTTACTAAAGATCTTAGTAAACTCATGTACTTTTTGGGAATTAAGGTTTCTAGATCTTCGTCTGACATATGCCTTTCACAACGTAAATATGTTCTAGATCTTTTGACGAAGACTGCTTGCTTGGTACTAAATCTGTTAGTCATCCCTTGGATCCCAATACAAATAAATGTATGCAAGCATGCATGTATGTATGTATGTATGTATGCAAGTGACAGCCAATTCAATAGGATATGCTCACCATTGCTATTTGTTATTCTTTGTTCCCTTTGTGTCATCATTGTGCTAACTTGGTTTGTGTTTGCTTGTTTTTGGCATTGTGTAGGTGACAGTTGTTCATGCAAGGACGTCACTCTCAGTCTAGAGAGGTAGTCCTTTGGGATCCCCAAATAGGCAAAAGGTGACACCATCACAGGTAACAACAACAACACCAAGCAGCTAAAATGGGTGATGTAGAGGGACCGGAACATGAGGTCAAACCCATTCCACCAAGGCCATTACATGAATACTTTACTCCAGGGAACTACACTTCACCAATTGCCACAAGAGTTAATTAAATGCCAGGATAGCAATTTTCTATCCTTCCCACACTCTTGGGCTTGCTTTCCACTTTCTACAATATGGAGAATGAGAATCTGTACCACCACATTGATCAATTTTTGGAGATGTGTTCTACGTTTCACAATCCGGCGGCAACAGATGACTCCATAAGGAGGATCTTGTTCCCCTTCTTGCAAAAAGAAAAAGTTAGAGAGTAGTACTTGTCAAAGTCGGCTTTGGTCACGTGGGAAGCCGTCAAAATGAATTTTTGAAGAAGTTTTACCCGATTGCAAAGCTGACTCAGATGCAAAGATGTATCACTTCCTTCCTCCAGAAGGAGGGGGAGACTTTCCATTAGACTTGGGAAAGGTTTCAAAAGCTTCTCCGAGATTGTCCCCATCACGAGGTCCCTATTTGGCAGTTGGTGCAGTCGTTCTACACCAGATAATATGAGATGGGATAAATGGTGGTGGATTTTTCATGTGGAGGCACGTTCATGGACAAAGCACCAGAGGATTCTTGACCTCTTTTCAAGCACTTGGAAAAGAACTCATGTCACCAAGCCTCTAGTAAAGATGTTCCATGTGATAGGAGCAAGCCCATCTCTCCTATTAGAGCCAAGAAGGATACAAGCCCGCAAATGATGAAGATCATTTCTGACATGATGAATTTGATGAAAAGTCAAGCGGGTGGTTCTTCAAGCCAAGCTTATCTAGTGGTGGAATCTCTTGAGGAGGAAGTAAAAGCATTGTAATTCTTTGGCAACTAGGGAAATCACGCTCACATGTCCCAGTCATACAACCTGGAATGGAGAAATCACCTGAGCTTCTCTTGGAGACAACAAGGTGATGAAAGCCAATGACAGCCCGGACAGCCCCAAAACCAAAGGTATATCTCAAAATTTGAAGAGGAAGTTCTTGGGAGGCTAAGGATCCTTGATGAGGTCAAGAAGGATGTGTCGAAACCAGGTCAAAACATAAGTTGATTGGAACAAAGAATTGATTAAATCTCTATGTCCCTTGCAAGAAGGGAAGAGGGGAGGTTGCCCTCTCAAACTATGGTAAACCCCAAAAACATGAGAGGAGCCATGAATGCTTCCCAAGGTGCCTATTTTCCACCCCAAGGCCAAGTATCTACCTTTAATCAATATCAAGGTCCTCTAAACCCATATGCTCTTCCACCACCACAAGCTCCCTTCAACTATCAATATTCCAAACCACCACCACAATCCTACCAACAACCCCTCACCAATATCAACCACCTCCACAACAACTACCAGAACAACCTCAGTTCATTCTCCAAAACCCAAATTCACAACACCAAAGGCCACCATCTCAAGGGCCACAACAGCCATCACAAGCATCTTCCTCTTCTACTCATGAGCAAGTGAAGGCAGTGACCACTTTGAGAAGTGGGAGGACTTTAGAGAGGCCAAAGGAGGGCAGCTGAAGGATTTGCCAATGGAGAGAGAGTTGATACTATGATACAGTGATATCGGGAGTTGATACCGTGATAGTTGGTGATGATGTTGATATCGTGATACTGAGCAGTGATACTGTGACAACTGATGTTAATATTGTGATTCCTGTGATACCGCTAGAAGGTAATGATGAGATGAGAATTCCAGATACACAACTTCCTCCTTTTCCTGAGGCTCTTGAAAACCCATCTTTTTCTAGGAGGAAAAAGAAGCATTCTAAAGATATTTTGAAAACTTTCAAGCAAGTTAGAATCAATATTCCATTGCTTGATGTCGTGAAGCAAATTCCTTCTTATGCTAAATTCTTGAAGGATATGCGATCCTTTAAAAGGAAGACTACCGGCAGAATCAAAAGCAAGTGAAGCTCATTGAGCAAGTGAGCTCTATTTTGCAACACACTCTCCCCAAGAAGAGGAAGGATCTAGGGCCTCCAAATCATTCCATGTTACATTGGCACTCACTGCATTGATCAAGCTCTACTCAATTTGGGCTCAAGTGTAAATTTGATGCCTTACTCTGTTTATGCCGATTTGAGCTAGGACATTTGGATTCGGCCAATCGCACTTTGCAATTAGTTGACCGGTCTGTGAAATTCCCAGGGGGGATAGACGATGTTTTGGTGAGTCTCGATGAAGACACCTCTACGTTCTTCCCAACTGATTTCATAGTATTAGACATGGAGAAAGATTCCCAAACAATACAATCATCCTAGGGAGGCCATTCTTAGCCATGGCGGACATCATGATTCGTGTAAGGACGGGAACTATGTATGTCACCTTCATGCATATGAAAATCCGCTTGAACATCTTCAAGGCATCTTCTAAGACTAAGGTAATTAGGGCAACCGAAGAGGATTGTTATTTGGTTTGATTGCTTGGAAGAAATTAATGAAGAATGCTTGTCGTCATGAATAAAGACATCCACAAATGACAGGGGGCTAGAGCCCATTGTTGAAATGTCAGATGAAGAAATCCAAAGAAATGAACTTGTTTTAGTGGTTGCTAGTGAAGACCTTCCTTCCGTCTCTGAAAAACCTTTAAGGTGTGCATGTGTGTCTACGTTCGTGTGTGTGTGTGTGTGTGTTCGTGTTCGTGTTCGTGTTCGTGTTTGTGCACGTGTATGTGTGTGTGCGCATGCGCATGTATGTATGTAAATAGTGAGAAAGACAGGTTAGGAAGTGGGTATCAATTGGTACTTGCAACTCACATTTCTTGTCGTTAAAATGGCACATGTAGACTTTGTTAATTAAATCTAACCATATGGATTCAAGAAACATTACCTAGATTATATGTGTATAAAAATTCACAATCATATATCATGTGATATAGATGAATATCATCCAATGATTTCTACAATTTCTACAATTTACAATTGATTGAAAACATACATCTTCTCTCAATGCATGATCAATGAATGATGGATTGAGATAATTTTATATACATGTAAACTAAAGGGTGTACATAGATATATATGATTGGGTTATTTTATAGAGCCTTGCAAACATGTTAAATTAAGATGAGTCAATATAAGCTACATGTTCTTAGGCACACAATTTGTTTAATTATATATATAAATACATATATATGTATATATCTCTGTGTGTGTATATTATATATATATATATGTGTGTGTGTGTGTGTGTGTGTGTGTGTGAGTGTGTGTGTGTGTATCTGATCTAAAAGAAGGTTCCTTCTCTCTCTCCCCGACCCGGGCAGTAGAGCCAAGATGTTGCCGAGATGGGTAAATTAGCTTCAGTCTCCTATCGAGATTTGAACATAGGACGCTTCATCAGGCACCACCAAACTTGAGCAGTGGGGCTATCGACTGCTTGGTTATTGTATATATATGTCTATACATACATATATATATATATATATATATATATGTATGTATGTATAGTCAGGCTAGAATACACTCAGTGTATCGGAGACGTAATACACTCAAGTCGATTTGCATCCTACGATTACTTTTTAAGATATTAAAATAGGTGATCCTCTTAAGTATCATATGTATAGACTATTTGCAAAGTTTGGGCTCATTTGTATAAGCATCTAAAGGTTACAAAATTAGGCATTTGAAAATGTTTTCGGCCATCAAATTCATAGTACATTGTTGAATGGCTTACATGTATCCGAATGAACGGTTAGGATTTTTCAAAAACATATCACCGATATGTAAACTCAACTTGAGTGTACAAAGATTAAAAATCCTAAGTTAAATGAAATCATATTTGACATGATTGAAGTTGACCTAATCTGGCCTAAACTAAGCCTAAATTGCCCTAATTTGAGCTAAAACTGACCTAATTTGGCCTAATGTGAACCAATCAAACTAAATTCCCACATTTGGCCGCATCAGACATAATATGCCAGAAATTGTTGAATACATCTAGCCCCAAGTGTATACTAGCTCCTTGCATGTCTTGGAATGAGAATGAGAAAGAGCCAATTCCAAAAAGTGGACATAGATGCTAGAATATTTGGCTTTTTCAACCAATTCTCATTAGTTTACAAAAGCTTTTATAAGTGTTTTAAAAAGCAGTGTGTTATGCGTTCGGAGAGTTCACCTTGTCGAGTATATGTGGTATGCGGGAGTATATGCAGTTTTGATTTTTTTTTTTTTTTATTATATCTATATATGTATATATTAATTATGAATTTATGTATTTCATTTGTACAATTGTGTATCTGAATAGTACAATTACAAGAATAATGGATGCAATCATGCAAATATCCCATCACCACAACTTAAATATATACAATTATCTAAATCTAAATAAACATAGCTGAATCTAAATGTAAAAAACAAGAAATGGAAATGTCTATCTAAAAATCGGGGATTAATCGGTCTTGTATGCGGCCGTGCCACTGATTATGCGGTCGTACCGCCGATTATGCGGCCTGGACCCTACTTTTTGGAGGCATTTGCAATATGCGGCTCGATAGGTGGTCTGAACCTTGTATGCGGCTGCACAAACCCATTCTTAAAACACTATTTCATATTGTATCCCACTGCCACACAAAGATGAATTGTGTACTAAGGCATGTCGATGTAATGTTTTGAAGGTGGACTTGACACATTTCTTTGACTTGTTGCTACTAGGTTTTTGAATGCAAGTCTCAAAGATCCTAAAAGTGATGATTGAACATGACCACTACGTTTGCATGCCTCTTCTTCCCCTTGTACGTGCACCTAGTATCGCTTCCATCACTCATAAACAAGAGACTAGCAGCAAAGTTGTAACCGACGTGAGCAGGTCACTTTGGGTAAAGGGCTTGAAAGAGGTAAAAGAAGATAAGTAGGCAAGTAGGAGCAACATACATAAGGGCATAATAGAGTGAGAATTGCATATAATTTAACTCTCGTAAAATACCTCCAGGCATGGGTATATATATAACGTGAGAGATCCCTAGTTGACTTGTTTCCGTTCATGACCCTATTGAATTAAGAAAGAAAAACTAATTCATTGAAAACTTTCAAACAAGTCCCCAACTATTACATCTAACTCCTAATACTGAAATAATTGTGATAAAACCCAAGACAAAAACCAGTAAACAACAACCAAAGACAAACATAAACAAAAGACGACTTATAACGTACTTTAATCAAGAGGCACCAAACCCTTGTCAGACTCTACATGAGCAGGTTGTCCTACATCATATTCTAACAAAAAAAAGATGGCGATGTTTGCAATTTGGAAGGACGACTATAGAGGAAGTAAAATCAGATAATGGAAGGTGAAAACAAGGTGACAAGATAAAAATAAAGGCGAGTTATACCAAATGATGGATGATGTTATGGAAGGAGAGGGACCAAGTCTACAGCAAAATCATTTGCTTACATCCTTGGCCAAAGCCCAAGGTTGGTTGTATATAGATGGGTCCTATTACATCTAAAAGGGGGACGTTCCTGACATGATGCAACTTCCTAAAAAATAAGTAAACTAATTGACTCGATTAATAATCAAAATACAAATTTGTGTATAAATTTGAAATACAATAAATTATATTATCTAGAGTTATTTCATTCCTATTTTTGGCATTAAAATAAGTATAAATCATTAAAATTTTAATTATGTTATGCCTTTGTCCTATAAAATATGTGTATACGAAGGTATGAACCATTATTGTATATGTTCATTTACATATAACCATAATTATGTGCACATGGCAAAGTATAATGATAATCGGCATTGCAAAAAGTATGTATATAAATGGGTAATGCATACACAAATTTATTTGTTTTAAGGTTCCAAGGCGACACCTAGGTGTGTCATTGTGTCAAGGCGCCCTCTTTTGGCCCCTTGCCATCTTAACATGTATGGGTGTAGACTGTGGCAATAATGATATTCATGTCAATTTTTCTAGTATGGAAGTTATTGTGACACGGCTAGTAGTTGCCAATAAGACAAAAATGTTTATGTTTTGAAATTAAGAGTTATTGCATCTGTATTTTGTACCAATACATAATTATTTGCAGCGTTAAGAACAAAGGAAGTTCATTGTGCTCAACCAAAGCAGCCTTCTATCAAGAATAAGATACCAATGTTGGTGCAACATTTGCAACATCTTTTAACCTTGATGTATTTGCATCGATCACCCTCACTTGATAGTAATTTCAAATTTAATTATAAGAACCAATAAGACACAGATATGTATGTTATAATTAGGAGTTTTTGTGTATTTCAATTTCTTTAGTATTGTATTTGTATGATAATGCAATTTATCCACTAATAAAAGTCAGGAGGGCCGGATATGGTCACACAAAGTAGCTATCTACTCCACAATACTCATTTATGGCTTATGAGAAATGCATCATTTGTGAATACTAACATAGGAGTTTCGCACTCTGCTCATCACATACATTGTGTGCCGTCGTCTGTAAACCCAATGTTTGCAAAGGCTTGGCAGTTTACCATCAGGCCTAGTGGCTCTTTGTTGAGTAGCCGAAGTTGTTGTCTATCGTTGCAATCAGACCCTATAGGACCCCATTAATCTAATGGTAGGTCATCAGCTTATCAGAGAGTTGACACAGCCTCTAGAGGGTTTGTTTGGAGACCCTTAATCCAGCAACTCCGACCCCTATTTGAAGATCTACGCCCTCAAAGCTTCTAAACATAGTTTAAAATGTTGATTTCGATGCTAATTCTAATGGTCCAAAACAGAAATTTACAAAAAAAAAAAATCAAAAAAATTGCTCCTATCGACACAAGATTCCTTCACAAATTCTGATGACCAATCAAAGGAATTAAATCATGAAATTTTACGAGGATGATGTGCATACATAAATATATTTAATTATGCAATAATATCATATGTTGGTACAAAGTTGGGGGGCTCCTACATCTGTGGGTGAAAAGATACAAAACTAGTTTGATGGGGATTTTGATTATGCAATTTAGTCAAATACACAAATTCTAATGCAAAAAGTGTTATATCTTACATTTTGCATTCAATTAGGTGGAGGATCTACCTAATGAAGCACGGATACTCCAAAACAGGTGTCGTATCCGATACGTATTGGATATCAATACTCCGTGGATACTCCTGGATACGTATCGGATACTCCTAATTTGTATCATATCGTATACAGGTCGTATCTAGTCAGTAAAAACTAGAAGAAAAAAATATGGGCATGACATTGCTTGATTAGCATTTGACACCAACTCATGTCTCAAACCTCTTTGCTAAGTAGTAGCTTGCAAAAAGGTTGTCATAGTTGCTTCCCTAAAGTAGCTAAATGTCAATCTTCCTTCTTTTCTTTATTGTTTCTACCTCTATTTTTTGGGGTTTCACTTTTTAAAGAACTTCAATATGTAATCTGGATTTTTTTTTTCTTTATTGCAAACCAATTCATTCACCTTGGTACTTTGGGATGCTTTCCCTGCTAAGGTGCAAGTTTTATGCATGTTGATGTCCTCCATATTCTATGAAAGGCTTCAATTTAGTATCGTTGGGTTAACATGCCTCTTGTTTTGGTGACTAAATCCATTGTGATTTATTTTGGATTTCTATCTAGACAATATCTATTTCATCTCCTTTGAAGATAATCATTCCATCCCCATTCTTATGTCTCCCCCTATGAAGCATTGATACTCCAAAATAGGTGTCCTACCAGTATTGAAAACATATTTGATACTAATACTCCCTAGATACTCTCTAATACATACCAAATACTTCTTAAGTCGTATTCCTTTTTTTATCAGTAGAAAATGACCTCAATGCAACCAAGATACAACCAGCCCATTTAGCAGCCAAGAGAGCACCCCACTCGCGTGATCCCTCAAAATCCCAAAACCATGTGACTTCCAACTCTAGAATCCCCCTATTGTATTGTGATTTGATAATGAAATTGATATTTTCTGTTAAATTTCAAAATAAACATTAAAAAGATTGTTGTATCCATGTTGTACATGTATCTTATATTTTAAAAAATTGACATATCCATGTACTGCACACATACCCATATCCATATTTGTATCTATATCCATGCTTCATAGTAGCTTGCTATACATGAGAGAAGATAGTTTGGTATCACAAATGACACAACTCACTTTACAACACAACATTACATTATATATGAAATGTGAAAGGTTTAGAATAAGATATTATAATGTCTTTTTGTAACTTGTCTCGCATTAATATGAATGAAAGACCACTTTTTAAATCATTGTTTGATATTGTAGTATTGGTTTCCATTTTCTTTACAAATATTGTAATTTTTGAATGAAATTTGATTGTCTTCATCTATTTTTATAATAAATATATTGGTTATTTTTAAAAATATTAAAATAAATATAAAAAATTGCCGTATCCACGACGTACCCGTATCTTATATTTTCAAAAATTGCCATATCCGCATACCCGTACCCATACCCATATCCAATACATATCCGTGCTTCTTAGACTGCAACTGGAAGCTTGATGTAGATGCATCTTCTACATTTTAAGCCTAATGCAAGCATGGTCCAGCACTGGCAATTATCACCTTTTTCCTATAATCGCCGATTATAAGCTTATAGATATGGAAGTGGTTTTCGTTTTCAGATCAAGTGTTACTTTACACGTACTGTATGTAACAAATCCCGAATTGTTGGGAACAAAAAAGTGCGTAAACGAACAGGTACAGAATACTCCCAAAGCCCACTTTCCATTTTTCAATACAAAGCAGAATTTGGACGATTTAATTGCCAAATTCATTTTATTATGCTTCTCGACAAGCTGTCTCTTTATTTGACAAGTTGATAAAATTAACAGAAAGGGTGGCCATCCAACATTAAACCTACAACCAATATGCATCCAACTAGTACTCAGCAAATTCTAACTGCCAACTATTTCAAGGAAGTGCCGCCTTTAGAGACTTAATATAGCTCTCAAGATTCTTTAGACCTTCTTCGGGAGAATTGGATTCCCCTAATAACTTAACAACCGCACTACCAACAATCACACCATCAGCTCCCCATCCCGCAATCTGCATCATGTTGTGAAATAATGATAAGTCCCAGCAACACAATTTAAATAGAACACAGCTTTCAGAACAGTACTGACCTGACGAACATGTTCTGGCTTTGATATGCCAAAACCAACGGCAACTGGTTTAGTCGTGGCCTGGAAATAGAAAACTCAGTAATTATGAACAGAGAAACAGCAAGTATTTTTTTTAGTTCAAAGGAACAAGATATATTAATAGCTGACAAGTTATTGATTTCCTGTGAAAATCAGCATAGGGCGCTATCCAGACAAAAGCACACAAATGAATCGGGTTCACATCATAGGAGCTTCAATATTACAATATTCCTACATTTCAAAACCAGATATATCGTGATGACCCTACTCACAATATTCTCCTAATTTTGAATTATCCCCTCATAATCACGAATTTTTCATGTGGCAAATACTAAGTCCGATTATTGCAAGAAACTTGAGTTATTCCCAAATTCCACCAATGATTTACGAATTTTATGAATTATCTCCGAATTTCACGGATTAGTCCCAAACTTCACAATTGTTCATTTATGGAATAAAAACATATTAAATGATATGCCATTTGGGAATCGAGAATCAATAAGCAAATCATGGTGTGCATATATACAATTACATATCAATGTGTTTATCTTGTGTGTGTGTATATACATACAAATAATATATATATATATATATATATATATATATATATATATATATATATATATATATATATATATATATAGAGAGAGAGAGAGAGAGAGTCAGGCTAGAATACACTCGAGTGTACGGATCGCACGAATACACTCAAGTGTGTTTACATATCAAGACTATTTTTTGCAAAATGTAAACCGTTGATCTTCACCGTCATACTATAACTAGGCTACATACAAATTTTGAGCCCATTTGGATGAGTGTAAGTCACTCATCCAAGGACAACAAAATCGACGCACGAAACTAATTTGAAATGCATAATTTTTGCGGTCTTCATAACATGAGCTATACATATCCAAATGTGCTCAAATTTTGTGTATGAGTTGTTCACGAGATGTTTAATAAGATCAACGGATTAGATTTTCAAAAAAATATGGCATCATGAAAAACTACTTGAGTGTATTCCGCTCCGGATACACTCGAGTGTATTCTAGCCTGACTCTCTCTCTCTCTCTCTCTCTCTCTCTCTCTCTCTCTCTCTCTCTCTATATATATATATATATATATATATATATATATATATACATTTTACTGTCCAAAATTTATCCTTTTTATGAATATTTGACCGAACTTTTACCGAATCTTTGTCGAATTTTATTCAAACTTTCCGCATAATTCCCTAATGCCAAATTTCTAACCTCACCGAATGAAATCCAAATTCACAATTCGTGACTATGGGACTGATGACGATTCGTCCACCAGGACTTTAGATACATCTATGGGTATCATACTCCCTTGAAATAAATACTAGCATCAATGAACTGTTAAGCAGGAGCAAGGATTTCTAGGCATAGACGAATGTGGGTTGATATAGCGTCCTGGTTTACTGATCCATTTATAGTGACTTGAAAGAGGTTTCAAAAGAAGAAGGAAATCAAGAATGTGGTACCATTTGCATCATAACAGTGTTGACAGAAAAACACAAGAATAGACCTCTCATCATAAGTTCTATCATTGTCATTCTAGGTGCAGATGCAAACAGGAAACGTGGAAAGGAAACTCGATCTAGAGAATTAAATATAGTATGGCGTTGTTTTAATACCGAATCTGACGGTTCGACAAACATAAGAAGCAATTCCCATCATTTACATAGAACTAGTTTAGCAGCGTATATTGTATAGTACGGATTGGAGCCTTTTAAGGTAAATGAAAAGTGTTATCGTTATAAGCTAAGAAATGGTGGCTGGAGACAACAAACCTGTTTCACTTCTTGTATGAGAGATTGTACGCGTTCATTAACAGATGCACGGGCACCAGTCACACCAACAGAGCTCACCTAGGAAAATGAATAAATATGCATATAAAAATCAGTTGAAAGAGAAGTACAGCTAGCTTAATAAAAACCCAATTATTCCACCAGCGTCGTCGACGGTAAACCCCAGAAAATTTCAAGAGAGCACTTGATAAAGTAAAACTGCAATCATAATAAGAGGGTCAACAATAAATACATTGTGCCTTAGTAGTATAGCCCAGTCACAAAAATTTCTACAGTGAAACCAACATGCTTATTGGATGCTCACATTAGGTACTAGCCCAAACAGTGAATAAAAATGAAAAAAAGAACTAATTGGGCTGGGCTTGACTAATTAAGCGCCGGGTGACCAACCAACCGACCAGTCGAACTAGTTGGCCAACTCACTGACCAATCGGGTTGGGCAGACAAAAAAAGGGTGCCGAAATGTGGGCGTCTGGCTGGTCGGTCCCCCCAAAACCGACCGGTCGACTGGTCGCTGACTAGTCTGGCGACTCAACAAGTATGTTCCTTCATATATCTTCCTGATGGTATGTGATCATAGATCTCCAACACCATCTCTAAATATACATTATCATCATAATTATCTACATAAGTAATCCATTAAATACAAATTAATTTGCATCTAATTTTGTAGTAAGCTAATTACCATAAAATTGTTCTTATTACTAGTATTATTTAGCATGCAAAGGAAGACAATGTACTAGTGACAAACCATTATTCTAAAAAAATATAGATTTTGCAATTTTCTATTGTATACGTATGAGTCTTGCTACACATCCCACAAAATGGACATGGTTAGCATGGTAACTACACCTCCTGTATTATCCCATTCCTACAACATGCACCTGGTGGACATGGCTATTATGCCTTTTGTATTTGTCCCAGTATGAGATACACTACCGATCATGTGGTAATAAATGAAGGCAGAGAACAAGGTGTCACATTACTGATGTTGCCCAACTTCCTTCACAGTGGTAAAGTCAACTGCCAAAGTCAATCTTTGACTTTGAAGAAGAGAGAAACCCTGGTGGAGTTTCTTTCAGAATCTGAAATGATGCATATAGAGACATCAGCCTAGGTTTATAGAAATTACATGGGCTGAGAACAATATGTTAATCACATCAAGCAACTCGTGTGGAGCAACAATCGCCAAGAAGGGGAGGTCAACCATAACATCAACCATGCTATTTGGACTTTTTATTTCATTGAAATCAACCAATATCTAATTAACTGATGTACATAATTTACTTGTATCTAGTAGAGTTTAAACTTTGAATATCTAATAATAGCCATATTTGAACTCTACCTTCCTTCAGACTTGACATTCTCATTACTTAAACATAATACATGAAGGACCCCCCTTGTATATTCAATATATGATGTTACTTTATAAGTGTGTTTAGGTTTATTGATTGTGCTAGCAAAATTTCAAAACACAATTCCAACAATTTGTCATCAAAAACCTTCAGTGAAATCCCCGAGAGTTTCCTTGCCGCCCACATGAAGGACACTCCGTACATACCCACTATACAATTTTACTACATAAAACGATGCATTTAGATGTCCAGATTGCACTTGTAAACTTTCATGATTTAATATGTTCATTTTAGCATTGAAACGGCCACGATTGCATTGTTAAATTTTTTGTTGGTATACCGATAAATACCTATTTCCACATTGTTGAAATGGTCGGATACCTCGTTCCTCGATCTTAAGTGAGAGGCATGGGTTGGATCCTCGCTATCCAAGTGACCGAAGAGCCTAAACAAATTACCACCCACCTTGATATGAATGAAGATACCACATCCCATTGGAAATGCATTGTTGCTTTCAATTTTAAAATTTTAATGGTGTTTCACAATATATTCTAGAAGTTTAACTGTCTATGTTTTCAGTCTATGGTACATTGAGCCTCTAGAGCGTCGGACTTTTAAACTCACTGTTACTATCAGTTTAAGTTGATATTTCATTGACTGAATTCTGGTATAGTAGTACATGTCATAGTTATGGAGTTATATGATATATCAGGCCATTCATATAAAGTAAATGAAACCATACCAGCTAACTATATTACAAGAAAAAAAATCCTAGATGTTGTTAAACAAATAAACACCTACTAGGTAACTCACTTATAGATTGCATCAGCAAAAGTAACTAGAACCATCAAGTTATATGCAAACTGATGTAATTTGCTGGAGATTACATGATATGGTGATAAAATTGTAAATACATTAGCAGTTCAATGAATATAACGTTGATGCTTACAAGATACAGAAAACCTTCTGTTGTATCAGCTATTGCCTTCATTCGCTCCATTGGAGTCGTCGGCGTTGTAAGGAGAACCTTCATAAGCAATGGAATCAAATAAGTCAATTTATGATTCCTTGGAAGAAGGAAGCTTCATAAAATTTATTATGATAATTAAAACAGTTTGGAACTAATGCATCTAACTGATCTAACCTAGGTACATGATTTGTAAAAGTACTCATAGGGAGTGGCACCAAAGCCAATGCTTCAAACATCAAATACATTGGGTTAAAAGTACTATTACAATAGTAAATAGTTGCTATTCATCACTGGACTTGTCTTTGATCTCTTCGGGTTGGATCTTCTTGGTGGTTTATGTTCATGTGATTACACATGGAACATCTGTCATTTTAAGTTTGTATATTTACTGCAACATTTTCATATATAGAACCATGGCAAGCTCAAGTACTAATTCGGCATCTGAGACTACCATGTCTGGAAAGAATCGTTATAATAAAGAATTTATCAGTAAGGGGATATCAGTAAGCTCAGATTCAAAAGGCATACCGATGAATCCCCCAAACCTCAGTTTATAATTTATCAGGTTGATTTCTGGAAGAATTCTAGGAGGTACTCAGGTAAGGAAGCCTAGTGGGCAAGTCAATCTAATCGAATGTTACCAAACATATAAGTTCTTGCCATAAGTGTTGTGAATCTTTATGGGCAAACCAAACTAGTCACTTACATGTACTAAAATGTGTAACTTACATATAGCACACTTGGAAGAGATGTCATCTGGGAAAGGCGTAATCGAAATATACATGAGATTTAATGCAGATTGCAGATTTTGCTGCTTGTATTTGCAAAATCTGTCAAAGTATTGTTAGAGATATATCACCCTCTTGGAGGAGTAACAAACAAAGAATTATAGCCGAAACTATAAAAAATCCGACAATAGGACAATGCTACATATCACTTGTGGGTTAACCTGCCACATAATTCATTAGTTGAGTTTAGCTTTTGCATGACAATAGGATCCATGAGAATGTTGCCTCACTGATCCTATGTTTGGAAACCAGGTCACCATTGTTGTGGGCTTGTGCCAATACACTATAATAATCCAGTCGCTACCTAGATTGCTAACAATTGTTTCATGAGAGGACAAAACAGATTGATGTTCACTGCCACTTTGTACACGATGCAGTGGTCCAAAGAAATTTCTGCTCTACTCTTAAGATCAAAATAGTAAGCAGTGGAGAATGGACCTCTTCACCAACCCTTTGGCTGGAAGAAGACTCAGTATTTTTTAGGCAAGTTGGGTATGAATGACATATATGCCCCAGCTTCAGGGGGAGTATTGATAGTTATATTATGTCTTTGTTTATTTCTGTTATTTTTTCCCTTGAGCATTCCCAATTATAATAGGGTTGATACAGTTCCCTACATTTAATATTGGGTCGTAAATTTTATTGCAAGCATGGTCTAACGTTTTTGTGAGAATAATTGGGTTTCAAACTTTTCAAGCCAACCTTAAATCAACACAGCCATTACCCCTAGTCATGCTAGAGGAGAGGTGCCTACTTTTTATCGTTTTCATCTCGGTGTCAGGCATCATGCCTTGCCAGCACTAGTCTAGTTTAGTAATCATGATATGATATTCATGATGAAGCATGTTTACAAATTGAAACTTGAAAATCATGGTTCAGACAGCATTATAGGAGCAGCATGATAGTTTAAAAGAACAATAATACAAAAATATCAGAGGGACCTACTAATTCAAGGTTGTTTTTAAGTGCCTCTTCCTGTAATATTGTAGTCTCCTCCAAAGGTACATCAGGGACCACAATACCTGCAAATCATATGTTATAAATGTATAACCATGTGAATGGAATATAAGGAATTACTGATACAGGTATTCAATATCTGAAATTTAGAACGGGAATTTTTTTTAAAAGGCAGTTTCAGTTAATGATGTAATTTCTTTAAGGGTATTTTGTCACGTTAACAAAAAGGCCTTGTTTAGATGGGCTTTCTCAATGTCTGGGGTTTACAATAAGTTGGCAGTCTAGAAAATCTCTTTCCAATGGGTACAGATAGAGAAAAAGAAGAAATTTGAAATTTGAATTTCATATTGTCCATTCAACTCAAGCCTTAAATTCCAAGCATTGCATCCTTGAGTCGTAGGATTCTCGACAGCAATCCAGCTTTGCAACTTTCAGCTTTCCATATATGTAGACCTCCACTTCTCATTACCCCAATGAAACGTCAAAAGTTTCATCACCTGCCCAGATGTGGTGTGGTGTAGGCATACTTATTGAGTCGCCCGACTAGTCGGCGACTGGTCGGCTGGCCGTTTTGGAGGCCGACGACTGGCATTCCACCTAGGTTTTTCGTCCCGCACAGCGTCCTCCCAAACCGACTGGTCGGCTGGTGTCCTTGCAAGTCGACAGCTTATGTGGTGGGTCCAACAGTTTTTTTTTTAATGTCATTCAGTCTTGTTGTCAACTGAAGTATTTGTGTTTGTCTTGTGCCAATTGCCATGGAAATGGAAATAGATGATTACGACATGTAATTTCATTCACATTAGCACTACATCTCTTTAGCAGTTTAGCATATAACTTCTATTTTAGTTGCAGCAATTCAACAAGTACTGAAAGTCTGAATTCAAAAATGGTACGTCACTCGGTCACCTTCTTATTCATGTCATACTTGTTGATTTCATTAATCAGTCTCGACTCTTGATTGGATGAGTGTAAGTCACTCATCCAAGGACAACAAATTGGACGCATAAAACTAATTTGAAATGGATGACTTTTGCCTCCTTTAGATGCATGACATATAAATGTCCACATGATCTGAAATTTATTGTATAGTATGTTCTTAGGAATATATAAGAATATCAATGGTTTAGATTTTTAAACTAACTGTTTCACGATGGAAAATGATTGAGGTGTATAGCGTCTTCGATACACTCGGGTGTATTGCAGCTTCTCTCTCTCTGATCAAGTTATGTAGTATTATAAAAGCCAGTCTTGGGACCTTTTTCCAGGCAGTTGAATAAAAATTGAATTTTGAGAATTGACGTTTATCTTCTTCGTTCTTTTTCTTCAAGATGTGTTCCACATCAAGTGGTATGATATCAGAGCCAAACCCTAAACCATTAGGCTACGACCTCTTCTCCTTCCCCCTTCGCTCCCAGTTTCTTCACTACTTCCCCTTCTTGTTACCCGACACGGTAAGCTCTGTTGCTTCCGTCTCTATCAACTCAGCAGAAATCTCTGATGTGTGTCCCCTTTTCTTCTGTTGCCACCACCCAACTGTCACCCTCGCCCAGCGTCGTCACCCAGTTTCCTGTTTCCCAACTTCCAACTTGTCTTCGGCCTGTCTTCGGCCTCCCTGCAATCCCACAAACCCAGAAATCCAGCAGCCTCCCTACCATCCAATACCTCGACCCGCACAACCGCTAACCAGCATCCTCACCCCACCGGATCTTCACCAATTCACAGGCGCTAACAAGCCGCTGTCAGACCTTCTGCAACCCCCCATAATCCCAATTTCCACAACTCATGTACACAAACCCTCCAGCCAACTAGCATCCGCTTGGTCGCCACACCAACTGCCTTGCATCAGCAACCCGTGCAATTTAGACTCCCGCACCAGGCGCCAGCAACCCGTCCTTCCCCCTTCTCCTTCAGGCCAGCGGCAGTCCACCGCCCTCTATCCGCACACAATCAGCATCACGCACTAGCTACCACCTTCTGCCCTCTCCTGCAAACCGACCGCCAGCAGCCCAGCCATTCGCACCATCACTCATCTTCCGCTAGCAGTCACAACCTCAGCCCATCGCCAGTTCTCCCGCCCAATACCCCACCTGCAAGCCTTTTGCTCTCCCTAACCCCGCAGCCTACCACGCTCATTGCTACCCCACTTTTCCGGTCAAATTTCGTGATTCCTCCATGTTGGCCTCGTCCCGCCAACTCCCAACCTATCCAACAAGCTTCTCCTTGTTGCTAAGTACTAGTCATCTAGTTTGCTCTGCCTATAAGCTGCTAATAAGCAGCCCACGGGTTGAGCAGACTGGATCGAACTTCCTTCAGAGACACCTCCTACATCAACTTTAAGGAGGCTTTCTTCTCCAGAAAATCATAGCGACTCTTCAACAATCTGACAACAATGTGGACGCAGTTCGTTCAATTTTGGCAGATATTCAACGTCGACAGGATGACTTTGCACAGAAGCAAGACAAATATTTGCAACATCTAGCTCGCAATAACGGGATGCAACTCTTAAGCAAGCACAAAAATCAGATTACTCTGTACTTCGGCCATGTCAAGACACAACACATGAAGATACATGAGTTCTATGGTGAGCGTCACTCCAAGATTGTGCTTGACTGGTTGCACAGTGCCGACAAGGATATCCAAAACCATGGGTGATGCAACCAAACTCCCAATCGCCACTGATAAGTTTCAGGGAGCTGCTTTAGCATGGTGGAACAACCAACAGCTAGTCGAGCCCATAGTAACAAGTTCGGGATTCGGCAACTTTTCGGCTGGCTGGAAAAAGTCAGAATTTGGAAAAAAATCGAGAAAAGTCGTGAAAAGATCGATAAATTTCGGTCAAAGTTCGGTCAACTATTCGGAATTAATCGAGAATAAGTCGGAAATATAAGTATATACATATATATAGGTATGCATGTATGTGTGTGTGTGTATATATATATATATATATATATATATATATATATATATATATGTATGTATGTATGTATGTACATACATATATGATGCATGTAACTGTTACGGCCACAAGACATACAATCTTAGTGAGTGAAAAAGTAGGAAAAGAAGTAAAAAATAGTTGAGTAATAGCATGAACTGTCCAAAGGAGTGGGGGGTTTGAGGTTTAGTGTGTATTAGGAATTTTGTGTACATGGTTTGGTAAAAAAAGAACAAGCGACTTAAAAGAGAAAAATCGTGAAAAGTCATGAAGAATCGTATAAATCGTGAAAAAACGGGATTAATCTTGAAAAGTCGTGAAAAATCGGCAATTGGCGTATTAACCGTGATGAATATTCGGGAGCCTATAACATCGTAAAAATCGCCGATTTTTCGTAAAATTCGAAGACTTTTGTTACTACGGTCGAGCCCATCTACTGAACTACATCCTTTTTTCGTGCAGCAATTCTTACCTCGGGATTACAAGCAACAAGTCAACAATTGAGTGGACATGTTCCTTCTAATTTGGGAGGATATTTGACTTCATTTAGATGACTCTGAGCCTGAGAATGCACCTCCTTCAAGTGACCAGAGCCACAGCGATGCAGACGAGGTTGATGATAAAGATGCACTCCCCACTTGTGATCTAGTAACTGACAAGGACGAGTCAGAGACCGTGCCTCCACCACCTCCAACAAAGGATGGTGTCAACAGTCCAAGTAGTGTTCCTTTTATGCCCATGTGTTTAGCGGATGATGTCCACCGTGCACAATGTCAATTTTCAACGCCCTTATCATTCGTAGAACCTAAAGGCATTTATGTTCTTCCAGTTGATGATGGCTACACTGCCACCTTGGTGTCGTTGATACTTGCAGATGCTCCGGAGATAAAGTCACTACTATGGCATGAACATTATGGCATGCTTGAGGTTGACAATACCCAAACTCTGATCGCACGACGTCATCCAATCCATTTATCCTACCACCAGCCACTATTGGGAGAGCATGCGTAGGATATGTACCTGACTCACTACTGGTTCGCCTTTTTAACCCCGGGGAAGTTGATGTAGGACGTATTAGTCTTTATTCTACTTTTTTTTACTTTATTTTTATAGTTGGGGACTAAGTGCAAATTAACTAGTTAATGTACTTAGTTGTAATATTTTATCATTCTTCTATTTTAGGTTTTAATTAATTCCGAATTTTATTAAATAGGAGTTTATTTTAGTTACTTGTGGGTCAAGTCATGTAGTCTTATAAAAGCCAGGCTTGGGCCTTTATCCAGGCAGTTGAATATGAATTGAATTTTAAGAAATGTCATTTATCTTCTTCGTTCTTTTTCTTCAAGATGTGTTCCACATCATGGTGTGAGGTAACACCCCATCTCCTCACCTGGGCATAACCATTTGGTGGTAAGTCATATCAATCTAGTTGCTTGGGCATTTCATCTTCCAAACATGAGTGGTCAAAACCCTTCTGTGGTTCTCATTTGCATGCAACATCTCACAAATCTGCTTTGAGTAAATCAGTGCTTGGTGTTGCCTTGCTTCTTGGTTGTCACTTGTTGTCCTACTATCCAACATAGATATCGTCAGGCAACCCCATCCAATATGTATAGCCATCAAGATACCAGTAGAAGATGCATTCCACGCTTGACATAGAGGTTATAACATTTGTGTGGTACGTTAAAAAGTTAATAGGTTACTCATGGAATTTGGTTTCATATTTTCATTCATCGTTTAAGTAAGCTTCTCTGTCTTTTTAAACTCACCTTCTGAGGCACATGGATAAGGCTATACTCGTCATAAGTGAGCATTGCAATTTAACGCAAAGGTGGGTGAGCATTGCAATTTAACTCAAAGGTGGTCATAGCTTTTATTATTCTATTTTTTATGTCCACTGAAATTAAAATTAGAATTTTAACTCCCCGTCATCTTCAATTCATTTTCTTTTTATGTATGTTTCAATCTTTAAAATAATTACATATATTGAAGATTGGCACCTTATCTCATACAGGGAAACTTCTCCCACATGAGGCATTTGTTAAACCATGCTTCTTAGGTGACTGAATTTGCACTAATGCAGAAAAATCCTTCCAACAAGTGCACAATACATAAATTATGTCCAGCTTTTGCCTATCGGTGCATCAATAAATGGACATAACTAAATGCACAGCATTAACGGTTGATCCTGTGATCGGATTTGCATCAAGGACATAACAATGAATTGTATGTAATCTATTTAACAATTTTTTTTGGTATATTCTATACAAAATGTACATTTATTACTGTTTTGAGAAATCCCACGAAAGGTAAACAAGAAAGTGGTAGGAATCACAAGAGATTTAAGCATAAGTGATGCATTACCGTGAACACCAGCTTTGCTTATAGTTGTCATGAAATTGCTGATACCCCGTTTCAGAATCGGATTGTAATATGTGAACAAAGCAATAGGGCATGAAATTTGGGGGATCACCTATAGCCAAAAAAGAAGATTGGAAGTATTATCTCACCAAATAGAGTAATTGTACACTCAGAGAAAAAGATCTAGGAAAAAGGAGCAGAATAACACAATTTGCAAAACAAAAGCTAGGTGTTGATGATTAAAAAAAAGGTATCAAATCTTTATCTTTACAAGCAATAAAGCATGAATGTTTAAATAACTTGATAATAAGGAAAGACTAGCATTTGTTAAAGATAAAAGATCACCGGCTTTAGCCTGTATGACTTCCAAATTATTGAAAATTAAATAAAGAAATATTTTCACCAGAAATCCCAGTAAGTTAGCCATCAGCAGAGAATGATGTATTCCGAATCAACAGTGATATTTGCAATTGAGATACGGTTGCTAGTTTTCATGCATAAATTAAGCAGTACTTTGTCTCTGCTTACATGTACACTACTCCTCGAACTTGCTAGGGAATCCATGAAAGGGAGAAATTCATTTATCAGAGATAGAATTTTCCATAGACTTTTGGTGCATAGGTTACCCATGATGGTATCTCTAGATGCATGTGTACTCTTCCGTGGAACTTGCTAGGGAATCCAAGACCTTGTCAGAGTTAACCTTATTTAGATTTAATTTTTCTAATGAGACCATTAGAATATTATAACAAGAGCACTCACTATAGAACGAAAATTCAAATACAGATAAAGCCTCATTTTATGAGCAGAAAAGAGGAAGGATAGAGAATAATGAAGTAGCTACATCATCTTTAGAAAGAATAAAAGATCATTCAAACAATACCTCCTTCACCATAGACACGACGCTTTCAAGGTTGGTTCCTCTTGCTAGAGCACGGGTAGCCGCTGCCTGGGAATTAGGACATGATATTTGATTTAGAAGCCTTGCATTTTAGACAATGATTACCAAGATTAAAAAAAAAGTCAAGTTTGGTTGTATCTGAGGTAAAAACCTGGATGACCGGCCCATCCGCCAATGGGTCAGAGTACGGGACCCCCAATTCAATCACATCAGAGCCGCATGCATCCAACAGTTTGATTGCTTGGCTTGTTGTGGATAGGTCTGGATCTCCCGCGCAGACGAAAGGAATAAAGGCAACCTGTATAAATTAGATACGAAAGTTAAACGAGGTGTAAGATGGTGTTGATGCCAAAAAGACATCTTTTCCCAGGGTATAAGGTCTTCGTAGAGTAGAACAGTCTCAAGAGGACACCCATCCTGTTGTTGTTGGTTGGTGGAACAGTGCTACATTATAGAGGGAATATAAAAAGAATGGAAGAGAAGGAAACAGGAGGGGCGAGATGACCTGATTTATTATTATAGGACCTGAGAAACATGCGAGATTTTCTGCATTTATCAGTGATTAAAGATCCCAGTAGGATATCAACAATTCTTTTCATCAGGAAATAAGCTTAGATACTAATTCTTAAATGATTAGACGATCGCGAGATGTTGGTCTTGTATCATCTACAGCGAAGGTAAAGATAGGGCAAACGACAGGTGCTGATTTTGTACCATCTTTTTTCTAGTAGTGTATATAATCAGCATTTAGGACGGCTTAGCCATATATCTACCAGAAACACGACAAGTAGGGGGAAAAGACAACTTTTGGAAGTTGGAAAGCGGGGGTGGTTTTGTTCATCCCATCCAGAGCAGCATTGACCCACCAGACGCGGCACAGGATCAACAATTACCGCAAACTCAGAGGTCGAGGTAGAGCATTTGCTCTAACCGAATTCCCATGCCCGGCAGCACATCCTCCAAGCAAGAGCATAGGAGGAAAAAGAAGAAAAAAGGGGGCAGAACCCAAGCTCCGAGGCTCACCTTGCCTTTCTTCTTCAAGTTGGCGAACGTCTCGGAGATACTGATCGAGGGGGAGGACACTGCCAGGGACGCCATGGGAATCAAGCGGAGGTGTCTGCCCCCGGTGCGGACGCTGCCAACGGAGATGGCGGAGGAAGAGCGGGTGGTCTTGCTGGCAGGGACAAAGCAGCTGCAGGTCGGGGGAGCAAGCGCCATCTAGCGCCTAGTTTTAGCTGACCAGACTACCCTCCTTTTCGCGGTTTTGTAATTTTGTGGGCCGCTGGGCACAGGAAGGAGGTGCTGTGGGTCGCCTTCGGGAGGCAGCGGCAGCGCAAAATGGGAGTTGTTTCCGGTAGCAGTCGGAGCGAGGCGTTGGGGTTTTAAATAGAGATGCGAGGGCGCTCATTCGCACGCGTAACCCTTGGAAAAGTTTACGCAGACTTTTTTACCCTTCCACAAAATCTTCTGATTTGGTTGGGCGGGCTGTCACAAAGAGAATTGTCATCTTCAGTTCATCTACATCCGTAGGTTTTACAATACAATAAGATAGCCGTTTTATGACCTTTCCCGCTTAGCCCACCATGGTCTTGGACCCACTGGCGTTGTTCTTTTTCCACCAGCCAAACGCACTTTCCAATTTTCCTCACTAACCCGTAAGTAAAGTTTCTTTGTAGATTCTTAGTTAAGAAGTAAAAACCATGTTATTTACCATGACCATATTACCTAAACTTCTCTGTCTTGTTTAATATCCAGAAACCATGGAGAGAAGAGGAGACATAAAACTGACTCAACTCTTGGTTAATCAATTTGCCAACTACCTACTTAATATGTATCCCTCAAGTGAAAGTCTCCTACTTGACTTGAGCACTCACCGTACCATTTCTAAGATAAATTCTGCAACCTTAAGACTAAATGAACTAACTCCTCGCTCAGCAATGAGGTACGCCATGCAAGCGATGACGAACAAACAACTAGCTTGTAAACCTTTTTTTCAAAGGTAACTAGCTGGTAAACTAGACAATCGTACTTTGGTATTTAGGAGGTGGGTCAAAACTCTCCTATTAGTAAAAAATGGAGTAGTGGTTTTACAAGGGTTGGCTCACTATGCAATGCTTACTTACTAAGATATTTCTCCTCTCATCGAGGATGTTTCTCCTCTCATTACTAAGATAATGGAACTTGAATATCACTAGCCTCTCTAGGATATCATGCTTACGCAACTATACTCATGAGAGCATTCCCTCACTAGTTTGAGCCACCAGTCGTCACGTCATTGACTGTGATGTGTTGCAGTATACCTCAATCTAGATTATATCGTTTAGTATGCATGTACCCTCCATCCCAGCTTAGGTCTTTGGGATGAACCTTGTGGCATTTAGGGAATCACAATGTATAATAATTTACTAACTAGATTTCAATTAATTAACATAACCTCTTGCTAATCCTTTTACTTTGATTCAATAGAGTTCTATTAAATATGCCAAAAATAGTTAATTCAGGGTACTCTGGTGCATTGAGTATTTTGAGATACAATTAAGTGTACAAATGATGTTATACAGTCAAGTAATCAAACCATTTAACCATTAGTCTTCTCAAATATCATATGAATAGTCTATATATAAATTTGAGCTCATTCAGATACTTGTAAATCATTCATCTAGGGCTACAAATATACATGATTGAGAAAAAAATATTTGTGTCAGTTTGGTGCTATTGGATGAGTGCCTTAAACGCATCTTAATCAGCTCAATTTTTATGTATAATCTGTATTTATTGTAATAATCATAACAATGAAAATCAATGGTTTAGATTTATTTTTAATCACTCTTGATATGTTAACACCACTTGAGTGTGCGGAAAAAGCTATATAGTCTAGTGTATTTTAGTTTGATTTCATTGTTGTTCGATCCTTATAATCTGAATGAATAAAAGATATAACATTGGTATATTTATTATTGAGGTATATATTTATATTTCATATTTGATATATTACTCCAATCAACTAAATATTATTTGAGTCACAATTTCCAAATTTCCATGCAATAATAGTAAAATGCATGGAACAATTTGCATCCGTCTTCCATTTTACGTCAAATGGTATAAATGAGGAACTCGCTCACCTCCACATCCCAAATTCTAACTTGGGTCTAAATCTCAACACAACATCCTCAGATGTACCTAAATGTGAATTTCACACTAATAGTCAACACAATGTTGGTTTAACTCCACTAGGGAAGATAAGAATAAAAACAAGATTGAATACAATTAAGGTCGTTACAAGAGGTTCACCTACCAAATTGTAGATCAACAAACAAGAAATTGGTTCTTACAACTAAACCTAGACATGTAAATGAAATCAAACCCTAATATATATATTCTTCCCTCTTTTACAAAACTACCCAAAGTCGCCTCAAATTACCTCTCTAGCATATTCTAAGATATGCATTAGTTGAAGTAGGTTAAAAAGGAACTAAATCTTGAGTTTTATCAATTTAATTAAATAAGGTAGAAAGATTTTATAATCTTACCCTTAATTAATGGCAACTATTTGTAGGATCTAAAGGTTGACTATTGACTTCTTTGCAAGTCATCCAACCTTTGTAGGGTTACATCTTGACTAGTTGGTTGATCTTGAAGGTTGATTAGTCTACTAATCGGATGGTCCATGTTCCTGACTTACCAAAGAGCACCCTTTCCCAAAAAGTCTAGGGACTTCTCAAAAGGTATATCGACCTTTTCTAGTCAGACCAATTTTTTAGTCAGCTTCTTTCAACAAGTTATTTCGTCTTTTAATTGGTAGGTCTTACAACTCAATCAACCATTTCAAATGTCCAGACTTGTCATGTCAACTTTTCAAGAAATCAATATTGACCCAAGCCCTAATATTCCTAGATTCGATAGGTCATTAGAGCTCTTAAAATGTCTCAGTTTATCAGTCCAAAATAGGTTGATTGTCCAAAATGCATTTCCATGCATCTTGATCATAGGCAACCCAAAGTGAAACTCATTTACATAGAAGTCGGTCAATTTAACATGTTTCAGGCTTAAAATTGAATTTTGATATTCAATAAATCATGTTTTTGTAAGGAGTGTGACTCGATGGGGAATCCACTCCCTACTTAATTTGAGGAATAAATACATCTATTCCAAACACCCTCAAAAGGTATGACAGAATAGGTGTATATTTTTCATTTCTCTAATGAAGTATACAAGAATAGCAGAATGTAGCAATGGAATAATATTTCATGACTATATTCAATTTTACAAAAGTACATCATCATCTCCCAAAGTTGACAGAAAAATAACCAACAGAAAACAAAGTCCAGTTGATGGATACCCAAAACAAATTTTGTAGAGACGATAACCACAACAAGAAAGGAGGGAAAATGAGATTACTTGATATTGGATCGAGTCGATGATGAGAAAGTGTGGGGTGACCACTAAGAACCTTTTCAAATTGTTGAGGATGTACCAAGCAGTTTTGGCCTCACCCCCAAGGTCCAAGTAGGTGTCGTAGATGAAGTTGGATAACGACCTCTATACTCAGTGTGATCAAAGGAAACCTAGGTGGTGCCAACTGATGCAAGGAAAGATGTGAATATTTTTGGGATGTTTGGTGGAGGTCCCAAGGCATAGAAAAGTGGGGAGAATGGAAGGAAATGGTAAGTAGGGGGAAAATAGGGGAGCGGAGAGTTGAGATGTGAAAGCACATGGGAAGAAATAAAACCCTATGTTATATAGGGTCAATGGCTTCAAGTTGATCTGAGTAGAGGTTTGAAGGGGAAATCAGAGGAAAAGAAGGAAGGGAGAGGGAGAGGGAGGGAAAGAGTTAGAGGAGAAGAGGCGTTGCTTGTGAAAGATCTAGAGAGGGTGAATAGAGCTTTTTGATAATTTAAAAAATAATTAAACACTCAACCAATGAAGGAGAAGGAAACGATGAAGAAAATAGAGTCACCTTCCTTGAAGTAGCTCCACCACCTTGAGATAAACACTCAAGCATGTTATAATAAAATACAATCACCTTCCTTCGATCATTTAAAAAATAATTAAACACTCAAGCACGTTACAATAAATTACAATCATCTTCCTTAAAGTACCCTTCTCCTAGAAGTAGCCTCAACCTCCTTGAAGCAGCTTTCTTTGAAGTAACTCCAAGCCCTTGGAGCATCCTTCTTCTCCTTGAAGTAGCTTCACCACCTTGAGATAACCTTCACTTAGAAGTAGCTCCAATCCTCTTTGAAGTCGCCTTTTTGAAGTAATCTCAAGAACCCCTTGAAGCATTCTTCTCCACCAAGAAGTAGCTTCAACCAAGCTCCCTCAAGTAGCCTCCACAACTTGGAGTAGCCAAGGAGCACAAGTAGCTTTAACCTGTGAAGGGGGATTGGACGAAAGGAAGTACACCAATTGTGTATAGAACTTTGATCATATATCAAGCATTAGACCTCTCAAACCACTTATGATGGACGTTTCTATAAGGTGGCTAAGAGGTTATGGCTATAGGACACAAATTTGGAGCTTGTAGAATAAGATGGCAAGTGTTGCTTAGCTTTGTTGCTCACAAGAATGTATTATCAAGTGTAGCTTGGGTGTTTTAGGTTTCCTAAGGCCTCTCTTATTTGTAGGAATGGTTTGCAAGTACTTAGAAATGTTCTAGGGAGTCTCTAGAGTGTTCTTAGTGCTTAACTAGCCATTAGGTGTACATTAGTTGGCTAGCAATGGCTAATTTGTTCGTGCTTAAAAGAACAATCCAGAACTTACTCAATCGACAACTTTGTCGACCGAACTGTGTCTCGATCGAGCTTTTCTTTGACTGAGGTTGCGTTTAAGACAAATATGTAACAACATATATTTTCAACTCCAAACTACTAATCACTTGGTCTAACAGTCACAAGATTTGGACCGAGGTTTGCTCGGTCGAAATATTTTTGATCAAAACCCATTTTAGGGAACAAATGTGAAAGTTATTGAACAATTCTTATAAGTTTGACCGAGGTGGTTCTTGGTCGACAAAAATTTAGACCGAGTGTGTCTCGACCGACAAGTTTCTTGACCTAGTATGTCCCTATTTTAGTCTTTTGAATCACCTACTAAGTGTGTGTTTCAATGGGTGATGGTGACTCTTAACTTTAGAGGGGAACCTATCTAAGGGTTATAAGTAGATAGGGAAGATCTAATTCTTGACTTACATGATGTCTAAGTACTTGTACATTACATTTTTGTACAAGTGTTTACATTTGAGTACAATTATGAATATATATAATTAAGCGCATTTGAACTTCAATTTGCATTGATCTTCAACTTTCCACTTTGTAGAATATCTTTATTACCTTGAACCCTGAAATACTCAAATAGCATGTTAGATCCACAAGTATGAAATGTTTATCATCATCAAAACAAAGGGTATGTTAATGTCTAATTTAGCCAATAGTTTGCTTGGTTTCCAAAACAATCAAGGTAGGAGAAAAGGTAGCTATCGTTCGATCAGAATCTTATGATGTCTATTGAGTTAGTGTTATAAAAAGAAAAGGAACCAGGCGTGACACGTAAATGAGCACATATTAGGAAATCTAGGATTCAACTCACGTGACAAGTGAAATTGGGAAACTATATAAAATTGAATGCATTAATTCATTTAATTATAATTTTAGATGTTATTTCATATAATTTCTTTCCCTATTTTCTAGAGGTTCAAGCAAGGTTCAAATTAAATCAAATTTAGCATGTAGACCAATTAGGACCATGCAAAATCCATTTTTGGAATCAATTTACATTTTTGGGGTTGTTTACTACTTTATTTAATATTTTGGACCTTAAGTTATATTCTCTCTCCTAAATAAAACTAAGATGGATGACATTGTTCAATAAATTGGAAAATTCACACATAGACTATTTTTGGTATGTAAAATTCAAATTTGGGTTTTGTTTCCACTTTTGAAGTCATTGAAAATATTTAATATTTTGGAACAAAATTCATATTTTCTTTTCTAAATAAAATTTGGATAGTTATTATTATTCAAATAATGTAAAAATTGGCACCCAAGATAATTGGGACCCAAGAAATATGTTTTCACCATTATATTTGCATTTTGGAATTTTGTTTTAGGAGTATTAATAAAGTTAGGATTTTTAACTCAATACCATTATATTACTATAGCATTACCTCTTTAATATCATTATTTACTATTTTAGAATCCCACCAAATTCACATTAATACCAAAAGGGTTACATATCATTATTATGCACAAATATCCATATTTTACACATTTAACATATTTGTCCACTAGTTCCTCTATAATAGATGATAGCACATAAATTTCAATTGTTATTGTAATACATGTATTAAGCACATTATCCTCTTATTTATCAATTATGTGAATATTAGTTAGAAAATGAAATGCATGCAACATATTTCATGAACTTACCTACATGTTAGCACACCTTTAAGTTATTATGTAAATATATAATGTTGATTACATAATGTGTTATATGTATTAACATTATTTGTTAAGGTATAGTTGTATCTTTGTGTGGTCAAATCAAAATAACCAAACATTCTAATCTTCTAATCATAGGAATAGGATAAGATCCTAGATTTTGGGATGTTATAATGCTCCACCTTTTAAAAGGATGTCATTCTCAAAATATCAACATACATATATTATCCACGAATACTCTCCACCCCTTAAAAGGTTTAACCTAACAAGCCATACTAAGCAACATCAAGGTATTAGGATCACTTATGGATCATTTCTTTGTGAATATTTAGGTGTTTATGTTGTTCATAGACCATGCATCCAATCAACAAGTCAAAACCACATGGGGTTGGATTTCAGGTCATTGTGTTACTAACCTAGAAACCCTAAGGTTCACATCAGTATTCAAAAAGTCATAGGGTATAAAAGGGTAGGTTAACTAAACCTTTACATAATGTCAGATATTCCTAGTCACCACTTCATTGCCAAAACTAGGGTTTATAAATTCTATTCTAAATAATCCCAGGGTCTCTCTTTCAAAACTTCATATATATCTTCTTTGTGACTTTGCTCAAGAAAAAATCAATAAAATCCATAAAGTTTTTCTTTGTACATATAATAGTATAATAAAAATATTTTTTGATAATGAAATATGTTTGACATAAAGGTAAATGTGGATCCAAAATCAATTGCAAGAGTTGAGTCACAAAGTGTTCCATAGGAACATCTTAGTATCCTAATACTTTGCCATCCTCATACCTATCTCCATCCTAAAGTCAAAATTCATAACTTCTAAAGAGATATATTACTACAAACCTACATATATCTTAAGGGTCTTCTCACACAAGGATTTACTCATGAAGATTCTTATGTATACCTAATATAATACTAAATTGACCTTTAACCATCTCATGTATTATATAGATCAATTCTAGGGTAAACATCTCTTAGAGGGTGACTATGTAAGGTAAAGGTCCTAATTAGGGAGACAAAATTGACGTAGTCAGAATCTGACTACTATGGGATCTGATACCATCTTGTAAGGATTGTGATCTGATAAAGAATCTAGTCCCTATTTAATTTGAGGAGTGAATCCATCTATTCCAAACACCCTCAAAGGTATGGTGGAATAGGTGTAAATTTTTCATTTCTTAAATGATGGTATACAAGAATAACCCCAGTGTAGTAGTATAATAATATTTCATGACTATATTCTATTTTACAGGAGTACATCATCATTTCCCAAAGTTGATAGAACAACAACCAACAACAAACCAAGTCCAGTGGATGGATACCCAAAACGAATTTTGTAGAGACAATAACCACACCAAATAAAGAGAGAAAATAAGATTACCTTATATTGGATCAATTCGGTGAAGAGGAAAGTGTTGGATTACTATTAAAAACCTTCTCATATGGCTGAGGATGTACTAGGAATTTCTGACCTCGCCTCTGAGGTCTAGGTAGGCCCTGCAGATGAAGTTGGATGATGACATCTATATTAGGGGTGATCGACAGAAACCTAGGAGGAGCTAACTGAAGTAAGGGATGATGCAAAGATTTTTGGGATGCTTGGTGGAGGTCCAAAGGCATAGAAAAGTGGGGAGAACAGAAGGAGATGGCAAGTAGGGGCAAAATAGGGGAGCGAAGAGTTGAGATGCGAAAGTGCAAGGGAAGCGATGAAACCCTAGGTTAAATAGGGTCAATGGCTTTAGGTTGATCCAAGGAAAGTGTTCAAGGGGAAATCAGAGGAAAAGAAAAGGGAGAGAGGAGAGGGAAAGAATTGGAGGGAAATAGATGATGTTTTCCTTATTTCCAAAAAGATTGGGTACGAGAAAAGGTAGCTATCATTCGATCAAAGTCTGACATTGTCTATTGAGTCTATGTTATAAAAAGAAAAGGAAACCAAGTGTGACACTTAAATGAGAGCACATTAGGAAATCTAGGATTTGGTTGGCGTGACAAGTGAAATCGGGAAACTATATAAAATAGAATGCATTAATTCATTTGATTATAATTTTAGAGGTTATTTCATATTATTTATTTCCCTATTTGCTAGAGGGTTCAAGCAAGGTTCAGATTATATCAAATTTGGCATGTAGACCAATTAGGGCATGAAGAAACTATTTTTGGCATCAAATTGCACTTTGGGTTGATTAATACTTTATTTAATATTTTAGACCTTAAGTTATATTCTTTGTCCTAAAAAATAGGATAGATAAGATTGTTCGATTAATTTGAAAATTTACACATAGACTATTTTTTGTATGTAGAATTTGATTTGGGTTTTATTTCCAATTTTGAAGTTGTTGAAAATATTATTTAATATTTTGGAGCAAAATTCATATTTTATTTTCTAATTTTTTTTGGATAGTTTTATTGTTCAAATTATGTGAAAATTGGCACCCAAACTAATTGGGACCCAAGGAATACGTTTTTATCATTATATTTGCATTTTGGAATTTCCTTCTAGGAGTGTTAATACAATTAGCATTTTTAAATCATTACTATTATATTATTATAGCATTGCCTCATTACCGTCATCATTTACTATTGTAAGACCGAGAGGTCATTAGTTCAAACCTAGGTGACAGGATGAATGAATCATTTACTATTGTAGAGTCCCATCATCTTTACATTACTACCAAAAGGGTTACATATTATTATTATACTCGAATTTCCATATTTTACTCATTCAACATATTAGTCCATGAATTCCTCTTTAATAGATGATTGTAGATAAAATTCCAGTTGTTATTATAATACATGTAATAAGCACATTATCCTCTTATTTATCCATTATGTGAATATTAGTTAGCAAAGAAAATGCATGCAACATATTTCATGAAATTACCTACATGTTAGCACACCTTTAGGTTATTACATAAATATGTGATGTTGATTACATAATATGTTATGTATTAGCATTATTCGTTAAGGTATAATTTTATCCTAGTTTGGTCAAATCTAAATAACCAAACATTCTAATCTTCTAATCATGGGAATAGGATAAGATCCTAGATTTTGGCACGTTACAACACTCCACCCCTTAAACGGATCTTGTCCTCAAAATTTCGACATCCATATCTTATCCATCAATAGCTCTTCACCCCTTCAAAGGTTTAAGCTAATAAGCCAGTAAACAACATCAAGGTATTAGGGTCACTTTTGAATTATTTTTTTGAGAATATTTTAGGTGTTTATGTTGTTCATAGACCATGTATCCAACCAACAAGTCAAAACCACCTAGGATTGGATTTTAGGTCATTATGTTACTAACCTAGCAGCCCTAAGGTTCACATCGGTATTAAAAAAATCATAGGGTACAACAAGGTAGGTCCACTAAACCTTTAAATAATGTCAGATATTCCTAGTCACCATTTCATAGCCAAAACTAGGGTTTCTAATTTCTATTATAACTATTTATAGGGTCTCTATTTCAACACTTCATAAATCTCTTCTTTGTGACTTGGCTCAAGAAAACATTGATAAAATCCATAAAGTTTTTCTTTATAAATATAATAGTATAATGAAATAATTTTTTATGATGAAATCTATTCAACATAAAACAAAAGGTGTATCCAAAATCAATTGCGAGAGTTGATTCATAAAGTATTCCATAGTAACATCTTAGTATCCTACTACTTTGCCATCCTCATACCTATCTCCATCTTAAAGTTAATACTCATAACCTCCAAAAGAGACATATTACCACAAACCTATGTATGATCTTAAGGGTCTCCTCATACTAGTATTCACTCATCAAGTTTCTTATATGTACCTAGTATAATCTTAAATTGACCTTTAATCATCTCATGTATTATATAGATCAATTCTAGTGTAAACATCTCTCCTAGATGGTGACTATGTAAGGTAAAGGTCCTAACTAGGGATACAAAATTGAAACAGTCAAAATTCGACCACTATGGGCTCTGATACCATCTTATAAGGAGTGGGACCTGATAGGAATCCACTCCCTACTTAATTTGAGGAATAAATCCATCTATTACAAACACCTTCAATGGTATGCTGGAATAGATGTACATTTTTCATTTCTTAAATGGTGGTGTACAAGAATAACTAGAGTATAGCAGGGGAATAACATTTCATGACTATATTCAATTTTATAAGAGTACATCATCATCTCCCTAAGTTGAAAGAACAACAACCAACGTCAAACCAAGTCCATTCGATGGATACCCAAATGATTTCTGTACAAAAGGTAACCACACTAGAAAAAAGGGAAAATGCAGTTACCCTTTATTGGATCGAGTTGATGATGAGAAAAGCATTGGATGACCAACTATGAACCTTCATATATGGTTGAGGATGTACCAGGCGGTTTTATCCTCACCCTCGAGGTCTAGGTAGGCCCCACAGATGAAGTTGGATGACAACCTCTATACTCTGGGTGATCGACGGAAACCTAGGTAGTGCCAATTAATGTAAGGGATGACAATAAGATTTTTGGGATGTTTGGTGGAGGTCCAAAGGCATAGAAAAGTGTGGAGAAGGGAAGGAAATGGCAAGTATGGGTGAAATAAGGGAGCGGAGAGTTGAGATGTGACAGTGCAAGGGAAGAGATGAAACTGTAGGTTATATAGGGTCAATGGCTTCTGGTTTATTTGAAGAAAGTGTTAGAGGGGAAATCAGAGGAAAACAAGAGGGAGAGAGAAGAGGGAAAGAATTGGAGGAAAATAGTCAATGTTTGCTTGGTTTCCAAAAAGATAGAGGTAGGAGAAAGGTAGATATTGTTCGATTTGATTCCAATAGTGTCTATTAAGTCTGTGTTATAAAAAGAAAAGGAAACTAGGCATGGCACTTAAATGAACACACATTAGGAAATCTGGGATTCGATTGGCATGACACGTCAAATCGGGAAACTATACAAAATCAAATGCACTAATTCATTTTATTATAATTATATAGGTTATTTCATATACTTTCTTCCCCTATTTGCTAGAGGGTTCAACCAAGGTTCAAATTATATCAAATTTGGCACCTAGACCATTTAGGACAGAAGTATATGTTTTGGCATCACTTTGCACTTTGGGGGTTGCTTACTACTTATTTAATATTTTGGACCTTAACTTATATTCTTTTTCCTAAATAAAACTAGGATAGATAAGCTTACTCAATTAATGTGAAAATTCACACATGGACTATTTTTGTATGTACAATTCGAATTTGTGTTTTATTTCCACCTTTGAAGTCATTGAACATATTATTTAATATTTTGGAGCAAAATTCAAATTTTCTTTTGTAAATAAAATTTAGATAGTTATTATTGTTCAAATAATGTGAAAATTGGCACCCAGGATAATTGGACCCAAGGAATATGTTTCTACCATTATATTTGAATTTTGGAATTTTCTTTTAGGAGACTTCATATGGTTAGGTTTTTCAACACATTACCTTTATTTTATTATAATGTAACCTCATTTCCATCATTATTTACTATTTTAGAGTCCCACCATCTTCACATTACTACCAAAAGGGTTACATATTATTATTATTATGCATGGATTTCAATATTTTACTCAATTAACATATTAGTTTATTAGTTCTTCTTTAGTTTAGATGATTGCACATAAAATTCCAATTGCTATTAATTGTAATGCATGTATGAAGCACATTATTCTCTTATTTATCCATTATGTGAATATTAGTTAGCAAAGGAAAATACATGAAACATATTTCATGAACTTACCTACATTATATAAATATGTCATGTTGATTACATAATATGTTACATTTATTAAAATTATTCGTTAAGGTATAATTTTATCCATGTTTGGTCAAATGTAAATAACCAAACATTCTACTTTGCTAATCATGGGAATAGGATAAGATCCTAGATTTTGGGACGTTACAGTTTTATGCCAGAGCAAGAGTTTTAGTTAATCAATATTCAATTATAAATGAGTCAAGAATGCAAATGGTAAGGAGTGGGACCTGGGAGGGGATCCACCCTTACTCAAATTGAGGAATAAACCCATATAATCCAAACATACTAACATGTATGATGGAATAGATGTATTTTTTTTTCAAAAGAATGGCACAAAAGACCAAAGTATATGTAACATCCCTAACCTGGGTTATGCTTTAACCCTAGGTGTTTTGATTAAGAAAGATGATTATATTCTTAATCTCATCTTTTGAAAAGTAATTAAGGCTCAAAAGGAACCTATGTTTCAATTTTGGTCCTGTTTGAACAATGTTGAAGCAATGTTTGCTTATTTTGGACTAAAGTGCAAATTACCCAAGTTGAGGGGTTAAATTGCAAATGTTGCATGATAAGATGTTCCTGATGTTGAGACTTCATAAGAATGAATATGATGTAGTGGTATGGTTTTCACAAGCTTGGACACCAAGATTAAGCTTGTAAAGCAATCCTTGTGCATTAAAACCTAGTTTTGGTGTAATGTGCAATTTACCCAAAATCTAGGGTTCAATATGCAAATTACCACTTCAAAAAGGGCCCTAATGTTTCTTAGCATCATTTAGAGCAAAGAAAATGAGAGGGACTCCTTATTTGAATTAAGTTATAGGAGAGAGAATCTTGACATTAAAATAATCAAGAATAATGCCTAATTGAAACCCTAATTCGATTTAGGGCAAAAATGAATAAAAATAATTGAAGGGCTTTCAACCAAAATGTTTTGGGTTGATTTTGAATAAGTATGGACGTTCCTTTGCTAAGATAAGGAACGAAAATATCTTAAGTAGGTGAAATTCCACTCACCTTATTATAAAGAAAAGTAATTTCCACTCACATATGGGATATTAATATAATAAGCACTAAGGTGCTTAATTTGCTTTTCTTTAAATTGAGGATAATGAAGGGGAATAAAAGGCAAGGAAGGTGCCTCGTACCCAAGGTAGTTGAGGGGGAAGAGGCGGCCACTTTATTGGGATTAATTGGATTTTTATAAGGCATTTTCTCTCTCATCAATTTCCTTATAAAAGTGCCATTCCAAGCCCAAACCAAGGCCTTTTTCGGATTTTCTTCTTCCCCTTGCTTGCAAAACCGACCAAGGAGCTAGGGAGGAGCAGGGAGCACGTCCCCAACCTGTGGGTAAGCCCTTGACCTTCGTTCTCCATGATTTCATGGTGGAAATCGAAAATAAATTATGGATTCCTTCTTATTTCGATCTCCTCTTCAACCCTAGCCAACTTTTGCAATCAAAAGCTTGAGGACGAGCCTAGGGGGAGTTTCAAGAGCTTCATACACCATTAATGGCGTGATATTGGAGCTTTGGATCTCAATTGGAGGCGGGTTTTATAACTCAAACCCTTAAACATTGCTATTGCATCAATTCTCTATGCTTTGTTGATTGATTTCTTCAATTTGATACACTCTTGTTTCTTTGCTGCAATTTCCATCAAGAACGGTTGCTGTTCTTGGTTGTTCGAAGGAAGGGGATGATGACATCATCCTAGATGCTTATCCAAAGAAAATTACCAAGCAAAACCGTTTTGATAGCTACTCCAAATCGTTTTAATTTGATTGGCTATGCGGTTTCAGCAAACCGTTTAAGGGCAAACGGTTTGAAACCGTTTAGGAGAAAACGGTTTCAAGACCGTTTGAGATGGTTGACTAAGTGTTGACCGTTTGGGAATTTTGTTCCTAATTATGTAGGCTGATAACCCTCCAAATTTGAGGGATTAAATCCAAAGGAATCCAGAGTTGAAGGCCAATCAATTAGGCAATTGGATTAAATTATGTGCTGATTTTCAACCTGATTAACTTGACCTGGTTGAGAAAACGGTTTCAAGACCGTTTGATATGGTTGACCAAGCGTTGACCGTTTGGGATTCCTGTTCATAATTATTTTTATTAATAACCCTCCAAATTTTAGGGATTAACTCCAAAGGAATCGTGAGTTGAATCCTAATCAATTAGGAAAACCTAATTGGATTAAGTGCTGATTTTCAATCTGATTTAATTGAACTTTTTGGGAAAACGGTCTCAAGACCGTTTGAATGCGTTGACCAAGCGTTGAACGTTTGGGATTACTGTTCCTAATGATGTGATCTAATGACTCACCAAATTTGATGGATTAATTCGAAACGAGTCATGAGTTGAAGGCTAATCAATTGGGCTAACCCTAATTGAAATCAGTGCTGAAATCACAATGAGCTAATTTGAGATTTTGGGTTGATTAGCCCAAACGGTCTCAAGACCGTTTGGGGGATCATCCAAACGGTCTCAAGACCGTTTGGGGTCACCGCAAGACCGTTTGGAGGTCTGGGGTCAAGTATATTTGACCAATTGAAGGTCCAAAGGTACTAATCATATTGCAATGTAGTGCTGATTTGTTGATCAACTCGATAGACCAATCCATGATGAATTTTCACTAGAGTCCAAAGGTTGGATGGGAAAACGGTCTCAAGACCGTTTGGAGCTCATCCAAACGGTCTCAAGACCGTTTGGTGGTCACCCAAGACCGTTTGGAGGTCTAGGGTTGAGTATGGTTAGGTGTTTGAAGGTCTAAAGGTACCAAGTTGTTATACAATGCAATGCTGATTTGGTGATCAATCCAATGATCCAAACCTTAATTGGATGGCTTGGATTTGAGTGATATGATGGGATAACGGTCTCAAGACCGTTTGGAGGTCATCCAAACGACCTCAAGACCGTTTGGGGTCAGGTCATACCCAATTTGGATAATGGTTCAATAGTTTCAAAGTAACCAATCTTGCATTGATGAGTGTTGTTGGATCTTCGATTCCAAACCCTAATTCAATTGAATCAAGCCCTAATTGATGACCAATTGAGGGTCAATTGAGGGTCAAATTATTTGAATGTTGACCTATTAAACTCAATTGAAGTATTAGAATAGGTCCAATTGATGATTGGTTCCATGAATTCAATGGTTGAAGGTCCAATGCAATCAATTGAAACACAATTAGTAGCATGATTGATGATCAACTTCAAAGCTCTAATTGGTGTTTATAAACCCTAATCCCATTGAGATCAGACCATAATTGAAGTCCCAATTGAGGGGTGAACCATGATTCAAATGATGATTGAGTTGATGATCCAATTGGTTGAAGTTCCATTGATTAGAATTGAGTGTGGTTCAATTTGGTTAATTCAATTGGATACCTCATGTTATTGAAGGTCTAATTGATCAAACCTTTTTGAAAACCTAATGTGATTAGGTGAGAGATACCTTTAATGGTACTAGTCATTAATTCATAACAAATGCATGGACCCAATACATGATGTAAACTCTAATTGAGGCTGATTCAATGTATAACCTTAATAAGAGGTTGTCTACATGTGAAATCACTAATTAGGATGTTAGTAAACCCTAGTTGAGGGTGTATCCTTGTGAAACCCTAGTGGAGGGTGTATCATTGTGAACCCTGGTTGAGGGTGTAACCTTGTGAAACCCTAGTGGAGGGTGTATCATTGTGAACCTTGGTTGAGGGTGTAACCTTGTGAAACCCTAGTGGAGGGTGTATCATTGTGAACCCTGGTTGAGGGTGTAACCTTGTGAAACCCTAGTGGAGGGTGTATCATTGTGAACCCTGGTTGAGGGTGTATCCTTGTGAAACCCTAGTTGAGGGTGTATCATTGCAATTGTTTATAGCCAACTTTATAATAAAGTTATGCCTTAAACTAAGATAAGTTCATATCATGTGAGATAGCTGGACAATTCTAATGTGTGGCCTATGCATTATATGCTAAGGGTGAGTATTCTGTGATGGAATGTATTAAGAGGGGAAATACCTTAATACAAGATAAAGTTGGTTAACTCAAGAGGGTCTGAATTAATGAGAAATGGGAAACCCTAACCCTGGTAAGGGAATAGTGGTGTTACCCTTGAATAATGATGTTATATATTGTTTTGCATGGTGCTGATATGAAATTGATGTATTATCATCTGTACTAACCATGCAGGTATGATGTGATGATGAACATAGCCAGGTATGAGCTATGACATTTTATGTATTGACATTGTTTATTGGGCCTTATGTGCCATGCTATACCTTATTGCCTAGTATGAGGTAATAAGAGAAGTAATGGGCCTTAAGTGCCATGAGAAGATGTTTATGTAATAAGCATCACATTTACCTTGGTCAGGTGACCTGAAGGTGATAATTACCTGAAAAAGTGGTAATAATGCTCAATGATGAGCTAAGGGTTTGAATACCCAGAACCATATGATTATGGCATTGAGTTGCAAAGGAATGAAAATTCCCAGTATTGAAATGAGGGACTGAGATCCCCATGTCTTATAAAGACTGAGAAGTGATTAATGGAAATAGTACATGTTTTCTTTATAGCATTTGTCTTATTAAGTTATGTTTGGAAACTTGGCTGATGCTAAAAGAATATGATAATGTACTTAATTAATCAAGTGATACCATATAATGTAGTTGCCCTGATCACAGATCCATCAGCGTCAGAATTAGCTGAATGGTGAAACGAGTTTACTCGGAACGCATATTTTTGAATATGTGGGGGTAATTGGGCAATTATATCCTTATGCCCCATAGGCATTTCTACGGGCTATGTCCTATGAATGGGATTGGTTACGGACCATACCCCAATAAGAGCATGGCTACGGGCCATGACTCCACAAAATAATATCGGGCATTGGCTACGGGCCATATCCTGAAGAGAGTATATGCTATGGGCTATAACTCTAATAACGATGTTGCCAGTATACCCTAGAAAGCTATCTAGCAGAGACACAAGATGTCCTGCATGTTATCTCGTATTGACCTAGATAGTTGAGGTCATGGGAATCCGGCTCTTCCATTGACGTATGTGTGGTACCGATGCTTTACGTAACCGTGGTCGGTTGGAGTATGAGCGGTATACCTCATCTCCTCAGGGCATAAGTGTGATTGTAAAATGTAATCAGTCGTATAGCATGTTTGCTTAAGGATTGAATACAGAGATTCATTGGCTGATGTTGCATTTCTTTGTGCATTCCTTAGTAGATAAATGTTAATTATGTTTCTTTATATTCTCTGCAAAATAGACAGATGAATTACTTATCTACCATGGGTAGATTCAATGACCTCCTTGAGAATGGAGATTATCTTATTATGTTCTATGATGAATAATTCTACCTGATAATGTAAAAGTAACCCCTACTCAGTTTTAATTTGATAAACTGCAATAATAATGTTTTTGGCGGAGAGTTATATCTCTCGCTGGGGCAATTTTCAATTGTCTCACCCCCGTGGGAAAACATTTTTAGGTATGCATGGAAGGCAAGGCAGGAAATCCCTAGAACAGAGATGAGCAGAAGCAACAGCAACAACAAGGACAACAATGAGATCTCAGGTGGAGATATTGTCTGTCAAGTCATATAGATAGTAGTCCTATGTGTCGTCTCTATACTCTCAGGTCCTCGGAGTTTTAAATGATTCAATCGGAGTTTTGGCTTAATGCCTCAAAGTTTTATACTGCCTGTGTATATTTGTTAACAGGGCAGTCAATGTTGTAATCCTTAAAAAGGAATTGTACATGATGTGTACTTGTGATCCAGGATGAAATGGAAACACTTTGGTTCATGGTTAAAGAGTTTTCATGTGAATGGATCTCTTTGCAAAAAGTTTTAAATTTTTAGTGATTTTCAGTAACCCGCTGCAAATAATTCGCTTCTGCATTAGTTAATCCTATTTTCGCGACACGGTCGTTACAATTAGTGGTATCAGAGCTCTAGGTTCGTTGAGTCTACAGAGACATAGGACTAAGTTGTTGAGTCTGTGTTAGTGTCCTCCAGTATACCCTATAATGATTTCTGCTTGTGCAGAGAAAGGGTAAAGTTTAAAATGACTGGAGAGCACAATGAACACATTGCTTAGGGCAATGTTGTTGCACCAAGAAGAGGTGTAAGGGATCATGCAAGAATAGAATGAGTGCCTGAGAATCCCCATTAAGACCTGATCATGATAGAGAATCCTATGATCATGCTCTTGTTGGGAAGATTAGGGCAACAGTAATGCATATGAGTGGACTGGATGCTAGGCTTACAACCTAGGTTATCAGTCCTTAATACAGAAATCTTGAGCTTTAAATGAGTTCCTAAATGACTTAGTCATGTTGGAACAAGGGAAAATATGGAAAAGATTAACTTATAGCAAGAAAGTGGACTCTGCCATGAGTTCATACAGATAATAAATATGTGATGGTAGTGCCCAAGAAGGGGCAATAAGCTGAGAAGTAGGGAATGGTCTCTATAATTCTAGAGACATTTTCCTAATGGTTTTTAAAAAAAGCCAAGTTTTTGGTGCTAATAGTGCAATAAATGCCTAGTGTACCAGGGAAGTAGCCACTAAGTAAGTGTGAAGGTCTTAACCTTTCATCTGTAAGATTCTATGGCTTAGTTTTTGCTTCAGTAATAAGACTAGTAAGACCATGATATGAGTACAAGGTATGTTATAAATGTGTACATGTTGAGTACACTAAACCCTTTTTGTTATAAAAAAAAAAGATTGTTGATTTTGTTTTCCCTATTGGTTGCTATATAGGGAAGAAATGATGAGAACTAGAATTTGAATTCTGTTCAATATTCTTTTAAATACTCTATATTGATCTTACCTCTATGAAAGAGGAAGAGGTATAGAAGAGATGCCTGGATAAAATCCAAGAATGTTAAATCTTATGTTATGATAATATGAAAAACAAGAAATATGATAGCATGTAAGTGCATACTACTTGATCTCAGTACTTGTAAACCCTGATCAGGTGTACAACTATTGATGATAAAGTGAGTATGGAAACTCTTAGATTGATATCTTTTTGATTGCCCTGATCAAGCAATCATTCTGATACAATCTAAAGAGTATCATCAAATTGGAAATATGATATGGATAAATGTATCATATCTTAAGAACAAGAAAGAAGGATCTGATAGGAATTTAGATCAGTATGTGTATATGAGGAAGTAAAAGTATGACCCTCATATGATGAGAAAGAGAACAAGGGAGGTGATCCCTGTTCAATAAAGTTGTAAATATGATAAAAGAAAGATGAGAATATGATGTGTTTTCAACACATGTGACTGATACCAGGGTAATAGATTCTGGTATCTGAGAATTATCAGATGGTTTAGATTGGCTACCTGGAATGGTCAACTATGAAATCAGTCTGATTATATAAAATGATATGAACATCATATGTTAGGGGTTTATGCTTTGCATAAACATAACAACTAAATATGTCTTTAAGATAAGTTCTCATTTGACTCTATGAGAATATTGTGTGAACGAACTTTGTGCTGATCAAAGTTCTATGATGTCTACATAACAATGAGGTGTTATGAAGAGACATGATGATATGATGAATGAATAATATCTGTTCCCTTTATTTGGGATTTCGGGGACGAAATCCTTGTTAGGGGTTTATAATTTGTAACATCCCTAACCTGGATTATGCTTTAACCCTAGGTGTTTTGATTAATAAAGATGATTATATTCTTAATCTAATCTTGTGAAAAGTAATTAAGGCTCAAAAGGAACCTATGTTTCAATTTTGGTCCTGTTTGAACAATGTTGAAGCAATGTTTGCTTATTTTGGACTAAAGTGCAAATTACCCAAGTTGAGGGGTTAAATTGCAAATGTTGCATGATAAGATGTTCCTATGATGTTGAGACATCATAAGAATGAATATGATGTAGTGGTATGATTTTCACAAGCTTGGACACCAAGATTAAGCTTGTAAAGCAATCCTTGTGCATTAAAACATAGTTTTGGTGTAATGTGCAATTTACCCAAAATCTAGGGTTCAATATGAAAATTACCACTTCAACAAGGGCCCTATTGTTTCTTAGCATCATTTAGAGCAAAGAAAATGAGAGGGACTCCTTATTTGAATTAAGTTATAGGAGAGAGAATCTTGACATTAAAATAATCAAGAATAATGCCTAATTGAAACCCTAATTCGATTTAGGGCAAAAATGAATAAAAATAATTGAAGGGCTTTCAACCAAAATGTTTTGGGTTTATTTTGAATAAGGATGGACGTTCCTTTGCTAAGATAAGGAACGAAAATATCTTAAGTAGGTGAAATTCCACTCACCTTATTATAAAGAAAAGTAATTTCCACTCACATATGGGATATTAATATAATAAGCATTAAGGTGCTTAATTTGCTTTTCTTTAAATTGAGGATAATGAAGGGGAATAAAAGGCAAGGAAGGTGCCTCGTACCCAAGGTAGTTGAGGGGGAAGAGGCGGCCACTTTATTGGGATTAATTGGATTTTTATAAGGCATTTTCTCTCTCATCAATTTCCTTATAAAAGTGCCATTCCAAGCACAAACCAAGGCCTTTTTCGGATTTTCTTCTTCCCCTTGCTTGAAAAACCGACCAAGGAGCTAGGGAGGAGCAGGGAGCACGTCCCCAACCTGTGGGTAAGCCCTTGACCTTCGTTCTCCATGATTTCATGGTGGAAATCGAAAATAAATTATGGATTCCTTCTTATTTCGATCTCCTCTTCAACCCTAGCCAACTTTTGCAATCAAAAGCTTGAGGACGAGCCTAGGGGGAGTTGCAAGAGCTTCATCCACCATTAATGGCGTGAGCTTGGATCTTTGGATCTCAATTGGAGGCGGGTTTTATAACTCAAACCCTTAAACATTGCTATTGCATCAATTCTCTATGCTTTGTTGATTGATTTCTTCAATTTGATACACTCTTGTTTCTTTGCTGCAATTTCCATCAAGAACGGTTGTTGTTCTTGGTTGTTCGAAGGAAGGAGATGATGACATCATCCTATATGCTTATCCAAAGAAAATTACCAAGCAAAACCGTTTTGATAGCTACTCCAAATCGTTTTAATTTGATTGGCTATGCGGTTTCAGCAAACCGTTTAAGGGAAAACGGTTTGAAACCGTTTGGGAGAAAACGGTTTCAAGACCGTTTGAGATGGTTGACCAAGCGTTGACCGTTTGGGAATTTTGTTCCTAATTATGTAGGATGATAACCCTCCAAATTTGAGGGATTAACTCCAAAGGAATCGAGAGTTGAAGGCCAATCAATTAGGAAACTGGATTAAATTATGTGCTGATTTTCAACCTGATTAACTTGACCTGGTTGAGCAAACGGTTTCAAGACCATTTGAGATGGTTGACCAAGCATTGACCGTTTGGGATTCCTGTTCATAATTATTTTTATTAATAACCCTCCAAATTTTAGGGATTAACTTCAAAGGAATCGTGAGTTGAAGCCTAATCAATTAGGAAAACCTAATTGGATTAAGTGCTGATTTTCAATCTGATTTAATTGAACTTTTTGGGCAAACGGTCTCAAGACCGTTTGAGTGCGTTGACCAAGCGTTGACCGTTTGGGATTACTGTTCCTAATGATGTGATCTAATGACTCACCAAATTTGATGGATTAATTCCAAACGAGTCATGCGTTGAAGGCTAATCAATTGGGCTAACCCTAATTGAAATCAGTGCTGAAATCACAATGAGCTAATTTGAGATTTTGGGTTGATTAGCCCAAATGGTCTCAAGACCGTTTGGGGGATCATCCAAACGGTCTAAAGACCGTTTGGGGTCACCTCAAGACCGTGTGGAGGTCTGGGGTCAAGTATAGTTGACCAATTGAAGGTCCAAAGGTACTAATCATATTGCAATGTAGTACTGATTTGTTGATCAACTCAATAGACCAATCCATGATGAATTTTCACTAGAGTCCAAAGGTTGGATGGGAAAACGGTCTCAAGACCGTTTGGAGCTCATCCAAACGGTCTCAATACCGTTTGGTGGTCACCCAAGACCGTTTGGAGGTCTAGGGTTGAGTATGGTTAGGTGTTTGAAGGTCTAAAGGTACCAAGCTGTTATACAATGCAATGCTGATTTGGTGATCAATCCAATGATCCAAACCTTAATTGGATGGCTTGAATTTGAGTGATATGATGGGAAAACGGTCTCAAGACCGTTTGGAGGTCATCCAAACGACCTCAAGACCGTTTGGGGTCAGGTCATACCCAATTTGGATAATGGTTCAATAGTTTCAAAGTAACCAATCTTGCATTGATGAGTGTTGTTGGATCTTCGATTCCAAACCCTAATTCAATTGAATCAAGCCCTAATTGATGACCAATTGAGGGTCAATTGAGGGTCAAATTAGTTGAAGGTTGACCTATTAAACTCAATTGAAGTATGAGAATAGGTCCAATTGATGATTGGTTCCATGAATTCAATGGTTGAAGGTCCAATGCAATCAATTGAAACACAATTAGTAGCATGATTGATGATCAACTTCAAAGCTCTAATTGGTGTTTATAAACCCTAATCCCATTGAGATCAGACCATAATTGAAGTCCCAATTGAGGGGTGAGCCATGATTCAAATGATGATTGAGTTGATGATCCAATTGGTTGAAGTTCCATTTATTAGAATTGAGTGTGGTTCAATTTGGTTAATTCAATTGGATACCTCATGTTATTGAAGGTCTAATTGATCAAACCTTTTTGAAAACCTAATGTGATTAGGTGAGAGATACCTTTAATGGTACTAGTCATTAATGCATAACAAATGCATGGACCCAATACATTATGTAAACTCTAATTGAGGCTGATTCAATGTATAACCTTAATAAGAGGTTGTCTACATGTGAAATCACTAATTAGGATGTTAGTAAACCCTAGTTGAGGGTGTATCCTTGTGAAACCCTAGTGGAGGGTGTATCATTGTGAACCCTGGTTGAGGGTGTAACCTTGTGAAACCCTAGTGGAGGGTGTATCATTGTGAACCCTGGTTGAGGGTGTAACCTTGTGAAACCCTAGTGGAGGGTGTATCATTGTAAACCCTGGTTGAGGGTGTAACCTTGTGAAACCCTAGTGGAGGGTGTATCATTGTGAACCCTGGTTGAGGGTGTATCCTTGTGAAACCCTAGTTGAGGGTGTATCATTGCAATTGTTTATAGCCAACTTTATAATAAAGTTATGCCTTAAACTAAGATAAGTTCATATCATGTGAGATAGCTGGACAATTCTAATGTGTGGCCTATGCATTATATGCTAAGGGTGAGTATTCTGTGATGGAATGTATTAAGAGGGGAAATACCTTAATACAAGATAAAGTTGGTTAACTCAAGAGGGTCTGAATTAATGAGAAATGGGAAACCCTAACCCTGGTAAGGGAATAGTGGTGTTACCCTTGAATAATGATGTTATATATTGTTTTGCATGGTGCTGATATGAAATTGATGTATTATCATCTGTACTAACCATGCAGGTATGATGTGATGATGAACATAGCCAGGTATGAGCTATGACATTTTATGTATTGACATTGTTTATTGGGCCTTATGTGCCATGCTATACCTTATTGCCTAGTATGAGGTAATAAGAGAAGTAATGGGCCTTAAGTGCCATGAGAAGATGTTTATGTAATAAGCATCATATTTACCTTGGTCAGGTGACCTGAAGGTGATAATTACCTGAAAAAGTGGTAATAATGCTCAATGATGAGCTAAGGGTTTGAATACCCAGAACCATATGATTATGGCATTGAGTTGCAAAGGAATGAAAATTCCCAGTATTGAAATGAGGGACTGAGATCCCCATGTCTTATAAAGACTGAGAAGTGATTAATGGAAATAGTACATGTTTTCTTTATAGCATTTGTCTTATTAAGTTATGTTTGGAAACTTGGCTGATGCTAAAAGAATATGATAATGTACTTAATTAATCAAGTGATACCATATAATGTAGTTGCCCTGATCACAGATCCATCAGCGTCAGAATTAGCTGAATGGTGAAACGAGTTTACTCGGAACGCATATTTTTGAATATGTGGGGGTAATTGGGCAATTATATCCTTATGCCCCATAGGCATTGCTACGGGCTATGTCCTATGAACGGGATTGGTTACGGACCATACCCCAATAAGAGCATGGCTACGGGCCATGACTCCACAAAATAATACCGGGCATTGGCTACGGGCCATATCTTGAAGAGAGTATATGCTATGGGCTATAACTCTAATAGCGATGTTTCCAGTATACCCTGGAAAGCTATCTAGCAGAGACACAAGATGTCCTGCATGTTATCTCGTACTGATCGAGATAGTTGAGGTCATGGGAATCCGGCTCTTCCATTGACCTATGTGTGGTACCGATGCTTTACGTAACCGTGGTCGGTTGGAGTATGAGCGGTATACCTCATCTCCTCAGGGCATAAGTGTGATTGTAAAATGTAATCAGCTGTATAGCATGTTTGCTTAAGGATTGAATACGGAGATTCATTGGCTGATGTTGCATTTCTTTGTGCATTCCTTAGTAGATAAATGTTAATTATGTTTCTTTATATTCTCTGCAAAATAGACAGATGAATTACTTATCTACCATGGGTAGATGCAATGACCTCCTTGAGAATGGAGATTATCTTATTCTGTTCTATGATGAATAATTCTACCTGATAATGTAAAAGTAACCCCTACTCAGTTTTAATTTGATAAACTGCAATAATAATGTTTTTGGCGGAGAGTTATATCTCTCGCTGGGGCAATTTTCAATTGTCTCACCCCCGTGGGAAAACATTTTTAGGTATGCATGGAAGGCAAGGCAGGAAATCCCTAGAACAGAGATGAGCAGAAGCAACAGCAACAACAAGGACAACAATGAGATCTCAGGTGGAGATATTGTCTGTCAGGTCATATAGATAGTAGTCCTATGTGTCGTCTCTATACTCTCAGGTCCTCGGAGTTTTAAATGATTCAATCGGAGTTTTGGCTTAATGCCTCAAAGTTTTATACTACCTGTGTATATTTGTTAACAGGGCAGTCAATGTTGTAATCCTTAAAAAGGAATTGTACATGCTGTGTACTTGTGATCCAGGATGAAATGGAAACACTTTGGTTCATGGTTAAAGAGTTTTCATGTGAATGGATCTCTTTGCAAAAAGTTTTAAATTTTCAGTGATTTTCAGTAACCCGCTGCAAATAATTCACTTCCGCATTAGTTAATCCTGTTTTCGCGAGACGGTCGTTACAGTATAGCAGTGTAAATAGATGTCATGACTATATTCAATTTCACAGTTTTACATAATATTCTTCTACTTGGGGTCTACATGAAAGAAACAACTTGTTCACTAGGAAAAGGTATGTTCAAACTATTTCAAGACTATCTCCCATGAGTCAGCTTTACAATGCCAAGTCTTAGTCACCGAGTCAAGTCCTCATTGTTCTTCACCTAGGGGTTGAAAGCATACCCCACGGGAGAGGATAAAATGGATGTTGTCCACATAAAAGCCAGTAACTACTTATTTATATGAATTGAGCAACATCAGGGAAAAAGGACATCAGTAAACTGCTCAAGGCTTCTCAAATCAAGATGGATAAAAGGACATTTAACTGGATATCAAAGAGAACATATGATCTGGATAAACAATAATGAAGATTTCTTTCCTTTAAAACAATGTCACATCAAGATATCACAAAATATAAACAGTTTCATGGTGAGTAATAAATAGAGTGGAATGTACTAAAATGTAGGGTAGGAATCAATATATTCCATATAGGGGGTGGGATGACTAAAACCTCAATGGAAAATAAATATAAAAATTTTGCATGGGAATAAAATTCAGTGCATGGTAGGGGAATAAAGTACAATGCCTAATATCCTATGTGGTAGGGAAATGAAATCAAATGCCTGACAAGGGAATAAAACCAAGTGCCTAATATCAAACATGGTAGGGGAATAAATCTTGTGCCTATATGGTGTCATGATTTTTAGTTATTACTTGTCAATCACACATGCAAATACGATAGGCAAGATGAAGTATAGTCATGCTCAAATAAGGGATGAGAACATCCATCTGATATCAATTAGGTCAGAGGACTCATAAATGAGTATTCAACAATCTCCACAATAAAGATACATCATAAGATCACAAAAAATCCACCACTTGAAAGTTAGGGTTTCATCTAGTATATCTCAAATTAAGGTTGCCACATAGAATAGTATGAACAAGATTCAAATTAGTATCCAACAAGCATATCCAAAGAAATAAGAAGATCATAAGATCTATCTTAGTGAACAAACCAATCAAGATATGAAAGAGGAATTATGATAATCTAATACATCATAAATGTTCAAGAGAGAGAAATAAGAGAGTGGTTGCTCATAATGACTAATAGGGGAATGTAACATGCATTAAAAGAGAGAAATTAGGTTAATTTCTCAATATAGAATCCATGAGATGCAACATACCTGTATTGAGAACCTAAGTACTCAAACCACCACGATATTTAGAGTTAAAGATTCTCCAAATCTAGATGCACTAAATATGTGCTAGGGTCTATCCATGTATGAATTATGTAACCCTAAACTTTGACTCTTTAAAACATGAGAATCAGACCCTAGAAAATCTACTAATAAGCCTGTCATGTTCGTCTAATTTTAGAAACATATTTATTTGAAATTTTTATGGCATCTTATCAATTAGATATGATATTAATTAAATTAATGTACTTAATTATATTTGCATATGATATTCCAAACATACACTCTTTAATAAATCTGATTGAGGTCTTAAAACTATATCAAATGCAATATCTCATTTTTAGGATTCCAAAACATAATTTTGTGTATTTTAACACTTATGATTGATTTATTATATTATAAAATCTAGCTAATCAGAATACACTAAAAGTCCACCTAAAAATGGCATGACTGAGCTGGCCCAAATCCTATTATTTGAAAATGTGACTAAATCACATAGGAACTAGTGGAAAGATTGAAATACCCATGGTCAAGAACCAGACCCAAATCACGCACGAGAGGTGAGTCGGTAATTTGGTATTTTTCATCATCCTCATAGGAACAACACACGAACATGACCCTTGGAGTTTGTCTCATGGACCAAAACTCTCAATTCACACTATCTCAGCACTAGGAAATGATCCCAAAGACTTTGGAAGAGCAAGTTGAGGTCATAGAGACAAGAACAAAACAAATTGTGGCAAAAGGATCCACTTGGCTGCTAGATTTGTGGAGAGTAGGAGATACATTGAGGATCAGAATACCTAAAACTAGAGGGTGTATACAACTCACAGGGGTTCATGAAACACTCTTATACTTAAAGAAGGAGATTCTCCATCCAATGGAGGTTTGAACCCCCATCAATGATGGAATTCCAGGGGATCTTCAGAAGGTGAGATTGGAAAGTTATTCCTCAATCCAAAATAGAGGGAAAAGAAAATGGGAAAAGATCACTAAATATTCAAAGATGGTATGGGAGTGAGGAATTGTGGATTGGCAACATCAATGCCAATCTAACAACTTGCCAAAGAGGAGGATGTGTGTAAGACCCCTAACATGGGTTTTGGGTTAGACCTATTTTATTTGGCTTGATGATGTGCTTAGAACCTTGTTCTAATCCCTTAGGATGGTTTTGGACCTTGTAGGGAGCTTTATTCTCTAGTTTGAGCATGTTTGGATGATGTTTGTGCCTTGTGTGCTAGTTTTGGTCCAAATTGCGATTTACCCAAAGTAGGGGCGTGAACGTGTAATTTTCCACCTCTAGAGTATTCCTTATGTTTTGTGACATCATCTATAGGAGAGATAAAGAAGTGAGCACCTTGTTTGAGCCTTTGTTGAGTGGTGGCACCCTTAGTGGTGATTAGGTTTCTAGGGTTGTGTGTGTATCGACCTATGTGTACCTTGTGGGTGTAGCGACCTATTTCACAACCTAGGGCTTGTTTTGTGGGTGTAACGGTTGACACACACCCTCTAGGTGTTGTTATATAATGATATATATGGTTTTGGTTGGTCTTGGGTCGAGATAGTTTCCCTTGTGTAGAGTGTCTTGACCTAGGGTGTGAGTGGTGATCTCTTGTCTCGACCATGTTGATGCTTGGTGCTTTGTCGTGACCATGGATGGTGTTCCATGGTGGGTCACGACCGTGGCCATGTTGGGTGACCTAGGTGGTCAAGACCCAACCTATAGTGTATCACCATCTTGTACATGTATGTCTAAGGTGGTTGCATGTTGGTTTCTTGGGTAGATACGTGTCCCTTTGGTGCCTTAGGGCATTCACACCTCATACTTGCCATTCTCTCTCTTCCCTCATGTATATAACCCCTTATCTCTCCATGCAAGTGTACCTTTTCGGCCATCCTCTTCCTCCTTCATTGCTTGGTCGTCCTTGGAGCCTTATGGAGCAAGGAGATCTATTTTGGAGCTCTTAGTGGCTGGACTTCCCTTGCATGTGGTGCTTGTGGTGATCCTTGTTCATCTTCTACCTTGGTAAGTATATACCTTTCTTTGCAATGTTTTCCTTGGATCCCATACCCCCATATTCTTCTTCTTCCTTGGCCCTAGACTTCTTTATGACATGGTGGCAATTCTTGAGAAGAGAAACCCTCATCATAAGGGTAATGGTCCATGTTTTGATAAGGCGACATCCAAGTGAGAAGGAGTTTCTCCTCTCTTTTCTCCTTTCTACTTTGGTTTGTCCTAGAGCTTCTTTGCTCTCTTTTCTTGATCAATATTTGACCTTGGTGTCTTCTCATTCTTGAGGTGCTTTTTGTCCGAGAGTGGAGCTTTAGTGGAAGCTTTTTTCTCCCTTGGGGTGCTTTGTGGCCGAGAGTGGATCTTTGGTGGAAGCTTCTTTCTCCCTTGGTGATCGTGTGCTTGGAGCTTGATCCTTGGAGTGATCTTCTTTAAGGCGGGTTATATAACTCCTCACCCTCTCTATTAATGCACTTTTCCTGTATGCAAGTTGATGTTTTCTCTCCCTAAAATGTTCCCTTAACATGTTAGTGGATTATTCTAAGCCCTAGGACTTGTTTAATGTTAAAACCATGCTTAGTTTGAAAGTAATCTGAAACCCTAGTTTTAATACTCAATTTTGATGATTATGGTGTAATGGTGGTTTTTCCCTATCTCTTGATCTTGGTTTTGATCACATGCATGATGGATGAGTGTATTGATGTTCTTTGAAGTTTAGATTCTATTTTTATGGTGTCATACATGGTTTTCTCTCCCTTGCACAAGGGCCCTTCATGAGGTTTTCATAACTCAAGTTTAAGGTATTGGTGGCCGTTTTACACAGGGTTTTCTCCTCCATGTGGATGATGGATTCTTTTGTTTTTACCTTCTTTTTTGGCCATGTAGATATTCTCTTTGATCATGTTTAATCCCTATTGGATGTTGGTCATTTGCCTTGGTGGTAGTTTGATCATTGGTGGTCACCATACCTTGTTCTTCTTTGGGTCGAGACACCTTGGTGCTTGGTTTGGTGTTGGGTCGAGATGCATGATCAAGTATCGCGCCCGTGACCTAACCCTAATAGGTGGAGGTTTGCAACATGCCTTGGTGTTTGTGGTCATGACATGGCCTAGTCTTGAGGTCGCGACAGCCTTGGTTTTGGGTTGAATCATGATCTTGTTCTATCAAGAGAAAACAAAGTTTTAAGATTGTGGTTCTCTTGCAAATTTGGTTTAAATTTCCTGTGTTTTGTAGTAATCCGCTTGCTTAGTGTAAATTTCAGCGTTGGTTTTGAGTAATATTGTTTTGTGTGGCGTCGGGCATCATAGTTTGGTTGGTATCATAGCTTTAGGTTCATTGAGCCTACAGGGACCTAGGACTAGGGTTTGAGTTTGTTCTGGTTTCCTCCAGTCTGCCTTATAGTGACTTCTGCTTGTGCAGAAGAAGAATAAGGGTTGAAAAGATGGTTGGAGAACATGAAGAACACATTACTGAGAGTGGTGTTGCTGCACTAGGTGGAGGTGAAAGGAGGCAAAATGTTGAGGACAGGGCACCTGAGATGCCCTAGTTAGACCTTGCATTGGTGTCAAATCCTACTTTTCAGATCATGTTTGGACAATTTATGGCCACGATTACACATATGACAGACAGAATGTTCATTTCTCAAATGAGAGTAGCAGTCCCCAATGTGTAATCTCTGGTCTCGGGGAAGACCTTTGAGCATTTATGGAGTGTTGGAGCTATGGAGTATGCTAGTATAGTGGATCTAGCAGATGCAGATATATGGTTGATGAAGTTGGAGAAGGCCTTCAAGATCCTCAACATCCCCAAAGCAGACAAGGCAAGGCATGCAATGTACCTTTTAAAGGGGAGTCCTAGCCATTGGTGGGACATAGAAGAGGAGAAGAGGTCTGGTGTTGCTATCAGCTGGGAGGAGTTCCAACATGAGTTCGTCAATCAGTACTTTCCTTGGATGCACCTTGATGAGAAGATTGTCCAGTTTGAGAGGATCCGATAGGGATCCACGTCGATCAACAAGTATGAGGTGAAGTTTATGGAGTTGTTGAGGTTTTGTCCTCACATGGATGCTACAGATCAGGAGAGAGTCAGACCTTTTGAGAAGGGGTTTACGGAGTTGACGACACCAGTAAGCATTTTGCCACGTTTATGGAGTCTATTCGGAGGATAGAGAGATATGTGGTTGAGAAGTGTGAGAAAGGTGCCAAGAAGAGACTGGCACAATACCCAGAACAGTAATCAGGTGGCTTTAAGGAGCCTATGTTCTCATCACCTCCAACACAAAAAAAGTCTAGTGCACTGACACAATGGTCACCAAGTAAGGGCAGAAGCCGCAATTTTCCACTTGCTAGAGCCCACAACACAACATCAGTGTTAGTGATGGGGCCATCTAGATCACAGTTTGAGACTAGGACTTGCCATAAGTGTGGGCCAGTAGGACATCTAAGGTGGGAGTGTACACTGAAAGGTGATGAGGTGACCCAACAATCAATGTAGATCCAATAGGGATCATAGAGACATCAGTTTAGTAGTGGTGGAGGATGAGGATGTGGACATGTCTCACAGGCTAATTTCTCTGGACAGACGGCAGGTAGGCTTTACGCCTTGGGTTAACCAAAAGGAGAGGCAAACCTAAGTGTAAAGACAGGTCAGATGGAGTTATTTCATTATGATGTATCTATATCTACTTTTATATCTATTTTGGTTGACCCAAGTAGGAGCTTGAGGTAGAGATGTGGAGGTAGTACTCGTCTCTTTTCGTTGAGGATTTTGGGGGCAAAATCCCTGTTAGAGGTTTATGGCTTGTAAGACCCCTGACTTGGGTTTTGGGTTAGCCCTATTTTCTTTGGCTTGATGATGTGCTTAGAACCTTGTTCTAATCCCTTAGGAAGGTTTTGGACATTTTGGGGAGCTTAAGTCTCCAATTTGAGCTTGTCTGGATGATGTTTGTGCCTTATGTGTGATTTTTGGTGCAAATTGCAATTTACCCAAAGTAGGAGGGGTGAATGTGTAATTTTCTACATCTAGAGTGTTCCTTCTCTTTCTTTACATCATCTAGATGAGAGAGAAAGAAGTGGGTGCCTTTTTTGAGTTGTGGCACCCTTGGTGGTGATTAGAGTTTCTAGGGTTGTGTGTATATCATCTTATGTGTACCTTGTGGGTGTAGTGACCTATGTCGCAACCTAGGGATTTTTTTTGTTGGTGTCCCAGTCGAAACACCCCATCTAGGTGTTGTGGTCACAATATATATGGTTTTGGTTGGTCTTGGTTTGAGATAGTTGCTGTGACGTCCCCGGATTTTCTAAAACTTAATCTGATGTGAGACGTCCAAATTGAAACCCTCACCTCAGTAAGAATCCCAATTTAAACATCGTACACTAGGCTAAGAAGAAGAAAATCAAGGGAGTCAGAAGGAAACACAGTAGCACACGTACATGAACAATAATAAAACCATACACACATGTTCACCATTCAACATATAATTACAACATGAATTGTTACAACATTTGATATTACACATTGAAAGGTAAACTAAACATATACATGTACTACCACTAAACAACAGGATCTTAAGACAACAGGTCCACCTGTACATCAGCTCGCTAGACAACTCTCCACTATCCTGGATCTTCAAGAGCATAACCACAACCTAAACAAAAATATTACATGCGGTACACGTCAGCACAATATTTCAAGAATATTGTACTGAGTACGCCTACGTGTCTTTTTATATACCTCCCATCATATCTTGGCAATAAGATAAAACTAATATACTTGGCAGTAACAGAAGAATATAAGAAAAAGCATATACTTGCACAAGGATATTCATTAACAAAAGAGAACACATATTTTAAGCACATTTCCATTATATATCCATGCATTTGCCACCTGAGGGAATAATGCATCATCTCTGCTACCAACGAGAATGAGATGTAAGGCCTTATGATCTACTACCAAAGAGTTAGATCATTGTACAATGTGATCTGCTACCAAAGAGAATGATCACTTTCAAGCACTATGCTACCAAAGAGAATTAGTGCTTTCATATAATGGAACAAATATATTATGTTTGATGTGTTCATAGCCATAAGTATGGAAAGTCATGCAACATATCATACAAGAACAATCATTTCAATCAATACCATATGCCAAGTATTTACTAGTCATATAACACAAGTATATTGTATAATAAGCCAAGTAAGAGGTAATGGCGTACCTTCCAAAGAGATAGATCATTCTAAACACATATCACTGATGTCAACTATAAGCTTGGTCAAACCTGATCAACAAGACCATATACTATCATCAGGTTCTCATCTTATTATATCTCATCTTAACCCTAATCGTGTTCATATTAGGGTTTTCTTATCTCTTTAGGATATTCTCATGATTACTTGTATTCTTGTCCTAGATTTATCTTACTGATGTCATATTCCAGATTACATCTCATTATCAAAGTTCATCATCTGAACATTAGGTTCCATATATTTTTGTGTGTCCATTAATCATATCTTATATGCATTATACATATTAGGGTTACAACCCATGTATTTAGGGTTCATCTTCATGTAACATGAATTCTGTGTACAAAACTGATCTCAGATCTACATATTATCTTCCAATTACTGATATGAACTTATTCTGTAAATTTTGTCATTTATTGAGCATGTATGCATTTAATACATTTAATTTGGGATTATATATCACATGAAGAGTCATTATCATGTTTCTATGAATTCCATATATAACTGATCTCAGAGTTACATATTGCCTTCTAATTACTGATATGAAGGTATTCTGTAATTACCATGATTTATTGAGCATGCATCTATTTATTGCATTTTATTTAGGGTTATAGGTCCTAATTAGACATATTAAGCAAATTACATGATTTCATACATCATCATGATCATTCCTGGCATCAGGTGCACTATAAGCATTATTATAGACCTATTGGCATTTTTCCACAATTTTAGAACATCATTTGATATTTATTATCCATTAAACAAGTATTACACAAATTACATGATATCACTGATATTAGTTCTTCAAAAGTCTGATATTATGCTTCCATTGTATTCTACTCATTTTTCTGAGAATTTCGATACCTTATTTGTATTTTTCTGACATTCGTACTATTTTCTATGCATTATACAAGATCTAATAATTTTCTGAAGAAAATACCTTGATCGGCCAATCGCGGGCCGCCACGTGTCCACGTGAGGGCGCGATTGTTCCAGGCTTGGTCCGGTCGGTCCTCCCTGGCTCGGCTCAGTTCTACCCGGGTTTGGCATTGAGTCGGCCGGTCCTCCTTGGTTTGGACCCGGTTCATCCCCTCTTTTTCTTTCTCGCGAGAACACGCGTGTGCGTTCCTCTGTTTCTCCAGGGCACCGCCGCACGGTCCACCTCCGACGAGCGATCGAGTGGTGCAGAGGGCTCCTCGTCGGCGCTTCATGCCGCCATAACGATCAGCATCCATCCACCTCCCTCCGCGGCCACTTGGTAGCGCCCCACGGCTTCTCGTTCTCCGACGAGATGGGAGCGCCGCCGCCTTCCTTGGCTACGGCGGAGCAAAGGGGCAAAATGCCTCTGCTCCTCCTTGTGTCATTCTGAAGCTTCGGAAAGCTTCCCAAGGCTACTACGAACTCGTCCACGACCTTGATCCGCGGCGGTCTGCACTCCATAGGCGTCGCCGACTTCATCTTCTTCCTTGGTGTGGGTGAGCTCGGCGCCTGGTACAGCTATCACCGAGGTCCTCTTTCCATGAGGAAACTTCTCCTCAGACCTTCGTCCTTCATTTCTACCTTCTTATCCTCTTTCGGACACCCCTCTAGCTCCCCTTCTTCCTTCTTCGACAACCTACTCTCCAACCTGTAGGTTGCGATGGAGAGGTACAGAGATGGGGAGGGTGGAACTCCCTCGTATGAGCTCTATCAAGCCCAAATAAGGGGTCGCCCGACCCCTCTCCTCACGCTGAAGCCAACTACCTTGTTGGACTCCCCCACACATACCCACGATCAGCGAGTACTTCGACATTGCGGTCAAGCCTGCGGTCAAGGGGGTAACCGCAAGGTTAGGGACGACTCTGGGACCCTTGATCTTCAATCCAACGGTCTGGGTGAGTCCCTCGCTTGAGCCCATCCGCGACCCATTCAAACTAATGGTCTCAGACGCTGGATAAGCTGTGGACGGCCTTGATTTGCCCACGCAGACGCAGCCCAAAACAAGGGTGCGTGACATTGATATTTAATCAAAGACTTAGGCTAATCAACACAAGAAATGCACATTATTTCCCAATTTCAAACCTTCATAACTCCTTCTAGGGTACTCCAAATGCCACCAAATTTTAACCATAGCTCCCCTACCTCTCGAGCTACCTTCTATTCAAATTTGGTGACAAAACTCATATGTTAGGTCATCCAATAAAATTCCTCAAGAAGGCATATAAAGAGAGTTATTAATCATTATATAAATCTCATTTAACATCTCCACTTTACTAAATTACTTGAAACTCTTAATATAACTCAAGATATGGATTCTAATATGTTATTGGAGATTTATGGATTTCCAAAACCCACTCCATCACATCCTACACACCTTAAAAGATATTTCGTCCTCGAAATTAAGCTCAAGAAATCCACTTTGTCACATCATATACATCTTAAAAGAACTTTCGTCCTCGAAAGTAACCATACTCATACTTCCAAGGAAAACCTTATCTTGCCTTCATCCACATGTAGAAACTATTCTAGGGGTAACATATCTGTAAGGTTACCTAGAACCATGTATCCACAACACTATGAGGAGGTTTACAACCATCTTGGGTGCACAAACACTCCCTAAAAGGCTCAAACAAAGGTTTATAAGCTTAGGTTATGTCACTACATATATCATATGTTAGATTTGGATCCCTATCTTTATCCATGCATTAGGGTTTCTACATCATATTACCATGTTCTAACAGAGTTAACTAGGATTAACTCATACACCAAGATGTCATCAACATTTTACTGAGCTAATTATTAGAACATGTTCATTGTTAACATATCTCTTTTAGGAGGGAGTTAACCATAATTAACTCACTTTATCCATCAAGAGCACATCAATGTGTAAAAAAAAAAAATCATTATGTTGTGTTAATTATCAAACTATATATTTTTTTTTTCACCTTTGTTACGCACTTAAGATTAACACCTCATGCAACATGTTTCCATTCGTATGATCTTATTTCATTGTTTATAATAAACTGTAACATTTATTTGTGATTTCATCACAACATTAGTTTCCAATTTCTCATTATCATCATTATTCATGTATATATATATATCACATCTCGAGATTTGAACACATCCTTACATATATTATATTATGGTTGTATTAAACAACTTATCCAAGTGGCTCATGAAACATGTATCAAAACTCCATATAGTCCAATTGAGGTCCTCCTAACCCATACCACGAGGGTAGTTCCATGCTCAGTCTCTCTGAGCTAACTCAACTCTATGAGTATGTCATATGCATATACTTTATCTTTCCTCTCAGTTTAGGGTTCTCGTATTACCTCATTGGCACTAGTGATAACTTCATTAGCTCTAGCCACGTAAGCACAAACCAAAACATGCTACAACATACTATTCATAGGTCTTCTACCCATGAAACATGCCTATCCAAAGCTCTCTTATATATACACCACTAGATTCCTATGCGGGAAACCACCAACCCGAGCATGAGGCTTCACAAAAACTAACATAGTTACCTCCTCCAGGGTCTTGGGCTCTCTCCCTCACCCAGATGGAAGGTTCTCATATTCATGTTCACATATAACGAGCCTCTCTCTATCTCTAGGGTTTGGTCTTCCCAAGGACATCTAGGGTTCAAGAAGACTATAGGAATCATGCATAAAGCAACTCATCTCAATCACTCAGGAGTAGTCTAGTTTAGGACATATCATATCACATATCTTAGAATTCTCATATCTTGGAGTCTAGGTTCTCTGACCTTCTCCCAATGGGTCTCACTCTCTCTGGAGTTAACCCCGAAACCGGTCCTAACACTAGAGGTCCTCCTTTGTAAAAGAGCTTGAGGCTCATGCTGACTCACAACCTCGTCTTAACTTAGCTTATCTTATCTCATAAAAGCCTAGTTACTTACATCATAAAACTTATCTCAAATCCTCAAAACCGAACTTACATCCTCAAAGACAAACACATATCATCACAACTATCTTACATCATTTATATATGACTTAGATCATATCATCAAACTTATTCTGTCTATCACATACTCCAAACAAGGCTCTAGACATCTAATCTAGAACTACACTCTCTTCTAGACTGATGTCATTCACTTTCACTCAGGTTGCATGACCACCTCCTACTCGTACATGTGTGGGGACACATTTTTGTAATACATATACATAATAAAATATTATATAGTTTTTCTCCGATAAAACAAGCGTCAGAGAAAACTATCGAGTTTCGATTCGTTTGGAATCAAAAACCAAAACCAGAAATGAGTGTCCCACACATAGTAGAGAGTCCAGTGTCATGAAAACTAAGGAAAGGGGTGAGAACAAGGGGTAGACTAGTGTAGCTACTCTACACAACGTGCGCAATATGTCTAGGATTTCTCTTCCTTTTATGTACGTCATTTCCAAATAGTGCAACGTCCCATACCGCTGCACTACAAGGAAAGAACGACATCTAAGGACTTGCTACGCAACAAGCACCAGTCTAGACCTAGTTCTCGGACATCTAGGTGCTAACCTAGAGGCTAGGTCAGATCTAGTCTCTAAAAGATGACTAATCTAACCCTAAAAGATTATTAAGTTCAAGGTTCTTTAGTTTTGTGTTGCATAATGAGCAAATGTCAGGCTTTGCTATTGTTCATGCTCTGATACCACCTGTGACGTCCCCGGATTTTCTAAAACTTAATCTGATGTGAGACGTCCAAATTGAAACCCTCACCTCAGCAAGAATCCCAATTTAAACATCGTACACTAGGCTAAGAAGAAGAAAATCAAGGGAGTCAGAAGGAAACACAGTAGCACACGTACATGAACAATAATAAAACCATACACACATGTTCACCATTCAACATATAATTACAACATGAATTGTTACAACATTTGATATTACACATTGAAAGGTAAACTAAACATATACATGTACTACCACTAAACAACAGGATCTTAAGACAACAGGTCCACCTGTACATCAGCTCGCTAGACAACTCTCCACTATCCTGGATCTTCAAGAGCATAACCACAACCTAAACAAAAATATTACATGCGGTACACGTCAGCACAATATTTCAAGAATATTGTACTGAGTACGCCTACGTGTCTTTTTATATACCTCCCATCATATCTTGGCAATAAGATAAAACTAATATACTTGGCAGTAACAGAAGAATATAAGAAAACGCATATACTTGCACAAGGATATTCATTAACAAAAGAGAACACATATTTTAAGCACATTTCCATTATATATCCATGCATTTGCCACCTGAGGGAATAATGCATCATCTCTGCTACCAACGAGAATGAGATGTAAGGCCTTATGATCTACTACCAAAGAGTTAGATCATTGTACAATGTGATCTGCTACCAAAGAGAATGATCACTTTCAAGCACTATGCTACCAAAGAGAATTAGTGCTTTCATATAATGGAACAAATATATTATGTTTGATGTGTTCATAGCCATAAGTATGGAAAGTCATGCAACATATCATACAAGAACAATCATTTCAATCAATACCATATGCCAAGTATTTACTAGTCATATAACACAAGTATATTGTATAATAAGCCAAGTAAGAGGTAATGGCGTACCTTCCAAAGAGATAGATCATTCTAAACACATATCACTGATGTCAACTATAAGCTTGGTCAAACCTGATCAACAAGACCATATACTATCATCAGGTTCTCATCTTATTATATCTCATCTTAACCCTAATCGTGTTCATATTAGGGTTTTCTTATCTCTTTAGGATATTCTCATGATTACTTGTATTCTTGTCCTAGATTTATCTTACTGATGTCATATTCCAGATTACATCTCATTATCAAAGTTCATCATCTGAACATTAGGTTCCATATATTTTTGTGTGTCCATTAATCATATCTTATATGCATTATACATATTAGGGTTACAACCCATGTATTTAGGGTTCATCTTCATGTAACATGAATTCTGTGTACAAAACTGATCTCAGATCTACATATTATCTTCCAATTACTGATATGAACTTATTCTGTAAATTTTGTCATTTATTGAGCATGTATGCATTTAATACATTTAATTTGGGATTATATATCACATGAAGAGTCATTATCATGTTTCTATGAATTCCATATATAACTGATCTCAGAGTTACATATTGCCTTCTAATTACTGATATGAAGGTATTCTGTAATTACCATGATTTATTGAGCATGCATCTATTTATTGCATTTTATTTAGGGTTATAGGTCCTAATTAGACATATTAAGCAAATTACATGATTTCATACATCATCATGATCATTCCTGGCATCAGGTGCACTATAAGCATTATTATAGACCTATTGGCATTTTTCCACAATTTTAGAACATCATTTGATATTTATTATCCATTAAACAAGTATTACACAAATTACATGATATCACTGATATTAGTTCTTCAAAAGTCTGATATTATGCTTCCATTGTATTCTACTCATTTTTCTGAGAATTTCGATACCTTATTTGTATTTTTCTGACATTCGTACTATTTTCTATGCATTATACAAGATCTAATAATTTTCTGAAGAAAATACCTTGATCGGCCAATCGCGGGCCGCCACGTGTCCACGTGAGGGCGCGATTGTTCCAGGCTTGGTCCGGTCGGTCCTCCCTGGCTCGGCTCAGTTCTACCCGGGTTTGGCATTGAGTCGGCCGGTCCTCCTTGGTTTGGACCCGGTTCATCCCCTCTTTTTCTTTCTCGCGAGAACGCGCGTGTGCGTTCCTCTGTTTCTCCAGGGCACCGCCGCACGGTCCACCTCCGGCGAGCGATCGAGTGGTGCAGAGGGCTCCTCGTCGGCGCTTCATGCCGCCATAACGATCAGCATCCATCCACCTCCCTCCGCGGCCACTTGGTAGCGCCCCACGGCTTCTCGTTCTCCGACGAGATGGGAGCGCCGCCGCCTTCCTTGGCTACGGCGGAGCAAAGGGGCAAAATGCCTCTGCTCCTCCTTGTGTCATTCTGAAGCTTCGGAAAGCTTCCCAAGGCTACTACGAACTCGTCCACGACCTTGATCCGCGGCGGTCTGCACTCCATAGGCGTCGCCGACTTCATCTTCTTCCTTGGTGTGGGTGAGCTCGGCGCCTGGTACAGCTATCACCGAGGTCCTCTTTCCATGAGGAAACTTCTCCTCAGACCTTCGTCCTTCATTTCCACCTTCTTATCCTCTTTCGGACACCCCTCTAGCTCCCCTTCTTCCTTCTTCGACAACCTACTCTCCAACCTGTAGGTTGCGATGGAGAGGTACAGAGATGGGGAGGGTGGAACTCCCTCGTCTGAGCTCTATCAAGCCCAAATAAGGGGTCGCCCGACCCCTCTCCTCACGCTGAAGCCAACTACCTTGTTGGACTCCGCCACACATACCCACGATCAGCGAGTACTTCGACATTGCGGTCAAGCCTGCGGTCAAGGGGGTAACCGCAAGGTTAGGGACGACTCTGGGACCCTTGATCTTCAATCCAACGGTCTGGGTGAGTCCCTCGCTTGAGCCCATCCGCGACCCATTCAAACTAATGGTCTCAGACGCTGGATCAGCTGTGGACGGCCTTGATTTGCCCACGCAGACGCAGCCCAAAACAAGGGTGCGTGACATTGATATTTAATCAAAGACTTAGGCTAATCAACACAAGAAATGCACATTATTTCCCAATTTCAAACCTTCATAACTCCTTCTAGGGTACTCCAAATGCCACCAAATTTTAACCATAGCTCCCCTACCTCTCGAGCTACCTTCTATTCAAATTTGGTGACAAAACTCATATGTTAGGTCATCCAATAAAATTCCTCAAGAAGGCATATAAAGAGAGTTATTAATCATTATATAAATCTCATTTAACATCTCCACTTTACTAAAATACTTGAAACTCTTAATATAACTCAAGATATGGATTCTAATATGTTATTGGAGATTTATGGATTTCCAAAACCCACTCCATCACATCCTACACACCTTAAAAGATATTTCGTCCTCGAAATTAAGCTCAAGAAATCCACTTTGTCACAGTTGCCCTTGTATAGAGTGTCATGACCTAGGATGTGAGTGGTGATCTCTTGTCTCAATCATGTTGATGCTTGGTGCTTTGTTGCGACCATGGATGGTGTTCCATGGTGGGTTGCAACCACGACCATGTTTGGTGACCTAGGTGGTCGAGACCCAAATTAGAGTGTATCACCATCTTGTGCATGTATGGATAAGGTGGTTGCATGTTGGTTTCTTAGGTGGACAAGTGTCCCTTTGGTGCCTTAGGGTGTTGACACCTCATCCTTGCCCTTCTCTCTCTTCCCTCATGTATATAACCCCTTATATCTCCATGTAAGTGTACCTTTTCGGCCATCCTCTTCCTCCTTCCTTACTTGGTCGTCCTTGGATCATTGTGAAGCAAGGATATCTATTTTGTAGCTCTTGGTGGCCGGACTTCCATTGCATGTGGTGCTTGTGGTGATCCTTGGTCATCTTCTACCTTGGTAAGTATATGCCTTTCTTTGCAACATTTTCCTTGGATCCCCTACCCCATATTCTTCTCCTTCCTTGTCCCTAGATTGTGTTATGACATGGTGTCCGTTCTTGAGAAGAGATCCTTATCACAAGGGTAATGGGCCATGTTTTACAAGGCGACACCTAAGTGAGAAGGAGTTTCTCCTCTCTTTTCTGCTTTCTTCTTTGGTTTGGCCTAGAGCTTCTTTGCTCTCTTTTCTTGAGCAATCTTTGACCTTGGTGTCTTCTCCTTATTGAGATGCTTTGTGGTCGAGAGTGGAGCTTTATTGGAAACTTTTTTCTCCCTTGGTGATCGTGTACTTGGAGCATGATCCTTGGAGTGATCTTCTTTAAGGCGGGTTATATATCTCTTCACCTTCTCTATTAATGCACTTTTCCTGTATGCATGTTGATGTTTAATCTCCCTAAAATGTTCCCTTAACATGTTAGTTTGTTATGATAAGCCCTAGGACTTTTTTATGTTAAAACCGTGCTTGGTTTGAAAGTACTCTGAAACCCTAGTTTTGATACTCAATTTTGGTGATTATGGTGTAATGGTGGTTTTCTACTATCTCTTGATCTTGATTTTGATCACATGCATGATGGACGAGTGTCTTGATGTTATTTGAAGTTTAGATTCTATATTGATGGTGTTAAAAAATGTATCTCTCCCTTGCACAAGGATCCTTCGTGAGGTTTTCATAACTCAAGTTTTAGGGTTTTAGTGACCATTTTGCACAGGGTTTTCTCCTCCATGTGGATGGTTGATTCTTTTGGTTTTACCATCTATTTTGGCCGTGGAGATCTTCTCTTTGATCACGTTTAATCCATGTTGGATGTTTGTCCTTTTCCTTGGTGGTAGTTTGATCATTAGTGGTCACTATACCTTATTCTTCTTTGGGTCGAGACAACTTGGTGCTTAGTTTAGTGTTTGGTCGAGATGCATGACCTAGTGTTGCACCCATGACCTAACCCTAATAGGTGTAGGGTCCCTCCATGCCTTGGAGTTTGTGGTTGTGATTTGGGATGGTCTTGAGGTCACGACATCCTTGGTTTTGGGTCGATTCATGATCTTGTTCTTAAGGTCGAGACACCATGGATGTAGGTGGTCGAGAATCCTTTAGAGTGGGTGGTCACGACCCATAGAGTTGGTGATCATGACATGTGCATGGTGGGTGGTAGTGAATCACATGGGTGGTGGTCGTGACATGCCTTGATGGGTGGTGGTCACGACCCATGTGTGTTGGGTGGTAGCTACTTTTATATGATGGTTGGTTGAGACCCATGTTTGCACACATAATAACACATGTATATGGGTAATGAATGGACTATGTCTAGTGTTGTTTAGATGATGGGGAGATCAATCCTAATAATGTTCCTCAAACCTGAAGTGCTCCAAGGATATGGGAGATGGTGTACCTAGGGTTGGTGATGAGAAATAAATTCAAACCCTAATTGGCTAAGTGTGGAGTCCTAACCCTAATCTAGAGATATTGATGTGTTGCTTCTCTTTCTTGGAATGTCTTTAATGTTATGATGATTTATCTTTCCTACTTGTAAACCTCTAACCATGTAGATGATATGTGCTTAAATATCATGGCTAGTGTATGCTATGGTGACTATGATATGCTACAGGCTAAATGAGCCCTGATGAGGCATGATGAGACACATGTGATACAAGAGCGATGTGACTAGGGTCGTGTGACATGGTATAGGCTTATGCCTAGTGTGAGGTGACGTATCCTCCGATGATATGGTTGAAGGATTGATATCCCATAGTGATGTGACATTGGTGATAGCCTTGTGTGGCTGTGTAACATTGATGATGGCCTTGTGAATGACAGTTCTATAGTGCTATGTGATGATGTGATGAGTTCACACCTTATATGCTTTATATCTTCTGCACTTGTACTATGCTCTTATTCTTGTAGATTTTTCTATGGTTTTATACGATGTAACTTGGTTGATGCTAAAAGACACTTAATTGGAATACCTAATCAAGTGGAACCATAATCATGTAGGTTCCCTATGCCATAGATCCATTCTAGTGTCAGTCTTAGTGTTAGATGGTGTAAGGAGTTCTCCCTTAGTGGAAGCTTAAGGTCGTATACTATTGAGTATACACATTCATAGGATTGGCTGCGAGCCATACACTAGAGTGCAGCTACGGGCCATAGCTCAGTGATGTGACTCAGTATATACTTTCATAGGCACTAGTACATAACCGACCTTTAGTGTCGGTTATTTAAGGCCTTTAGTGTCGGTTTCTAAGCGACACCTATGTGGGCGATGCTAAAAGCCCAGACGTTACGTGTCAGTTCAAAAACCGACGCCATAACCCTTTGCGCGCCACCGAAAATGCGCCAGTAGGGCACTATAGGCGTCGGTTATTAGATAAGAAACCGACGCCATATGCCTTCGCGCCACAGAAGGGTGCCATCTTGGGCACTATAGGCGTCAATTATTATATAAGAAACCGACGCCATATGCCTTCGCGCCACAGAAGGGCGCCATCTTGGACACTATCAACGTCGGTTATTAGATAAGAAACCGACGCCATATGCCTTCACGCCACATGAAATAGGCGTCGGTTATTTATATAAAACCGACGCCATATGCCTTCGCGCCATATGCCTTCGTGCACTCCCAACACGGCCGTGCTGGCCAGCACGGCCGTGGTGTCTGGTCTGCTGCCACGGCCGTGCTGGCCAGCACGGCTGTGGTGTTAAGGAAATAGACGTCAGTTACTATTAGAAACTGACACTGTAACGATGTGGCGTCAGTTTTATACAAATAACCGATGCCTATTTTTTGTTTTTTTTTCTGTCAGTCTGCAGACCTGCTGTATGGCTGGTCGCAGGATGAGAAACCTGTAGTTCAATTATGAACTGCAGGTTTTACGACATCCATTGATATCAGCCAACAACAGGCCACAAACCTGCAAAATTAACAACAAAAATATTCACATTTAGCAATGCAACATGTAGTTCCATTTGATTTTCACATTTAGAAACATTCATGTAGCTAGCAATCTGTAGTTCCATTCATTTTCACATTCACACATATAGAAACATTCATATAGCAACCAACAGTTTCATTCATTTTCACTCAGACACATGTAGAAACATCCAGACATGTAGAAACATTCACACATATATTATAATTCAGAAATTCATTTACAAAATATCATTCTTTAGTCATTATTCGCTATCAACATCCCAATTATATCTTAAATCCCCAACTACTTGTATGGTTGTTGACCATTCTTCTCTTACTTCATTTAATTCTCCCGTCATATAGGGAGCATGTACATCTGGTAAGGCATTTCCTGTAATGTGGTCAGTTGTAAACACATGTAAAGAGAATGATGTATATATATATAATTCATGAGCTATAAACAAGATTGATATATTTCATATTATCTAATGAGACTATATAATACCTCAGCAATTCAATCGATGTCCATTGCGGCATATTTGATAATCATGTGCATAAATCGCATCACATAGTATCCACATGCCCATCCTTTGTCTTGTGTAGTACACTATAAATTCAAACATACAAAATATTAAAAAATACAACTAATTAAGCACTGTTCACATAAATGATATATACATATATTGCAGTCGGGAACTTACTTTCACATTCTTCCAAATTATTGGCTGGTTCTTTTTCGTGGGGACCTTTCCTCCAGCCTTTTTGAACTCATCAAAACCCCTACATGTTAATGTAACACAGTACATTGCATAATTAAATAGTAATGTAATAACGTATGTTAACGGATATGAAAATGAAATATTTCTCACCGGAATAATGCCATTTTCATTATGTGTCCATATTTTGTATTCAATTTACTCCCCTTAGGATCTAAATAATAGACAGTGAACGTCTCGGGGACAATAACCAGTAACTCCCAATGCATACCACTATAGGTAAAAAAGTTGAAAATTAATAACTCAAAATCAACAATAAAAATGTAATTTTCTGAAGTCCAAATTATAATAAGCAAAGTAAACTTACTTTACATTGAATGGAGCCATTATCATCGTCTTCTTATTTTTTGCAAAAATTGAAAAAGCCTCATAGCAATATTGTTGAACTGACAGAGGGTATTTAGCTACTAGACTAATCAAAGATGGAATAAAAAATCCTACATGTTCGAATGCAAAATCTGCACATATCTTGTCTAAGTAGCTGCAAAATATGTATTAATTATGCATGCATTAATAAATAAGAAACCAGATCACCAGATCCTACACAAGGTATATGGATGTATAAAGAAGATCTCACCTTATCCATAGCTCTATCATAGATGTATTTAGCCAATCATATCGAAACAACTCCAAAATATCTTGTATAAATAGTTTGCTTTCGTATGATTGACCTGCAACATCTGAATCTATAGAAACCGTTATAGGGCAATTTATATCATGTTCGCCTAACCATATTGCCATACCCCTACAGTTAGGACCTCACGGGACAGTTAGGTCCTGTGGAACCCAACTGGGTAATGTAGGAGGTGGAAGTGGAGGCCTAGATGTTGTGGGTGTCTTCTTTTTAACCTATATATATATATATATAATAATTTCATATCAACTGACATCATATACACACACTAACAATTTAACGTAATGTAAATTTACCATACAATTTTAGTAAAGATGACATCCGCTTTTAGCCACAATATCACTCCGCCTTCTGCCTCACCAAGCGTTTCACAATCTGGGTGGGCATATGGCAATGGAAGATCCATCCACTTGGGGAATATATGTACCGGGCTCACACGAATCCAACCAGCTGGTAATGGAGACCCGTGAAACATTTCCTCTGGTAGGGATGGGTAAGCCGACGCCTCTGCAATGACATATTCATTAACTTTTAGACGGCATGGCTTCAACCCCTACAAATTTTTGTGTAAAGAATGTTATATACATATATACATATCATCTTGAAAACATATCATCTTGAATTAAAAAACTAGTTACTATGTCATAAAAATACTTACAGTGGATTTTCTAGGTGGTGGGTCTATAGGATTACTCCCAACCTCTGCATTAGGAGTAGAGCCTACAGTAGGAGACACGATAGGTACTGTCTGGTAAGTGGCAGTCTGAGATGCCTGCCACTTTTTCATTGCTTCTTTGAGTTTCCTATCAAATAGCTTATCTACCTATACATGGATAAAAGAAACATCAAATTCTAATTATTGAATTCTCTTTTACAGTAACATCTACAAGGAAAAAATATGTTACCTCTTCTTGTGAAAGTCCCACTTTTGGGACATGTTTGCGCTGGGATGGCCCAAAAAAAGCTTTGATGCCCACACCAGCTCCTACAGCCCTAACATGTCCAGGATGCTCTGGGTTACCCAGAGCAACTGTCAATTCATCCCTTGTGCCCTCAGGGATGAACTTGCCTTGTTTCCTCAGCTCGTGCAGCTCCCGCTAATCACCAAAACAAAAATTTGTAATTAAGTAAACACCACAAATAATCAATATTCGAGCGATTGCTGTAAGAGTTGTATTTTACCATTTTTGCAGCCGTCTCAGCAGTTGCGGGCTTCCTTATTTCTCCCTTCTTATTTTGCCTCCCAGCTATCCAGATATCATGGCGAGGCAGAGGTGTGCTACCTATAGTGGAGGACTCCTGAGTAGCAGCAGACTGAGCAGTAGCCTCAGACTGTAGTCTTTGGCGAATGCCTGCATACCCCTTTGGACCCATTGTGTGGTCATGCACATTCAGTGCACGCCTTGATCTTTGTGCCTCACTGAGGGCCTAGTTAGTATGCACATTAATGATTTGGTTAGTAACAATAAATGTTAATCTTGAATAGGTGAATACAACATATATTAATGAGATTGGGACTGACGCCTAATACCTTGAATTCATCCGTTTGTCTTGAAGCAACAAACGCGTCCCATTCTTCTTTGTCCAGGAAGTTCCACTGTTCAGTGGCTGTCTTCTTCCTCTTGTCAGCTTCTTTTATGTATTCTCGGGTGAGATTTGTCCTATAGTTCCTTAGGACTCTCCCACAGTGTTGCATCACACATTTACGATGCAGTTTTTCATCCAATTCAAATATACTCTGCAAATTAGAATTGCTATTAACTAGTATCCAATAAATTAGTAATCTACAAAATAGAATTGCAAATTAATAATAACTCACACATAAATCCTTCCATATTATGTCTTTCTTCTCCTTAGAAACTTTATGCCAAGAATCTATCTTACAACCGCAATGGCTACGAGTAACATACCCAAGATATGAAACAAATGAATTGTAATTCACACCAGATGCATTTCCTGCATCATCAAAATCCACAACAAGTTTGGGTCCATTGCCCTTTTGCGCTATTAACTTCTTCATCATAGTGATGCCCCTTCTCCTATCAACTTTTTGGTGTTGCTGATCAAGTGCCTCAAGTGCTTTAAATGGTACATGTGCATCATCAACCTAAAATTTGACAAAATAAACACATTTACAAGATATAACTATAAATGGACATATAGATATAAATATATGATATATTTTTAAAACTTACATTGTGAGGTGGCACATTGATGTCCTCACCCTCACGGTAATCATCAGCACGGTCATCAGCAGAATGCTCAGCCATCTGAAAATTCACATTCACATTGTAAAGTTCACATTGTAAAGTAATTCAAATTGTAAAGCTCACATTGTAAAGTTCACATTCACATTGTAAAGTAATTCACATTGTAAAATTCACATTGTAAAGTTCACATTCACATTGTAAAGTAATTCACATTGTAAAGTTCACATTATAAAGTAATTCACATTGTAAAGTTCACATTCACATTGTAAAGTTCACATTCAGAAAAATAAAACATATAAAAAAACATTGTATAAACATGTCTCTAATATTGCGATTTTTTTATCAATTAACAATCCTTCATTGTGATCTCCACGCACATACAAGTCATCATTAGCTTCAATATTTGCTGGTGTTGGCAACCCAACTGAGAATGGACCGGAGTCATCATACTTATCATAGTACTGTTCTTCATCTATAGGATCTTCAATGAACTGTCTTTTACCATGAAGAACAACCGACCATTTATCATTTGCAGGATCATCGATATAAAATACTTACAAGAACAGTGAGATTAGGTGTTCAAGAACAGTCCCAAACCGGGGACTATCCAAGATTTACTCCTAATGAGTAAATCTTGGATCGGTTTCTAGGCCAACAAATACATGTGTTGTCATTCTTATATATAATCAATGTGTACCACCTATCCCATTCTTGAACACCTAATCTCACTAGTAAGTGTATAATGTGTATTGGGTTTTCTAGAAAATTTTGGCAGCATTTCCCCACTATTCTCCAAGTACATATGTACTTAGAGAACAAATGGGGAAATGCTACCGAAATTTTCTCAAAAACCCAATACACATTATACACTTACATCCTAAGTGAGATTAGGTGTTCAAGAACAGTCCCAAACTGGGGACTATCTAAGATTTACTCCTAATGAGTAAATCTTGGACGGGTTTCTAGGCCAAACAATACATGTGCTGTCATTCTTATACCTACAGTCCTAGTTCTTCAAGTTAGGGCGATTATTGATGTCTTTAAAAGCATGATTGGCAATTTAGGGAAAAGTTCATCATTTACATTCCAAGCATGTCACATGTGTTCATTACAGTTCATCATTAAGCAAGAAGGGTGATTAGGATTCTCAATATACTCAACAATGAAACCATTAGTAACCATTGCAAATGAAACCATTCTCAATATACTCAATATCTACCAAAATGTTGGACCAAAACCATTGCAAATGGATCCTAAGAAAACCCAGTTTGTGATTGTGTGTACATGGCATGATGTAGAATTCTCAAGAAATCAGGAGAACTCTAGGCTATAACATTAGTAACTACCTTTCGGTATAGTAATCTGACTACATTGTAGATTATCATCAATAATCATTTCAATTTTGCAATAGAATGTTCTAACCAAATCAGTACCTAAACCCTAAACACAAATAAGTAAATAACTTAAAAAAACGCCCAGCAGCTGCTTGGGCGTGCCTTGGCACCGCCCAAGCAGCCGCCAGAGCAGAGGAAGAAGGAAGAAGGCAGGGCAGGCATACCTTGAGGGCAGAGGAGAGCAGCGGCTAGAGCAAGACCTAGCAGTAGCTGGCAGCCGGCGCCGGCGGCGAGGAGAGAAGATGAGCGGCGACGAAGGCGGCGAGGAGAGTACAGCAGCCGGGGGCGGCTGCAAGGAGAGGAGAAGTGTCGGCAGAAGGAGAGCAGCAGGAGCGGCGGCGAGTGGTGGTGGCGTGGGGGAGCAACGACGGCTGGGGAAATGATGACGGCGACGACGGGGAGCAGAATCGCCATACCTAGCAGCTAAAGTCGCAATGAAACAGAGAACAATGGGGAAAAGTTCTGTTTGCGGGGCTATTAACTGTACCATAGGTGTCGGTTATTCAAAACAACCGACAACTAACACTAACAGTGTCGGTTTCGAACAACAACCGACACCAATACTTGATTATAGTCGTCAGTTTTAAGCTACAAAACAACCGACGTCTATATTCATATGCCGATTAAAAAAATCGTTCTCGATTTATGATCATAGTCGTCGGTTTCTACTTCAAACTGACACTTAAAGGGTGTGAAAAATTCCCCACGGACAGCGCGGGAAAACTCATAAGCGTCGGTAGTTGTAGTAAAACCGACGACCAAAATGTACCCAATTTCTATCTCGCGAATAACCTTTAGTCGTCGTTTTTTATTTATCAACCAACACCATATGTCAAATTTTGGAGGTAATTTTTTTCGCTGGAAATTTTGGATTTGGCGGTTAATTTTAGGTGTCAGTTTTTTTATTAAGTAATTGACACTTAATAAAAGTGGTACCCGTATCTGGTCGCCCTTCATAGATTGGATGTCAGTTTATGTTATCAACCGACACTGTAGAGTTTAGGTGTCGGTTTATTTATACAACTGACACCTTGAAAAGTGACTTTATAAGCCATTTCTGTAGTAGTGAGGATTGGCTACAAGACATACCCTGGAAGGAGTGCGACTGTGGGTCATAGATCAGTTTCACTAGCATTGTGAATATATATCAAGGTGGGCTAGGCTGTTTTGTAGATAACTCATATGTTATGTCACTGAGGTGTTTTTCTCATGCTGACCGCGAGGTGCGGAGAGGTCATGGATTCCGACTCTTCCATGGACCTTGTATGGAACTGATTTTGACTTAGCAATGGTCAGTTGGAGTATGAGTGGTATACTCATCTCTGCAGGGCATAATAAAATACGTAATACATTCGTATAGTGTAATTGCATAGGGACAAATGTGAAGAACATTGGTTGAAGCCTTGCCTTGTTTTTGTATAACTTAGATGATAAATGATATACATGTTCTTCATATTCCTTCTTAAATATTAATTGTAGTATTGCTTAGTGATAAATACCTAGTATTGCTTAACCTATTTTATCATTTGGATACATATCGTTTAATTGAATCTAATATGTTAGTAATTGTGTTACGTATCTACTTTTGTTTATCTATGCTTTAATAGATGCAGGTGGAGAGTTATATATCTTGCTGGGATGTTTGGTCTCACCCTGTGGGTTTCCACATCTTTTAGGTGGTTGTGCATGACGTGATGGAGATCATGTAGAAGAGGAAGGGCAGCAACAAGATTAGTAGTTGATCAGGTTGGAAGTGTTGCTAGTCTTTTGGTGTAGAGTCCTAGAGTCATCCATGTACACTCAGGTCTAGGGGGTGTTTTCAATGTGTTTGTGGTTATGTTATTGTCATGAGATTTTTGGCATGTGTGCCTTTCATTGTATAGTCTTGGCAGTTGTACATGTATATATATGCGGAACAGGTTCTTCATGTAACAAGATGATGACAGGAATGTTTGAGAACAATGATGTAAGAACCTTATGATATATTACATGATATGCAGGTGTCCTGTCAAGGACTTACATGTGAAAGTTTTAAGCTAATGGTGTTCTTGCGAAATCGATTTTAATTTCCTATGTTTTCTGGTAATCTGCTTGCTTAGTGTTAATTTCAGCATTGGTTTTGAGTAATCTCGCTCTGTGTGGCGTGGGGCATCATAATGTGTGTGAGGATGAAGATGAGGGAATCTGAACAAACTGGTTGTGTGATAGGGTTTGTGAAAGTCTGTCAGAGCTTTTGGAAGCACTAGATATTTATACAGATGCATGCGAACGGTTTTGCTCCTTTTATAAATGGAGGGGTTAATGAAGATTTTGGGGTTTCACATAGAGAGAACGGAAAATTGTAAATTTGAGCTTATTGTGTGTGAAATCGAGAGATTTGTTTGTAGGTAATGAAATCTCAGAGAAACATAAAGGGATGAGGAAGAAAACATGGAAAGAAGAATTGCGGGAAACCACTGTGTATAAGGTGAGAAAATAGAAGTCGACGGGAGGAAGGAGATGATTTAGCAGATGTTAGATGAAGATAAGACGTTGAAGAGTAGTCAAGACCATAAAAGGCCCAAAATTCATTGTAACAAAAGCATGCCATTGCAAAATTTAGGAAAGTACATTATATCCACTAAACATTTGATATTTCTAGACACTTCCTATTTATTTTATCTGAGGGATCAAATATTGTTCAATTAGTAACAAATTTGTCGCCTAGTCTAATTTTGGCATGCAAAATCTGTTTCTCTATTATTTTCCATTTTTGCGGCCATCTATTACTTTATTTAATATTTTAGAGTTTGCCTTATATTTTCTTTCCTATACAAAATCAAGGCATTTAGGATTATTCAATAAATCTCAAACCTGGTGCCCAAGATAATTAGGACGCAAGGATCATGATTTTGCTAGATGTTGACATTTCCGTTTAACTAACAAAATTAGGATTTAGGATCTTCACCATTATATTATTGTAATATTACATCATTATCATCAATATCATTAAATTGAGTCCTATTTTGTTCACATTATCACAAAAAGAGTTCCCTCATATTATTATGCATGAATCTTCATATTTTACTGATTTTTTTTTGGTCGGTCCAAAAAGCGTGTTACTGTATTACCAAAACTTTGGGTACAAAAGAGTTTGTACCCCCATTTCAGCCTTGGATGAAGACATCCAAACAACCAGAGAAACAAACTAAATACAAGCTACACAATAGCCATCTACCTAGATAAAAGAAGAAAACAAACCCACAATACTAACTCAAGAGAGAACAGAGAAACTAAAATGACTATCCAAACTACACATGCCAACACTGACAATAGACTCATCCTCTGAAATTGTGGCAACATGGGCAGCTGAAACATCACTTCAGCAACCTGTGAATCTCAAGAGCAATATAGCAGGAACCTCCACTGCTATCATCCATGTCTACGAGTTTCTGACAAGCAAAGGAAACCAACAAGAGGACCTGGTTATTTCTTTATGAAAGAACCAGAGACCAAGCGTCAAATGCTATTGTTTGCACAACAGCACCCCACAAGCACCCGAAGGGTGAACCACCAGCTGCAAAAGCAGCCTACACCCTACCAAACATCTATCGTGAAGAAAACCGAGGACAACATACAACCAAAGGCAAAACACCTGCCCACCAAGCCTCCCTCACACATATCAATACAACCATTCCCTGAAATTAGTGGAAGGAAGAAGGAGGCAGAGATTCCACCATTGGAAGCGAATCCAAGCAATCTCATTCTACTGTCTAGCATAGGCATATCATCAAACACCATGAGGGTGTTCCTTCACGCAACATAGAAGATCCAGGAAGAAGAGAAGAATGCCCCCTTAACCCAGACCGCACATCGCCACACATCAGCAGGAAGGCCCAAATGAGTGGGCTCGGTGTCGAAGCAGCACCTCACAAGGAGATTGTGACCATAGGCCAGGACTAGCTGTGGTTGTCCTCGTGGAGAAAGTAGAGCCCAACCAGCTTGTTCCCTTGCCCATAGGGGCAAACCGTCGAACATATTGTGATCGACACAACATCATCAGAGAAGGACCGAAGAACTGCCACCACCAAGATGCCCATCAAGGATCCCGCCCGTCCGCCTTTCAGTTAGATGTGAATATCCAACGTGAAGACGAGAAGAAATCCCCTGTGCAGACTCTACCAAGGATCCTGACGGGAACCTGCAGCACCACGAGCAACAAGACCGTCGGGGGAAGACCTCTGATGCTGGTAGTAGTAGATCCTTGCTGAAAAGCAACGAACGCCACCGAAATAGGGAACCCGTCAAGGAACTTGTTGTCAATGCAGATCAGGCGGAGCACCAAGCCAGACAAGGAAGAAAGCTGAGCGAGTGAGACCTTTCTGCCGCCAAAGTGTCATTGCAAGATCCAATTGATCCCAGGAAACATCAACATCTCATAATCGGGATTCACTATACACTGGGCGAGCAGGAGTGAGTGAAGGAAGAGGTGAGGCAGCCCCTAGCTTCATCCACGGCAGAGCAGCAATGTAAGAGATCAGAGCTGGGCTGGTACAGGTCTATCTGTCCATCACACTTGAATGGATTGGATTTGACAAATCGAGACACCATACGCCACTCAGTCTGAACCTCGCCATGCATCCCCTCTGCAACCAGCAGGTAGGCGAGGACGCTTCCTTAAAATGATCATATGCTAGCTCCATAACTCAAGAGAGGGTGCTACCAACTTCAGATCCTCACTTCCATGGTTAGGCCAGGGGGAGGGAGGCTTTGAGGAGTCATCCCCCTCCCCCTAGAGGCGGCCGCCAGAGAGAAGCTAAAGAGAAGGCAGATCCGTAACCTTAGAGAGATGGAGCCGTCCCTTATGAGAACCTATTATATTTTACTAATTTAACTTATTAGGTCCATTAATTCAATAGTAAATTAGATGATGGTACATTATTCACATCTATGGTCATGAAAATTCCACTTGTTATTCCAAATCATGTATTAAGAACATTATACCTCTCACTAGACATATCTTAGTCGTTATGTGTATATTAGTTGGTAAAGGAAACCTATGTGACATATATCAAACTCACTTGCATGTTAACACATATTTTGGTCATTTTGTTAATATGAGTGTATCATGATAGGTGATGTTGATGAATATATTATATATGTTTTCAATCCTATACATGTTAGGGTTACCTTTGAGTCACTCATGTTACATGAATTAAATATATTCATTATAATTACAAACAACTACATTAATGTATAACTTTATCCTTGTTTGGTAAAATCGAAAGAACCAATCATACCAAATTGTTATCCTTGTGGTAAGGGTTTCTCAGATCAAGGTGCTAGATTTTAGTATGTTACAACACTCCACACCTTAAAGAGGATTTTGTTCCCAAAATCTGACCATCCTTATATTACCAACCAACTACTTCCCACCCCTTAAAAGGTTTAACCTAATAAGCCAAATTAAGAAACTCTTAAAAACATTAGGGTTAGGTATTTGTGTTGTTGATATGTCATGCATCCAATTAATAGGTCATACCCACCAAGTGTTCAATTTTAGGTTCTCATGTTGCTAACCTGACAACCCTAAGGTTCACATGAGCAACTAAAAGTCATAGGGTATAAAAGAGTAGGTCAACTAAACCTGTAAAACCAGCCTTACTTTCCTAATCATCACTTCCACTCAAAACTAGGGTTTATGATTTCCATTCCAACTAATGCTAGGGTTTCTCTATCACAATCTTAGACATTCTTTTATTGTGACTTTGTTTAAGAAAGTGCTGATAAAATCAAATAAATTTTTTGCACATGTAGTAGTATAATGAAATATAGGTTTTTGTTCAAAAAATTAATACGACATAAAATAAGTGATCTCAAAATCAATGTGAGAACCAAGTCAAAATTTTATTCATATTGATATTGGAAGATGTCCTTAACAACTACTTTACCATCCAAAGAGATAAGTGATAACCTCTTACCTCATAAGGTATGAGAAACTAGGGTATCATCACATTAGGATTATCCTCTTAAGATCCTCATATGTACTTCATAACTTTTAATATCCTTCATTTATCATCTCATCTAGGGTAAATATATCATCTAGGATATTCACATAAGGTAAGGGCTTGATAAGGAACTTATAGGACAAGATAGGAAACCTAAGGGGTATAAATGAAATAGTCAGGTTCTGACCACCATGGCTCTGATACCATCTTGTCAGGAGTGGGACATGAGAGGGGATCCACTCCTTACTCAAATTTAGGAATAAACACATATAATTCAAACACACTAACAAGTATTCTAGAATAGATGTATGTTTTTTCTGAATGAATGGTATAAAAGACCAAATTATAGTAGAAAAAATAAATGCATGACTATATTCAATTTCACAAGTTTACATAATATTTTCCCACTTGGGGTTTACTTGAAAGAAACAACTTATTCACTAGGTAGATGGATGTCCAAACTTTTCAAGTCTATATCCCACAAGTTAGCTTCATTATCCTTCACCTAGGTTTGAAGCATACCCCACAAGAGAAGACAAAATGAATGTTGTCAACATAAAAACCGATATGTGCATATAAATATGAATTGAGCAACATCAAGGAAAAGGAAATTAGTAAAGTACTCAATGCATTCCAAATTAAGAGGACAAAAGTGAGTCCAAATGGATATCAAAGAGAATATATGATGAAGATAAACAATAATGAAGATTTCTTGCCTTCTAAACAATGTCACATCAAGATATCACAAAACATAAATAGTTCCATGGTAGTAATAAATTGACTAGCATATACTAAAAATAGGGTAGGAATCCATAATTACATACTAAGGGACATGAGGACTAAAGACTCAATGTCGAATAAAAAATAGAAATTTTGCATGAGAATAAAACAAGTGCATGAAAAACTCAGTGCCAAATAAAAAATAGAAATTTTGCACGAGAATAAAACCCAGTGCATGACAGGGGATAGAACTCAATATCGAATATCATATGTCATAGGGGAATGCAACCCAATTATTGGTAGGGGAATAAAATCCAGTTCCTAATATAAAACATGGTAGGGGAATAAATCCCAGTGCTTCTATGGTGTCACTAGTTCTAATTATGACTAGTTAATAACAAATGCAAACAGGACAGGCAACATGAAGTGTAGTCGTGCTCCAATAAGGGATGAGAATATCCAACTGATATCAATGAGGTCAGAGGACCCATAAACAAATATTAAATATTTTCCATAATAATGATACATCATAAGACCATAGAAAGTACACCACTTGAAAGTTAGGGTTTCATCTAGTTCGATATCTCAAATTAGGGTTTCCACATGAAATAGCATGAACAACATTCAAATTAGGATCCAATAAGCATATCCAAATAAATAAGAAGATCACAAGATATATTTTAGTAAACTTGATCAAAATAAACCAATTAAAATATGAAAGAGGAATTTTGATAATCTAATACAACATAGAGGTTTAAGAGAGAGAAATAAGAGTGATTTCTCAATATGACTCATAGAGGAATGCAACATACATTAAGAGAGAGAACTTAGGTTATTTTCTCTATATAGAATCTAGGAGATGCAACATACCTTTATTGAGAACTAAGTACTCAAATTGCCACTATGTTTAGAGTTAGAGATTCTATGAACCTAGGTGCATTAAATATGTGTTAGGTTTTATCCATGTATTAATTATGTAACCTAAACTTTTGATTGTTTGAAACATGGGAATCAGACCCTAGAAGCTCTACCAATAATTTTTTTGCATTCTTCTAATTTTAGAATAATACTTATTTGAAATTTGAGGGCATCTTATCAATTAGTTATGATACTAATTAAATTAATGTACTTAAATAGATTTACATACTAAATCCCAAAATCAACTCTTCAATAAATCTGATTGAGGTCCTAAAAACTATACCATACACAATATCTCATTTTAAGATTCCAAAACATATTTTTGTGTATTTTTAGAACTTACGGTCGACTTATTGTGAATTTAATAAAATCTTGCTAATCAGAAAACACAAAATTCCATCTATAAAATCCTTATCCGTTTAGAGGGGCTCGCCTGATTGAGCTGACCTAAAGTATCCTTGCCACATGGCCTAGATCCTATTAATTGAAAATGCGACTAAATCACACATGAACCAACAAAAAGATCGAAATACCCCTAGTCAAGAACCAAACCCAAAGCACGCATAAGAGGTGAGCCGATAATTTGGTATTGTTCATTGTCCTCATAGGAACAACACCCAAACATGACCCATGGAGTTTGACTCCTGGATTGAAACTCCTGATTCACATCTCAGCTCTAGAAATGATCCCAAAGGCTTCACAAGAGCAAGCCAAGATCAGAGTGAACAAGAACAAGGCAAACGGAAATGAAAGGACCCCGTTGGTTACTAGATCTATGGAGAGTAGGAAAGACATTGAGGATTGGCAATACTTGAAACTAGAGGGCACAAACAACTCACAGGGGTTTAGGAAACACTCTCATACTCAAAGTAAGAGACTCTGCATCAATAGGAGGTTTGAACTCCACGATTGTAGAACTCTAGGGACCTTCCCCAATTCTTTGGGCCAAAACAGAGGGAAAAGAAAATGGGGAAAGATCCCTAAATCTCTGAAGATGGTATGGGAGTGCAGAATTGTAGATTGGCAAGGTGTGCAACTAATGCCTGCCTAACAACTTGTGAAGGAGTATGGTGTATGTGGGGATAAATATGAGATAATCATAACAAATTGACAGTATAATAGGGTTTGTGAAATTTAGGCGGAGCTTCCAGAAGAGGTAGATACTTGTACTCATGCGTGTAAAGGGTTTGTCGCATTTTGTAAATAGAGGGGTTAATGAGGATTTGGGTTTTTTTACAAAGTGCATGAAAGATGGTAATTTGGGATCACTGTGTGTGAAGTCGAAAGAGTTGTTTGTGAGTGATGAAATCTCAGAGAAATATAAAGAGATGCGGAAGAAAACATGGAGAGAAGAACCATGGGAAACCATTATGTATAATGGGAGAAAATAGAAGTCGATGGGAGGAAGGAGTGGATTTAGCAGCCGTTAGTTGAATATCAGATGGCCGAGAGAAGCTGAGACTATAAGAGACCCAAAATTCATTATTGCTAAAGTGTGAGAACACACACTTTGGAAAGTACAATATATCCACTAAATGTTTTATATTTCTAGATACTTTCTTTCCTATTTTATGTGAGGTATCAAACATTATTCAATTAATACCAAATTTGGAACCTAGCCTAATTTTGGCATGTATAATTTGTTTTTTCCATTAGTTTCCATTGTTGGGGTCATATAATACTTAATTTAATATTTTGAAGTTTACTTTATATTTTCTTTCCTATATGAAATTAACGAATTTTGGATTCTATTAGTCTCAAACTTGGTATCCAAGCTAATTGGGACCCAAGGATCACAATTTTTCCATTATTTTTGGTTTTTGAAGTTTCCTTTTATGAGATCTAATAACATTAGAATTTGGGTTCTTCACCATTATATTTATTGTAATATTACATCATTAGCATCAACATTCATTAAATTGATTCCTATTATCTTGACATTGTTAATAAGTGAGTTTCCTCAAATTATTATGCACGCATTTTCATATTTCACTTATTTAACTTGTTAGGACATTATATCAATATTAACTTAGATTATGGTACACTATTCACATCTCTAGTCATGAAAACTCCAATTGTTATTCCAATTCATGTATTAAGCACATTATACCTCTAGCTAGACTTATCTTAGTATTACATGCTTATTAGTTGGTAAAGGAAAAATATGTGACATATATAATGAATTCACTTACATGTTAGCACATGTTTTGGTTATTAAGGTACTATGAGTGTATCATGATATGTGATGTTGATTATAGAACCTAATATCACTTTATATATTATATGTTTTTAAGCCTATACAAGTTAGGGTTACCTATGAGTTATTCATGTTACATGTACTAACTATATTCATTAGAATTACAAACAACTTTATTAAGGTTTAATTTTATTCTTGTTTGGTCAAATCTAAAGAACCAAGCATGCCAATATCTTATACTTGTGGTAAGGGTTTATATCTAGACTTCAGCATGTTATACAAATGTAATTCATTAAATGACTAGATTTCATTTTCTTTATTAGAATGTGCTAAAACTACTAAATTAGGTTTCATAGGAGATCCTAATGGTTGTATGCTGATTAAATAAAAATATTAGTAAAGACTAATATGTTGAAAATCATAAAGTGAATTGTATAAACTGAGTTAAGATATTTACAAACCTTGGGTTACTCACTAATATTGAGCATATTTGCAACAAAAAGTATGTGTATATGTCAATTTCCAAAAGATTAAATGTCTCTAATTCTGTTAAAATATCTGTTCCCATTGATTATTATCAACCCCAACTTTTGGGATAATCACAAATGGTAATTTCAGTAGAAATATGCCACATTGATTAGAATAAATCTAATACTTAATGTTAAAAGATTAACATATCAATGCTTTGAACATGAAATAAAGCATGTGTATCATGTTACAAGATAAACATTAATATTCATGTAGAAAAAATAGCATACAAACGTAAATAAATCTTTGAGGAAAGATGAGACATCTTTACTTGTATACATTAATCATAAAGATTTATCTTTAGTGTATACATTGCATAATTGATAATTACTAGTCACATCACAAAAACATGAAGCATAAATATAAATATACATTATAGCACTCTTAGAAATACTTTCCTTAGAACATAGAGTGTACAAGGACATATTAGACATCTACATATAGAAAATATGCAATCGTCACATCTTATCTAGGAGGTTAGATACCCACTCTATGAAGGGATTTGGTCTCGTGCTAGTGAATTGGTGACCCATCACCCTAGTTTTAGGGTTATCCAACTACCCTACAACTCGAAAAGGTGTTAATCCACCATGGGATTTCTACCTCTAGTACATAGTAGCACATAGGCCTCACTAATTTGGTCACATTCCCATGGGACTCAAGAGTGGTACCCAACAACAAGGTACAACATAGTAGTTCACATGACTAAGTCATGAAATTGTCTACTAAACAAAATATGACAAGGAAAGTTTTATCAACAATATCTAATCAATTTACTGAGGACTTAAATAAGAAAAGATGTCTAGAGATTAGGGTGGATCATCACCAATATGAAAAAAATTCTTACTATAGTCCATCTAACTTACTCAGGAGTGGAACAATTTTGGTTCCTTCTCATGCCTGCACTATTACATAAATGAACCTATTCATATATCCAAAGGTGTTAAGGCTTGAGATTTATGGCACATTTTACCTTTTGTTTAGTATTTATTCCCCACCTTTCAATATTCAATAGGGAAAAGATGTGAAGGAAATACATCGAGGTAGGATGACAGCAAAAAGCTAAAATATCATTGATAAAAAGTGTCCATTATTCATCATCAGTCTACAATGATGGTTTTTTTTTTGTAATGTTTCATATTATTCATAGTATACTTTCATTCTCACAATTTTCATCATATCATAGTTGTAATCTCATTTCATATAATTTGGGAATATAACATCTGTTTCCATCTTCCATAATTATCAATTCAAAGCATTAAATGAACCTCATAAAGCATCCAAAATCCACACTATCAAGGGTACTATTCATATTTACATAGGATATCATTTTAGAATGTTTGCCCAAACTAATGAGATACATTGTATCAAAGTCATGTAAATCTCAACATTGTTGTAAATATTTAGAGATATGACATTTCCTACAGAAAGTGTCATATTAGCTAACTTTGTCCTCTAATCTAAATTAGGTTGAATCATACCAAATTTGACTAATAAAGGTCATAAAATTCATTTAATTTATGATTATATTAGACTTTACAAAGGGAGAAAACAAAACCACTCGCTTATAGAAAAAACGTTCTCAATGTCAAGATCCTATGATCCCATGACATCACATGCCTCCAACTTGTACAAGAATGCCTTTTGTAAGAATCCTTCTTCTTTAAGAGACTAAGAAGAGATGGAAAATAAGAGTTAATAGGAGGAACCTTGCAACATGGATACACCCTCCATGAGATATTCTTGCCGTATTGAAGAGTCTATAGGAGAGAAAACAAGAACATATAGAAAAGATAGTATACTTACCCTAGAACATCAAAATCATCCTGAAGTGTACAAGATGTAATGTAGTTTTAATATTCATCAGTTTGATCTGCTTAAGAACCACTTTATCTTATCTCCAAATGGTTTCTAACTAGGACTTAGGGGTCTTGTTAGTGGTAGGAGAAAGACCTAAAACTTAACCTAGTTGGCATTCTAATTTTACTCCTAGTTGAATATCATGAGACATTAAGTTTTATCAGCTCTATATTTTAGTTGTCTTTCAATTGGTACATATGTGTATGTGCTTAGGCATGATTTGGAATGTTAAAACCTAGTTTTACACATAAATTAGGGTTTTGGGGGAGTTTTGTTTAAATATGTATACATGAATATAAATGATGATGAAAACATAAATATAACATTATTTTTGTAGATAGAGGAAATTCATTTGGTGTTACAAAAGTTAGAAAATAAATACTAAAACGTACCTATTATAATGTTGATTTAAAGGTAAAATTACAAATATATAAAGAGATTGATTTGGAATACATACTACAAACTTACCAGAGTCCCATGAAATTTTCTTATGAATAATTTACTAACCATAAGTTCCACAACTTTGGAATAAGGATCTTCTAAATAAAATACTCTATCGACCCGTAATGTGAAAAAGGCATAAAATGCATGTCCGGTTGAAAAGTAAAAAAAGTGTATATGGGTCCATAAATTTTTTTACTAAGCACTTGAAACCACTCACACCCACACACCCCTAACACACACACAGATACATGATCTGACCATATGCATTAGTATACCTTAATGTTTATGTACCTACAAACTTTCATCATCATTGATTTATATAACATGCATAATAGTAGCATACTTTTCAATGCTCCATATCGAGTTTCAAATTGTTTGTGAGATGTAAAAAAATAGATTGTACATATGGATAGGTAAAAAATACATGATTGCATTGATTTTTTGTGAGAAGGTAAATCAATTGATGGTCTTCCCATCTATATTTCTGGACTTCAAAATCAAGCTACAACTCTTGACTTAGTAAAATGTCTCTCATATTTTATTGTAGAATGTTTCTCACTATATCACTACCCTAAATATAAATATAAATATATATTATACACACACATCCATACATGCATATATTTAGGCGCACACACATACCCATATATGTATGTATATATATATGTATGTATGTATATATATATATATATATATATATATATATATATATATATATATATATTAATACCCTGATTCATCCTACCTCCGCTAAAGGTTGGGGAGAGGGGGCGAGAAATCTTTCTCTCTTTAGAAACTTAAAATTACACACACATATACATATTTATGTGTGTGTGTGTCTATATATATGTGCTTATATCTAAATTCATATATACATATATTCACATATACATATATAGATACATATCTTTATATATATATATATATATATATATATATATATATATATATATATATATATATATATTATCGACAAGAAAGGTTGGCGAGTTCTTATGTTCCTCAATGAAGGGACACTAGTTTGAACCACATGGACAAGTATTTCTTGATTTTCCATCCCTTCCTGGCATCCAGTCTTCGTCACAGAGTGGGAGAATGGGGGAACATCTTTGTCCTTTAATCTCATATATATATGTACATATATATACATATATATATATATATATGTATATATATATATATATGTACATATATATATGTACATATATATATATATATATGTATATATACATATATATATATGTATATATATATATATAGTGTGTGTGTGTGTGAGAGAGAGAGAGATGTTAGGAAGTATGCATTGGTTGGTACAAGTAACTTACATGAACCACCAATTAATAAGGTACACCTAGATTCTCTCAAATAAATACAACCATAAGAATTGAATCAAGATTGTCTTGATTAGATTTATTTAAAAAAATCTATCTTATCCCAAGTGTATCATTAGTTATATGTACAAATATCATCCCAATTTATGTGGAATCTACATCTCACCTTTACTTAGAAAATATATGTATTTTCTATATGGTTGATTCCTGAATGTAGAACTGAGATGATTCCTATATAAATATAATATAAAAGGTATACATGAATAAATATGATTGGATTTGTGTATTGAATAAAGAAGCATGTTAAATTAAGATGGTCTCAGTATACCATTCTTCTACCTATATATACATTATATATATATATATATGTGTGTGTGTGTGTGTGTGTGTACAGATCATGATGATAAAAGTGAGAAAGAAGGAGATTGAAGCGCAATTGCACTCATTTGACCCAACGCTAGGGGTCTTTCCCTAATTTTAGAAATTTCTTGGCAAGACACATCTCAATCTCTTTTCATGTCATCAATTTCGTAAGATTATACTTCCTAAATGAATGTATATAATATCTATGAGAAATTCTAATTCTTTTTCTCTTTTCCCTCAATTCTTCTTCATGTGATATAGTGTAAGATCCTTGTTAGAGTTTTTGCTTTGATTTATCAACCTGAAGGATTTTAGGAAGAAATTAAGGTTGAAGCTAAGTTTCATGTGCATCATACCTGGTGAGTGGTTTGAACCCATTTCTTATTTTTGCACATTTAAAAGCTTAAGATAATTAAATCCAATGAATTATTGGTTGAATTTCTTGTATTTTGCGGGATGTTGAGTTATTAAATTGTAAGAATTGTAGGTAATTTATTTAATTTTCATTATATATTCATTCTTTGATTTGAAGTTACTTTTTTTAATTCATGTTATGTGAATTTATCTGCTCAGTGTAAATTATAAAGAATCTATCATGTTTCTTGTTACTAGTATCTAAAATAACCCAAATGGCCATATTGATCGGAATATAGTAGGAATTAATTAATTGTACTCTTGATTGAGTGAACACGAATGAAATGTAGTTCACTAATAGTTATTAATGAATATTTTATAATTCTAAACAACTTAGAGTATGTGAGTGAATTTGAGGATTTAAAATGGAAGATCATCCTTTTTAGGGCTAATATGGAGAATTGGCTTATATGAATGATTTTGATGGTGTTGTCTTTGACTTAGCAACTATACACCAGGATTGTAACATAGGATTTCCCAATTTTTATAATAAACTTATTTGACTTCTTAAATACCCTAATAAGGTTAATGAGTAATGTGGTATTAAAAAATCACTTTTGGGAAAACTATCGTGACCATATGAAAGCCATAAAATCTACTTCTGAGATAAAAAATGAGATTTAAATCCTTAAACCTATATAATATAATTCTAATAATAGCATATATTATTTTAAGAGTTATTTCTAACTAGCCAAGTGAGAAGTATTATATTATTATTTTAACCTAACACACTTTTCATATTATATTGTATGCTTAAGTGAATAAACCCTTATGGTAGTGATAATTTCTAATCAACCACATGACCTTGGGATAAATAATCAAAATCCTTATGATGTGAGTTGATAAATATATATTTATCCATTTTATTTGCATGTTTTACATCTCCCTTAATGAACATTTCGTTAACATTTTCTAGTTTTAGAGTTAATTGTCTTAGTTTAGCTTTTCTCCAATCAATTGGAGTTTTTACTAGTTTTGGCGGGATAAATGACCAATCAATTCAAAGCCCCAAAAGCCCAATAATCAGAGGCTTCAATTCTCATCTTCATCCTGCCAATCGATCGATTGAATCACCCAATCGGTTGACTGAAATGCACTAGATCTCAACTTCCCAGAAGTCTAATCGATCGACTAGATCCCCAGTTAATCGACTCTCCGGTAAAGACCCAATCAATCTCAAAATTTAGAATTCTCATTACTTCAGACAAAATGATAGGGTGAAATTAAACATTTAAAGCCAACTGGTCGATTGGCATCCCAGTCGACCAACTCACGTGCAAGACCCAGTTAAACTTTGAATCAAGAAGTCTCATTATTCCAATCAAACCCACCTTTGGGTCAAAGAAAGCAGTAATGTTAGTCAATCAAATGAACCCCCAATCGATCGACTCACCAGTAAAGATCTAGTCAAACTCTAAAATAAGAAAGTAATATTAACCTACTCAACTGTTTCTAAATATATACATAGCTAACTTAGAAATTGAAAGTTACAATATCAATCACTAAAGTTCCATTAGAGGTGACATTTCTAGAATATAAGCACCTAAAGATGATAAAGGTGGAGATAAAAGAGGTTTAATTTAATCCATGATTTTTAAATATATAATTTTGATTTAGTTTATTCTAAATCCTTAATAGTATGATTTATTCAAGTTCAATAATTTTAATCTTATTTGAAGGAAAAATGGCTAAGTAATTTTTTTAGTATTTCTAATGGGAAGAAATAGCATAGAAAAACTAAATGGAGGTACTAAGTTCTAAAGGTTGATAAATAAATCACATACAAAAATAATAAAGCAATAAATTATAAACTAATAGAAAATAGAGAATGCAGTTGACAAGCCAATGTTTTTTTTGACAAATTCCAATTGAGGCTCGATTGGTTACACGGGTGTAAATGTCTTCAAAGGAGTGATCTTCTCAGCTTCATGGTAAGAAGGATTCTTGTTATATGAGATAGATGTCTTTTAAGAAAATTGGGCAGCATGTCCAAGGACCACTATCATTTGGTTGCTTGAGGCAAAGTTGACAAGCCAATGTTAACACTAAAGATTGGTTTTTGAATAGGAAAACAAAAGATTTGGATGGTTGTTTATCATATAGATTGCATTATAAGAGGTTTATCCAGATATTAGAGGATTTTTAATCTCTATAGACTAAAAACTTTAATGCATCATTTTCACTAAAAAGAGCCATTGACGATTCCTCTATGCTTTCTATAATTCAATTCACAAGAAATTAATGATATTATCTAAATTTGTTATTCATTGTTTTATACCCATGACTTGATAAAAAAATGGATTTGTCTACCTCTAATAAAATCGATGATGTAGTATACAATAACCCTATTTTTGAGTTCAACTACTAGATAGTCTATATCATAAGCTTGTATTCAAATAAAAAAATAGTCTTTAATGAAATTTGTTTTAAATGGTAGAATTATTGAATGAAAGTGATGTAATAGCAAGACAGTAATGCCTAATGAACACCTATTAGGGCAAGTACTTAAGGAGTAATATTTCTTAAGAAAATGAAGCTATGGAAATGGTATAATGGAAAGATGAGATAATGAAATAAAATTTAAGTATTTAAATTTCTAAATTTTGAATGTCAAAATGATTTATATTTCTTAATTGATATTATGGATTTATTCTTGTAATACATAGTGTTGATCATAATGTTTACAAGTTGAAATTACTAACTTAATCATTTAACAAGATAAATGCTTTTATCATGGAATGTGTACATGAAAGATGAGTAATATAGAATGATAATCAAGTGAAACCCTAAACCACTATAATTTGATGAGGCCTTAAGCTTCATATTTCTTCCCTTGAGGATTGTAATGGAAATGACATGGATTCTCTTGTAGCATTCTAGCATTGTAGAGGGGTTGTGAGATTAATCCTAGAATCATATATATATGTATATTATATATGTGTGTGTATGTGTGCATGTTGTATGTGTATGAATATATATATATGTATGTATATATATGTATATGTATATATATGTATGTATGCATATATATATATATATGTATGTGTATTCATGAGTTGTGGGGCCTCACTTGAAATCTGAATTGTAGACAAATTTCACTGATATGAAGGAGTATATTGTGGGGTATTATGTAGTGTCATGACCCATAGCTCAATTTTCAATTATGCAATTATAATAGGATATGTGATGTTGTGTTGTATTATTCTATGTGCTCATTGATCTACTCCTCATTTAGGGCTTCATCTTGTGTCATTATAGTCTTTAATCACATATAAACATGTTAAGATGCATATTATTTCCCTCAATAAGCATATTATTATCAAATGCACTTATGGAGGTTATTTGCATGTTTTTCAGGTACCTTGACTATGATTTAAATGGATGGGAGAAAAGGGTGTGATATAAGGGTTTATCCACCTTGGAGGAGCCTAAGGAGAGCCTAAAAACTTCCCAACCCGGCCCTAGTGGCCAAGGGTTGAGTTAAAGAAAACAACTCCATGAATTACCAGAATGAAGATCAAAGTACAAGGAGAAGATCCCAACATGACTGTGGTTTCATGGAACAACCATGCTACACATACCAAAATCACAACTAAATTCTAGTGAAGAAGCAGCTCTAGCAAGCCCATCAACATGGTCATGCCAACCAAAATGGTTGTGCTGCCAGCTCCCACAACTCCCATGCTTAGTAGAACGACCCTTGCCTAATCCATCCACTACGATTGTGCTACCTAAGATGACCGTTCCATTCCCCTACCACCATGCTTATGCTACTCAGAACTTCCACTCAGTTGACCACCACCATGCCAACCTTTAGAAACCCAAAATTCAACTTGGAACTTTTGTCTCTAGTACCACGATTGTTCCTTCCAAGCACAAACATTCCACCAACATGGTCAGTCATCCTAGAACGACTACGATTCCACCCAAATCCTACGACTTCCTAGATATTGTTTTGCACATTTATTCCCACTTAACCCTATCCTTACAAATCCACTATATATACCTTGATGGTGATTGGGGCTGGAGGTTAGCTAATCTAAGAATTGAAGGAACCACCTACTCCTTTCCCACTCATTTCTACCTACTCCCACCTCATTTCTATCATTTTCTACTTGAAAACCCTAACTTTTTTGGGTTTTGGCTACTTCCATCCATCATCCTATGCCATCCATCACCAAGGAGCAAGAAGGGTGTGCTTCTCTAGATAGAGGTGAAGGTGCATTCTTCACCGAGTTCCCATGGATATTACTCCTCTACTTCTTATTCTTTATCCATTTGTTTGTCATGAGTAGCTAAGCCCCTTAGGTGGGCTATTTGGGGTTAAAATGTGTCTTTGATACCAAGTTGGGGGAAAGTGATATGTAAATTTTATAATTTCATTTGCTAATGGTTATATTCTACTTATATATCATATCCCATTGATTATCTAGTGATTTAGGCTTGAAACCACCCATATTCTAGGGGAAATGACTTTATGTGCCTATTTTGGGATCATATCTTATCTCCAACTAGTAAATCCCTAGCTAGCTACAAATTTTCCTACATCTATATCCACTCTCCTACTCCTAAGTGCAAGATCAAAGTAGCTACTATATAAGAACTTAGTGTAATTGGCTTGGAGCTACCTAAATGCTAGATAAGGTGACATGAGGTGCAAAACCCTCATTTCCACCCTCTATTACTACCCTTGTCCCTCAATTTCCCTAAGATTTTCTATTCTAGAAACCTACACTTGTTATATCTTAGTTGAATTCCACCTAAACCCCGATCAAATGAGCCTCGTAAGGTTGGATAGGGAGTGATAGGGCCTAGTTCCCCAATATACAACCTATCCCATCCATGCCCAATTAGTAGTTTAGGGAGATTCTATAACATCTTACTTGCTTGTTTGGTTTTCTAGTCTAAATGAATGAGTATTGTTTGAATATTATGACCCCTAACCTAGGTGATAGTCACATCACCCCCAAACATCACATACTTTAATTGATCTAAACTCTAATTGGTATCTTGTTTAACTAGTGTTAGATTAGTTAGCTTTTTCACTTGCTTAATTAGTTAATTGCATAGTTCATGGTAGTTAGGCCTTGTTAGTGTAGTTAGTGCTAGTTTGTGATTGCTTGTGCTAGCCATAGATAGTTAATTTCTAATCTAGTCTTCTAATTGTCTTTCTTTCCTAATTGCTAATGTCGTCTCTTCCTTGCCTAGTCTAGCTCATTGCCCTCTCTAGTGTTTTAAGTAAAATTTCTTTGTTAGTTTAGTGCTTATGTTAATTAAGTCTTTCTAGCTTTAATATAATTCATTGCTTGTCTCCCTTTCCTTGTTAAATAGACCTAATTGTCTAGGGTTAAAGTAGGTTTTTCTTCTTGTCTTTCCTTAATTGCTTGCTTGTTCACCATTAGTTTAACTCAAAATCAAAGCCAAACCCTTGAACCCTACACTCCACATTACAAACCTAACCAAAATGAACTAAGATCGAGTGCCCCTCTCCCCACAGATCAACCCCTAGCTTGCCACCTTCTATGCTATGATACAAACCGATGTACTTGCAACTAAGTGCTTAAGTATTTGAGTGTGTCTGTTAGGGTTACAAATTTTTTTGACCCACTTGTTTGCACATATGTTGCATGAGCGAGTCAAGACTTTTGACATTGTTGTTGGGCAGAAAGGCATTGGGCCTAGCAAGTTCATCTAGTTTGATTTTTCTACTTCCCTCACCATTGCTATTCATTCATTGTGCTACTTCTACAAACGTTCTTGCTAACTTATCTTCTCTTGATTAGTTGTGCCTTGTGTAGGTGACCAATGTTTCCTGTTTGGATGCCATTCTCTTTCCATGTAATCTTTTTTGCAAGATCCTCAGATTGGAAGACAAAGGCAGAAAAACTAGCACAACCAACATCTAGAGGAAGATATGGCAAACAAGAATTCAGATGGCCATAAAGAGGCAAGTGGCCAGCCACAACCTCCTCCTAGACACAAGCCACCACATGACTATTACATGCCTAAAAACTACAACTCTTCAATTGCTACTCAAGTTGATCAAATGCTAGGGAAGAAATTATCCATCCCTCCTAGTCTTCTTGAACTTCTCCCCCCTTCTATAAAATTTAGAATGAGAATCCCTACAAGCATGTGACTCCTTCCTTAAGACATGCTCCACCTTCAAAACACCACTGATAACTCCATCTAGATCACACTATTCCCTTATCTCTTAAGGATAAGGACAATGACAAGGACAAGGAGTGGAACTCATCTAAGACTGCCATCATGACTTGGGAGGACATGAAGAATGAGCTTCTAGAGAAATTCTATCATGTTTCTAACTTGATTCAGAGGATAAGATACATTACTTCCTTCAGTAAGGAAGAGAATGAGAAGTTTCATCATACACATAAGAGATTTTAGAAGTCGTTGTAGGAGCACCCACAATGAGGTATCTATTTGGAAACTAGTTCAATGCTTATACTCTAGACTATCCAATATAGGTCAAATAGTTGTGGACTCGTCATGTGGTGGTACATTCATGCACAAACCTCCTGAAGAATCTTGGCTTCTCTTCAACCACTTAACATAAAACTCAAGACACCATGCCTCTAGTATGGATGTGAATTGTGATAGAAACTAGAAAACTTCACCCCCTCGCATAAAAGACAACTCCAACCCTCTGATGAAAATCTAGTGGATGTGATGAATCTTATGAAGACACATATGGGAGGTTGTTCTAGCCAATTTTCCCAATATTTTGAGACTTTTTGTGTGGAGGTGCAATCCCTACAATCTTATGACAGTCAGAGAAACCAAGGCCCAATGTCCAATTCTTATACGCTGTAATGGAGGAATCATCTCATTTTATCATGAAAGAAACAAGGATAGGAAGGACAAGGGAAGACTAGGTAGCATCAAGGATCAAAATACCATTCCAAGTTTGAAGAGGAAGTCCTTGGGAGATTGAGAAACCTTGATGATGTGAAGAAGGATGTGTCCACCCAAGGACAAAACATTAGCTTGCTAGAGAAAATAATTAACCAAATTTCTCTATTCTTTGCCTATCATGAGGAGGGAAGCTTCACTCTTAAATCTTGGTAAATCCTAATAGTGTTGGTGGATCCATGTGTACTCCTCAAGGCACCTATGTCCCACCACAAAAACAAGTGCTCACCTTGTAATAGTACCAAGAGACTCTAACCCCTATTATCCTCTACCACCACAAGCCCCATACAACTACCAATACACTCCACAACCACCATCCTCACCATCACCACAATACCAACCACCTCCACAACAACCACCACAACAACCTCAACAACAACCACAATACATCCCTCAAAATTCAAAACCCCCACACTATTGGACACCACCTCAAGGATCATAATGGCCACCACATGCTTCTTCTTCTTCTTGTTCTCATGAGCAAGTGAACACTATGATGGTAATAAGGAGTGGTCTCATGAGAAAGTGAACACTATGATGGTACTAAGGAGTGGTATCGTGAGAAAGTGAACACTATGATGGTACTAAGGAGTGTAAAGGCTTTGTAGCAGCCCAAGATCCAAGTAGTTGAGGATCTATGAATGAATCTAGAGATGATATTGTGATACAAGGTAGAGAGAATGTGATGGAAACCCAAGATGATAATGTGATAATGAAACATGATACTATGGTTCATGGTGTACCACTTGATGACTCTATGAATGTTGACAAGGCAGATGCACAACTACCTTCATTCCCCGACGCACTAGAATAAACCTTGCTTCCAAAAGAAAGAAAAAGGACATTGAGGACATTATGAAGACCTTCAAGCAAGTACATATCAATTATCCTTTATTGGATGCTATCAAGCAAATTCCCTCTTATGCAAAATTCTAAAAGACGTGTACTTTTGAGAAAATTTGATCAGAAGAATTCCTAAGCAAGTCAAGCTCACCGAGTAAGTGAGATCCAATATACAAGACATTGCTCCTAAGAAGAGGAAAGATCTGGTGCCCTCATTATTCATTGTTACATCATCACACATTGCATAGATCGAGCTCTTCTTGACTTGGGCTATAGTATAAGTCTGATGCCTTACTATGTGTATGCTGAATTGAGTTTAGGACACTTGGAGCTGGCTAATTGCACATTCGAATTGGCCGACCATTTAGTGAAGATGCCTCAAGGGTGACTTGATGATGTGATGGCAAGACTTGATGATGACACATCTACATTCTTTGATGTTGATGTCATTGTGTTGAACATGGTAAAGGATACAAGGAAAGTGCCCATCATCATTGGGAGACTGGTTTTAGAGATAACCTATGTGGTGATACATGTGAGGATGAAAAACCTATGTGTCTTTCATGCATATCAATATCTGGTTGAACATCTTCAAAGCTTCCACCAAAGGCAAGGTAATATGTGCTATCGAGATAGATAGTTATGTTGTTGACTATCTAGAGGATATTGTAGAGGAATGCCTACCTATGTGGATTGAGACTATCACCAAAGATAGAGGTCTTGACCCCATTGTTAGGGAGATGAGGATAGTGGAGACGAGTGATTCTTTGTTAGTTGTTGTGAGTGAAGGTCTACCTTCTATTTCTGCCAAAATATTGAGGAATTATATTGAAGACCCCCTACCCTTGAGCAGAATTCACTTCCTGAAGGTTTAAAGTATGCATTTTTGGGTCCCAATGTCACCCTCCTAGTGATAATTTCTTCTATTATTTCTCTGTACCAAGTGATGCTCTCATTTTTGTCTTAAATAAGAATATTCAAGCTATTGGGTGGTCAATTGTTGATTTGAGCGATGTTGACCCATCTGTTTGTGTGAACATGATTTATCTTGAGGATGATGCAAGGCCAAGCTATGAAATGCAAAGAAGATTGAATCTCAAAATAGAAGAGGTTGTGACTCAAGAAGTGGTAAAGTAACCTGACGTGGGGATAGTTTATCCCATTTGTGATAGTCCTTGGGTAAATCCTATCTAAGTTGTATCCAAGAAGGTTGATAACACCCAAATTCAGGCATATGCTAAGCATTTATTCATGGTTTTGTGTCATTATAGCCTTAAGATGCCGAAAATAATCCTAGATCTTTATCTTTTAGTAATTTATATATTTTCATAGATAAAGTTGCTCAACTAGCCAATTTTAAAACTTTTAGGCACCGAACCTTAAAAGACATATATTCTCCAAGATTTCTCCCCAACACCTACTTTTTGCAGTAGCTAGGCTTCCATTCATCATGACCGTGGTGGACTAAGGATAACACTATGTACACCAGCTTAGGGGACGGTGGTCCCTCTAGTCCTTTATCAGAATGCATCCTTGCAAATTAGAAGGTTCATTGACATGGGCCCCTCGACCACCAGTAATAGTGCCCCCACCCCCACGGGGTGGGTTTGGTCCATGATGCCACGATTGCGACCAAGAAGGATGTCACGACCATGACCAAGATGTTGACACTGGGCACGGTCGGGCCGAGGCCAAGACTGCGGCTGTGGTACATCGACATGACCAAGACCATGAATGGGGGGTCTACCTCGACCGTGATCACGATCATGGGGTCTGCCTTGACCGCGGCACAACCACGACTGTGGGGCCTGCCTTGACCATGACACGACTATGACTATGGGGTCTGCCTTGACCGTGGTAGGACCACAACTGTGGGGTCTACCTCGACCGCAGCACGACTGCGACTGTGGGGCCTTCCTTGACCTCGACCCTGACATGACCGTGCCCATCCTAGCATGGTCGGGCTGAGACTAGGGCCACGATGGAGGCAGGTGCCATGACCATCCTCTGCCTTCGCCTATAAATATCCACCCCTCATGATCTGGAGAGGGATTCTGAATTTCTGGAGGTTCCACATTTTGGTCGTAACCTGTTTTGGTTTCCAGAGCCCCATGGAAGAATTCCAAGGTATGAAAAGGCTGAAGTACTCATCCTACATTTGTTCTTCCAGTTTGCTTCCATCCACCACCATTTTCCACCACAATTCACCCATATCCCATAATTATCAGCCATCTTCCACCTCCATACACTCACCAAGCTACTGTTTGGGGCAGAATCAAAGAGAAAGGAGGCCAAGGAGTCCATAAGACCAAGGAGGACAACCCAAAGATGAGATTTGGCCTACACAGAGGCTAAGGAGTGAGAGCCACCTCTCCTCTACGGGTTAAATCTCTTCTTCTTCTCCTTTCTTCTACTATTCTCCTTTGTTTCTGTACAAATGATGTTCTTCCATCTTTGTTCGGTGCCAACTATGCTTGTCCATGGCTAGTTGAGCTCCTTCTTGGCTATGTAGCCCATTTTGGGCATGTTTATGTACTTTTACCTTAAGCAAGTAGTTTTATTCCAGATCTAGTATGTTCTCTATTCTATCTTCTCTTTCTGGTTGTGATTTCTAGTTTGGTTGATCTCTTTCTTGCTTGAACTTCTATTTCTATTTATATCGATAGATTTGTTGTAGAAATAGATAATTGAAGGTAGTTTGGATCAGAATCTGAAAGGAGGATGGTTCAAGGTGATCTGTGTAGAACTGTAGACCTAGGCATGGCTGGGCCCACTACCTGATTCTTCCCAGATCACACCTATTCTTAGCACCTCAGAACATTCTAGACCTGAGAAGGTATCTAGAATATTCTAGGGTGCTGATTTGTCATCCTCGAGAGAGGTTTCACATCATTGATGGATTTTAGTCATGCTGTGTGAAAGCGAGTGGGATGACCCCACATAAATAGATACCACAGTACGTACTATGTTAGGATGTAGGTTGCTTGCTGAGGTGTTCGAGGGTTGTCTACGCCTGAGAATGGGTGCATAGACTACCCAACTTGTGGTTACATAGCCAGGAACTCCTCTCTGATTAGTAGAATCCTACGGACTCTGTTTTATTTTTTTTCTTTGTTTTTTTTTATTTCGTGACAACCTGTTAGACTAGTTATAGCTCCATACTTTTATCGACTTTCATATTGGCTTATCTGACTTAAGAGCGAGATCTTAAGTGTCCTAAACGTCCCCACATCTCTGTGTTCGACTCTATATATCTACTTCGACCCCATAATAAAGTTGCAGGTGTCCTTGAAGATTTTGGGTTATAAATTCAAAGTTTGACCGCCCTCCTTTGGAGCTGATAAACTTTTAGCACTGTTGCCAGGGATGTGGTTTTCCACATTTACATGCCTAAAAGATTTTGTTTTGTCATCCTTAAGCCTGTATATACATATGCATAGTTTTATTTTTGTTTTACACATACTTGTTCATATATACTGAATAGTTTTTTTCTTATACATCTTTTCAGCCATGGATCTTGCCTCCAAAAGACAATTTATCTTGTCCACCTGTCCTCTCGAGTTTTTCTACAGTTCCAACTGATGGTAAATAATTAAAGGTCATTCTCTACAACTAGTTGAGCTATACTCACCTCCACTGTTGATATATGTTGAAATTCCAACAAAGGAGATGGCGGATCAACCCTCGACTTCTATGTTGATGTGGGATTAAGAGTTGATTAGAGCAGTGGAGCTAGCCGGAGAAAGTGTCAAATCACTCACCTCCCCCTTAGCTCCTCATCTCCAAGAAAATGTCGATCCACTCCAACAGCTACTAGAAAAGCAGGATCATCAACTCCAAGTAGCTACTGAGATAACAAACCATAGTAGAAGTATACTTCAAATTTTGAATAAGTATTCATCTAAGTGCATCAGTCTGATATAGTGGGTTTCCAACATAAGTGCATGGCAGAATCGACGAATCTTGAAAGCATTACTGCTCAAGTCCAACAACTTCATGAAAAGGGTATTGAGCAGGGCAGGAGGCTTTAAGAGCTCATTAATGTGCTTACCATTCAATTGCAAATGCCATCACACAACCATTACGATTACAATCATCATAACCATTTCGTTGGGCCTGAATTGAAACATGCCTCACCATCTTATTCAGACCATCAAATGGATTCACTCAAATTTTTCCGTGAAGACCAACCCACATGGGGAAGCCCTTCATTCTATCCATATGATTCAACTGATCAACCAATGGAAGATACAAACCACATGCATGAATGGTTCTATGACTACGATGAAGATGATTAGGGTAGTGAAACAACCTCACAACATGAAGGTCAATTTGAAGAACCTGAATCAGACGTTGATCCAGACCAGAGTGATACATCTCATATTGAGACTTGTCACTTCTCTTTGAGTAGTCAACCATTCATGGTTTGGAATAATTTTTTTGATGAAAGTGATGACGACTATTCATCTCAGTGGAGCGAGTATACTGTTGACGACGATCTGGACCAGCATGAGTTGACATTGTCCACAATCCCTTTTCAAGGAAGAGTTGACACCAAGGGAGTAGGATGGGAAATCCACTACAACATGGTTGTTGAGCATGAAGATACCCCAGACCCCATAGAATGCGACAAGCTTGGGGTGGTAGAACCACAAATAGATTCACCTGGGGATACTTCTCGTTTAGAAGATGATTGGTTGACTCAGACTGTACATGAAAGTTTATCTGAGCATCCAAACTCAAGTTCAGAGGCAGAGATAGAGGAGAGGAGCCCTCTAGAATACTTTTAGTCTTTCCCCGACATCCTAGGGCCTTTCTATTCAAATTCATACATTGAGGGGTACCTTGAGGATGCTCTACCAAAGAACTCATTTTAGTGCAGTTCAAGTAAATCCCAGCACAAAGATGACTTTACTGAGTCACCAGATTTTATTTCTCTTCAGACTCAGAAGGGCCCACATCTCTGCCTATTCTACACCTAATGGTGGATCCAATCGGTAAGAAACAGGTAATACAGACCCCAAAACTATGGATTTGGGATCTAAGTGTAGGAGTTGTAGGGCAGCCACCCCCTATTACCTACACAAATTTTCTTTAATTTTAAAATAATAATTTTCTGCATAATAAAGTCAGTACAAGTTTTATCTTTCCTCTAACTATTTAAATTTAGTTTTCTTTGCACCATCTAGATTTCTTTTACTCTATATTACATGAATTTCCTCCTTTTCACCATGACAACTACTTTTAGTCTATCTTTTCGAAAGAAGTATATGATATATCTTGTTGACCTCCTGTAGTGTTTGATTATAAAGCTGTTTCAACACATTCCACCCTCATTTTATCCACTTAAATCCAGATTCTCTGAGACCTGAGCCCGCCCAGGGCAGCCTCGACACGGTCGTTCCAGGCAAGCATGGCCGGACCGCTCTCGTATTTTTGTCTAGAATTTTCTCTTGTCAGTTAACGGTCAAAAGCGATCATTTTTTTCAAACTGTCCATCTCGGCATGATCGTGCCCAACTACGCATGACCGTGTCGGCTACTGTGTTACACGTCAAATTGCTTTACACAGACAGTCCTTCGTAAAATGGTCAAAAGTCGGTCAAATGACAATATTATCGGCTTGACTGACTGAAGTGTCAGTTTGTCTCTGACTTTTCTACATTTTGACTGACTTTTATGCTTTGACTAGCTTTTCACACTTTTGACCGCATTTTTCACCTTTAGACCGGCTTTATCGCCACCTCGGCACGACCGTATCCAGCCCGACACAGTCGGGTCGAGTGTGACTGTGCACACCCATCCTATATATACACTGGGGTCAAGGCTTTCTTTCCCACACCTTGTACCCGATTGCTCTTCTTGCCTAGCAAAGCCCTAGCCCACCGCGGCTAGCAACACCTCTTCCAGCTATAGATCACCCCCTCTCCTCATCGGCGACGACTACAGTGCGGTTGTTCTGATGCTACCCCGAGCACTGCCCTCATATTCTACACAACAACAACCTGCTTCACCACCACAAGAGACACCTTCCCCACCTCACCTGCACGTCCGTGCCAATGCCCGACACAACCGTATACGGTGTCGGCAGAAGCATATCCCCACCAAACCAACATCCTCTCCACCGATCATCACTCATAGAAGTGGACGCCACTGAAGTCATCACAATCGCCCACCACAACTGCTATCTTCATCCAACACATACACATATTCATTTCCTCTGTTAGCCGTAATAGCCTTTTCACATGCACGACCGTGTCAAGAGTCAACATCAGACCTCATGGCAGCATCAAATTCCTCTACCCGACTGTGCCCACCTCAGCACGGTCGTGCCCGACCAAATAAAAAAAAGGGAGCACCAATAATCTGCACCATTGATGTGATGAGAAATAGCTTCAAGAAGCTCAAGAAGACAATGTCATGAAAGAAAGGGGAAGGAGGCTCCTCATCATCAGTAGAGTACGAGAGCCAATACCTACCCTACTCTACGTGAACCACAAACCCGGTGTATGAAGATGAGACCATGCATTCCGCTTCAGTAGGGCTTGGGTTGCACGAGACTGATTCAGACTACCGTCGTGCGTCCGCCACTCCGATGGACACCTACAATGGTGATTCGTTGGAGGAAGTATCGAGTGAGAGATGGTTGAGAGAATGCCACAATGCCGTGCTCCATACTTCGATAGGCCATCAGGAGGACCCATTTATAGCAGCAATGCATAAAGCTTCATCGGTAGGGGACCAACCCCGAGAGTTAGTAGAACGATCGACGTCTTTACGTCGGTCAACTTCATCACATGATTCAGTTTAAGGGAGAAAACACCACCCTACCCCTAAAGGTGTTAAACAAAGCTCCCTCCCTTCTCTAATGTTCAGAAGTATGAAGCAAAAGTAGCAGTTTAATGCCTTAATTAAAGACAAGCGAGACTGGTAGGCTCACAATACGCCGACCCTGCCACACTCATCAAGTTGGGGATACATGCACATGTTGATAGATATATTGCAATAGTTGGCCTAGACATCCTTGCTTGCACACAGTGCAATGCTTATCATAGACTCACTTGTGAGTTCTATGCTACGCTTGAGACCCCAAAGGACCACCATCACACTATCATGCATTTTTGCCTGTTGAACTAGAATCGTCAAGTCACTGAGGATCACCTCAATAGTTGGTTGTCACACTCTGTTGAGGACTACACTGAGATGTCCAAGGGCCGACTGGAGACAGGGGAAATCGACTTTGACACTACTCAAGCATGGAAGATGCTTACAGGGGAAGATAAATATGTTTTTAGAGGCACCAAAGTTTTGCACATCCACAACCTGACACTTCATTATCTACACTAGATGATCGTGAACTTCGTCCTGGAGAAGCAGGACAGTCAAGGGGCTCCCAGTTCAGAAGAACTCTACATTTTGTGGTGTGCAACAATAGGAAGGAAAGTGAATGTGGGGAACTTCATTATCTACCACTTTCACAACTCTTTCAAGAAGCAGGTCTAGTTCATGCCAATGGAAAGCATTATCACTTCCATGGCATGCCATCTTGGGATTGGAGATGGACATTTGGCACTTATGTAGGAAAAGGCTAAGTGGTTCAAGTTGGACTTGGATCACTTGATTCGCTCAGGGGTGATCAAATAGTGCAACACATGATATGTTTATATCTTTGATCACAACAACCACAGAGTACTACTACCAACAAATGCAGAGTTTGCATGTCAGACAATACTCATGGATGTCTCTTTGTTGGATGCTCAGGGAAACATTGACCGGCCTAAATCGCGCGTCCTAAAATTGGAGGCGTATTTGAGGTAGTCGAGCCTTCACATTTATAACCCGAATCCTTCTAGGCCCCCACAACTTTGTTTACGGGGTCGAAGTAGTCATACGGGGTCGAACACAGGGACAAGGTGGGTCGTGTTGACGACTCTGAATCGACACTCTACACTCCGGTGGGTATAAAGAGATATTAAAGTTCCCCGAAAGGGAACAACAAGCTTTCACGATTGAATCAAAGAAAACTATCTCCAACTGGAGTTACAAGAAAGATTAAGATTTTGTCATTTAGCAGTTTTTAGGAATTTTCATGCAACAGAAAATAGAAAGATAAACTGTAGTTTGAGGCATAATGCAAGGGATAAGACTTCAGTAAGACAAGCGGTAGCAGTAACACCCTGCACCCCTCCTCTCAGAGCGGGTGCCTCTAACCAAGCTCCAACACCCCTCTCGAAGTTGCTGGGCTCAAGTTAGAGTGGAATGATACTAAAACAACTCCGTTCCGAGCACTCTCGTACTCCAGAACCGGACCAAACACTAGAGACACAACCCAACTCTCGAAGTAGTTTCGACGGGAAAGACGATTCGGTAGCTAAGCGAAACACGATCCAAAACATGCAAGCTAGAGTTCGGATATCCAACACAGCAGTTACCCAATCATAAGGCACCAAGCACTAAACAAATAGCAATTAAGCATTTCTATTTCCATAAGCAATAAGGGTCTTAATACAATGCATAAGCTAAGAATTTAAATAATAGAATTAAAGATAGATGTCGCCTTCTTGATGTAGAAGAATGACAAACTACTGTAGCTCTCCTGCCCGATACCGGTCAGGAGCCGAGCCCGATACGGCAGTGTCAGGCGGCACCCCCTCTCGGGCAGCGCCGACTGACGACTGACGGTATCGCTCAAGGACCCTGGCCGATACGCTCATGTCGGGCGGCGCACCCTCTCGGGCGGCACGCATGACGGGCGGAGCGTATCGGGTTCGATATCGTGTCGGGCAAAGAGTTACAAGTCTACTGTCGGGCACTCGTGTCGCTCATCTTCGCTGCCCGGTATCGGCCCGCAGTGTCGCCCGGGACAACACTAAGTGAGCCATCCCTTCCCTCTCGGGATGAGGGAAAGCTCACCGAGTGTCGCCCGACACAAGCACTGGGGCGCGATACTCTTGCTCCCACAGCTACCTTCGAAGGTGGCTCTCGAACTGTCTTGTCCGAATTCTCCAACTTTCCGACTAGTCTGACGACCACCTATCCGACCACCTATTCGACTTCCTATAGCTGCTATTTATACCGGCGGTTGAAGGAGTTATGGTGCTGGAAACGCCACGTAGCTCCCTTATACGCCGGTCGATGGATGTGGACGGCCGATACAGGTATGGCTCGGCGCGAGGTACTGGCTATCGGTCACGTGGCTGGCGGCACGCCTGCCGGTGGGTGGCTGTGTCGCCCGACGAGTTTAGTCGTCGATGCGGCTTTGGCTCCCTGTCGGGTAGACGGTATGTCGACCGACACGTCCTTCTTGCACAGCGCCCTTCTCCGCCGATCATTCTCGTGTCGCCCAGCCCCTGTCGGGCTGGATTGTATCGGGCGTCAGGAAGGTCGAGACGGGCTTAGACTTATTGTGGGCCGAAATCGGCCTTATTGCACAAAAATGAGGAAAACTCTGTAGAAGATAGGAAAAATTGGAATAAGAGCGTTGCTTGGCCAATTATTGCGAAAATGCTAATAAAATAGAGGAAAATAGCAGAAAAGGGTAGTTTTGATAACAGAATAAAGGGCAAAAACGTCTCAAAATTTGGTGTTATCAACTCCCCCAAACTTATCTTTTTGATTGTCCTCAATCAATATTTGAACTAAACTTTGTGTTGCTTCTTCTTGCACAGTAAAACTTTAAGGCTAAAGGGTAGCACAAGATTTGCGGTGTCTTGGAGGTAATGCTGTCTTAATGCGAACAAAAGACCTTGCTCTACTTGCCTTATTATTTAAGTAAAATTTTTCTTCTCCACAACTTCAGCGAGACTTTGGTGTATGATTCCGAAGTTAGCTTCCACACCAAACAACTTTATTTTAGGGGCAGAAAGTTGTGTATAGGGTAGGCTAAAGCTTTTTGGGTTTTTCTTCTTGTTTCCCATTAGTCCATCCAGGTAAGGGTCCGTTAACGGGCAAGTGGTCCCTGCAGTCCAAGCCAGTTGGCTTTAGAGCAGTGATTTCACATCCTACGTACCACTGCCCCAGATCTACCATGCCTAAAGATGGGTACTTTTGGAAAACAAGTGTGTATATATATATATTTTTCTTTTCTTTTATTGGGCACAACTCTCATGCTTTTATTCACACTCATAAGGCTTCTTTCTCTTTTTGGGATTTTTGCTGGGTAAGGGGAAAACAAAAGAGATATCTGCTGTTTGGGCAGCTTTTTCCTTCTCCATACTCGTCTCTTAGCTGTTTGTGAGATTATTATTTTTCGAAATTTTTTGGATGGCAAGGCACAATCTTTTGTTTGTTTGAGACAGCATTATCAGAAAGATATGACATAACTTGTAACTCGTTAAATATACAGAAAGTAAACTTTGCAAGAAGTCACAACAAGTTTTTATTATTATTATAGCAACTTTGTACATATGTAAGTATAGGGAATCATAGGCAAAAATTTTAAAAGTTTTCAAAATTTTTAGCAAGAAGGAAAAAGGTTGTGTAAGAAGTTATATGTACACAAAAAGGGTTATATGTTATATGTACACTAAAAAAAAAGGTTATATGTACACTAATTGAAATGGATAGGACGAGGGGATCAAAGGAGAAAAGTTTTGTACCTCCCTCACTGGTAATGGTACCCCCCCAAACTTACTCCACACTCTGTCCCAGAGTTGTGAAGTAGATGAGGTAAGGAAATGTTAATCAGTGAGGGTTAGATGATCAGCGCGCCTGGGCTAGATAAGAGCTCCCACACATATTCTCCTCTTTTGCTGTGATAGTCGATGTGGAGGAGCTGATCAGGCGTTGCCTCGTTTGCCATCCATTCCAGGACGAAGACGCCGCAGCTGTTGGATAGTTGAATTTGCTGCGGGCTGCGGTGGCAGAACTGGAGTTCATGCCAGTTTCTTGCTTGCATTCCCATGAATGGTTGTATCAGCGCTGCTATATCGATATAGTACTTTCGTACTAATCGTTCGAGAGATGTCAGCGCTGTCGATGTACAAGGCACTGGATGGTCTTTGTTGCTGTCCGAGCTGTTGTAGAAAATCCCTGCTCGTTGTTGGGTGTACACCGTTAAGAGAGTCCAGTGGTTGTTGTGCAGGATTGGAAGGAGAATGGTATCCGGGACTCTGCATTCCAACTCTGCTAGGAAAGCTTCCTTCGCCCCTTGCTCATCGGCTAGGCAAATGTCGTTGAACAGCATTGGATCTGCTATGCATGCGTGTTCAGACTTGTTTCGTAGTATCTGGATGTAGGCGACCGCCACAGATAACGCCAGACATCCTCCCTCTTTTACCATGTCCCTTAAGTCGTCAATCGGGACTATGACATCGCCTGCTGAGTAGGCTACGTCTGCAGGGTTGGAGTCAGCCAACTTCATGTGGATTTCGTTGACCTGTTCCTGCGTGAGGGTAGCGCATGAGAAACGGTCGAAGTTGTGGATCGACTCCTCCTTGTTCTGGGGCGAGGCTTGTTCGTCGTGTCTGAAAACTTGTCGCAAGATGTTTATCTGTTTGCCTGCCCCACAGACGTTCGTCTCTGCTTCTGCTTCTTTTTTAGGAGGGCTGCTGTGTTGAGATGACTCTTCTTCTTGTTCACTATCCAGTAGCTCTTCTGGTATCCCCGCGTCTCGGAAGTAGCACTTGTCCTTTATCAGCAGCAATGCATATTTGCTTCTGAGACTGTAGAAGTTATTATTCTGGAGTTGCTTGAAGTATCCGAAGATATGTATCATCTCCATGGCTCTGAGGACTATGAATGTGCTATTTCCACTTCCCTCCTCTTCTTGGACTGGGAAGTCCCTTACTGAGTAGAAATTCCAGACGCCGCTGTGGCGCTGGACTCCATACTTGATGACCCGGTGGAGACGTAGCGGCAGCAGTCTTAGCTTTACGTCCTTTGGGTGTAGGAACGTACTTCCTGTGTGCGGGACCTCTTTGCTGCAGCAGTAGTGCAGTTGGACATCATGATTTCTGAGGTCGGCAATGCACAGGAACTAGTTGTTTCTGTGTTTGTAAGGGGCCAACACCAGTTTCAGATTGTGCACTTCAATGTAATCCAACATACTTTCTACCTGCGTAGAATTGTACAACCCCATCATTAGTCTTCTTGCTAGGTCGGGGTGGCAGCATAAACTGTATGTTGGCCTTTCTTCTTGTCGGCGCTTTCTATAATAGCCCCTTGTAGTACTCTGAACAACCTCTTCCCTATGACGGCCTTGGCGGAAGATGTTTCTCAGAGTTCCCCGCTGCACTGAGAAATAACTGTCGCTCCAGAGTATCTCTTCCTCGTCGGCTTGCGATCTCAGGACCATGTTAAGTAGGTTCTGGTCTCTGATCGTTAAATACCCTATGACCCTTTTGTCAAAGTCAGTCATTTCGAAGGAGGGTATCTTTGTCGGTGCGGAGAAATCGGTGAGGTCATCCCTTGAACTCCTTCCTCTGGGGAGGTGTCTTTCGTTTGCAGTGCAGATGTCCCCCCCTTCTCCCTCGGATTCATCAGAAGAGCCCTCCCCGACGTTGATATCTTCGTCGTTATTCTCAGCTTCGTCGAAGGGGGCTGAGGGAGCGGCCTCATTCAGGTCAAAAGGGCTTCCTTGTCTGGTTGGAGCTTCATAGCCTTGACCTTGTGATGAATTTCCTCCGGTTGCTGACGAAGATCTACCGGAGGAGGAGGTGGATGATGATGATCCTGACGACGCTCTTGACGATGAGGATTGAGAGCCCAGACCAGGAGGCGACGACGATCTTCTCGGCCACCTTGGGCGTGGATGGTCGTCCTCCCTGTTCAGCCTCCCCTCGATCTCGCTAAGGCGCTGCAGAATTTGTTGTAGCGTGGCATTCACTGCCTCTAGCCGGCCAGGTAGGCTGGCCAAAGCCAGCAGCTCTCGTTCCTGGCTATCCAACCTTTGTTCGAAAAATGACAACTTGCGGGTTAGGGAAAGAAATGTAGTAGAATGGTTTTCTATTACCTCCCGCAAGAAATCGAGTTCTCGTCCCAGCATCATTCCGAGCGAAGGAGGGTTCTCCGCTTGTCTCCCCTTCGATCTCAAAATGCTCCTCCTGCGCGATGGTCTGCCCGACGAGGCAGAACCTACTTCTATCGTCTACGCGGCGGATGCTTCTGAGTGAGGTGTCGGTGCTATCCCGCCCTCTTGTTGTATCGGAGGAGACCGTGTTGTGGGGGACGGATGCTGCCCCATATCGACGTTGTCGACGATCTCCTCATCAACTGCTACAGGTGTCTTTGGTGGTGGTGTCGGCGTCACCTGTGCTCGTTCGAGCTCCCTTTGTAGGATGTCAGTGAATAGCTCATCGCTGACATCCGGTTGTACTTCATCAATCGCCCCTAAGGGCGCAGCAGAAACTACAGGGACTGCATCTATCTCTCTCGCTGCAATTCCAGTTCTTATCCCGGCGACCTCCACGATCGCCGGTTCTTCTCTTGCCACCACTGGCCTTGTTGTTGTGGCTGTCGTTGGTGGTTCCGAGGCAGTGAGCCGCTAGGCAGGAGCTGTTCAAGATACGTCATGCCGAGTACCCAGCGGGATGGGTCCTCTGGGGATTCCCCGTTCTTGGCTTCTTGGGGGTGGAGCGCAGCTTGCACCTGCTGCCACAGCCTCGATCTCGGCTGTGGTGAAGACTAGCTTTTCTGCGTCGTAGGCGGAGCAACGAGGAAGCGGGAGGAGGATCTTTGTCCTTGCGAACTTGTAGAAGTAACTCCGCCCCTCCTTCTTTATTATACCCGACCTCATGAGGTACTTGAGGTCGATCAACTCATCCCCTCTTGTTCTTGAGAGGCTGCGCGGCTCGCGCGGGTACCCCAACCCCACCGCGATTAGGTTCACGATGCCACCATGCAATATTCCTTGGTGGCATCCTTTATTGGGTGCAGCCTGTTCAGCAAGAAGCGCCCCAGGTTGATAGTCCGGCCCTCCATCATGTGCCACATGACGTGGAGTTCCTCGGAGTAAATGTTGCTGGACTCGTTCTTGCTGAAGAGGAGGCACGCCACCATCTTGTGTATTATCCTCCAGAAGCATGAGTGCACTGCCGCCACCTTGCTCCCAGGTTTGAAAGATGACTCCCCGGTTAGCTTTTCCCAGATATCTACGGGGTTGAACCCGTCTTCTTCGGTGATCCTTGCACCGTTATCTAGTCTCTCTCTCTCCTCTTCACTGGAGGAGAAAATCTGGTTGAGCAGCTTCTCTGAAATGACGTGCTCTGCATTGTAAAGCCGCCCCTGGAGTCTGTCTGCTCCGCCATACTTTCTGGCTTCAGCAGGTGTATTCTTTACTCGGTGAAGGGACACCATGAACTCCTTCGTGAGCTCGGTGTAGGAGGCGGATAGGCTAAAGCAGATTTGCCTCAGACCTGCTACAATAAGTACGTCCTCCAGTCTCCCGAAGATGCCCAACTGCATGAAGGACGACTGGTGGCCGAACCTGCTCGACCTGTAGAGCTTGGCTCCTAGTTCAGCATATCTACGACCGTGCTCCTCATCTCTTGGCACGAACCTTCCCGGCGTGTGATCCAGGGGTTATGCTGTTGGAGCAGGTGCTGCAGCTGGAGTGGCCGCTTCTTCTGTCCTCACCCTCTTTCCAGATGTTGAGGGTCCATCTGCTTTAGGGTTTGAGCACTTCTGCCCGACCGTTGCCACCTCTGCCTCTGGCTCAGTGACAACCCTCCTGCCTTGCTCGTCAACGAGCCTAACAGTTATCTTTGTGTGTGCCATCCCTATCATCAATCAAACAAATTCTATTTTGTTATCAACAGGAAAATTAATAAGGGGAAAGACACTCCGACACGAGTGTATCGGGCCTTGAAACAAGATCAGGTAAGGCTTGCCCGATACAACCGTGTCGGACGATACGGTTAAAAGAAACCGAGCGCCCGACAGGGTCTTGAAAGAGCGCTGCCCGATACAAGAATAAACGGGCGATACAGTCGCTGCCCGATACAGCTGTATCGGGCAGTCGCGAGAGAAGCGTGTCGCGCGATAACAGTATCGGGCGACAAGAAGATCAACATTAAATCCTCGCTCGATACATCGTGCGCGATAAAGGTCCGTATCGGGTATGCTCGGGCGATAGGACTGTCACACGATACCTTCGTTTTCCTTAAGGTTTTGCGCGTCACGGGATCGGGAGAGGTCTCTGCGCGACACGGGAGCGGAGAGCAAGAAAAGTACTGCGCGATACGGTAGCTGAAAAAGGTAAAGTCCGGGAGCGCGACACGGTAAAGTTTTTGCCTTATATATAGCGGCCGGACGTCGCGGTAAAACCATTCCCTCCCGAGACGGGCGCAATCTGTATGTCGGTTGGTGTGCCGCCCGATCCGGTCTGGGCCCGACCGATACAAGATCTTTCGGGACAAAACTACGAGGTAAAACCCACTTGAAGAAAGAGGCGACAGGCGGGTAAAACATCATTGGCCTAAGGCTAAACCCGGCCTCAGATGGTATTACCCATCCTGGCAAATAAAACTAAAGCGGTGGCCCTTAAAACAAAAAGAGTCAGCACATGTGCGCATGCACTGACTCGGGCCTTATTACAGTCCATAATGTTTGTAATGTCTGTTTTGCCGAAAAGTAAATAACGTCCTATACTAGGGAAATAAAAGCACAGGCTGCCTCCCGAGGAGCGCTGCGTTTTCCGTCTTCAGCTAGACGTCTTTGGCTTCTTTATCATTCTTCATCACTTTGCTGGTTCAGTGTTGGACGGGATCTTCCCCAAAGGATTCTTCACAATCTCGGCGAGCTGTGCGAGCTGCTGATCGATTTGTCGCTGATGTGTTTGCATATCTGCCAATTGGATTTGCAGTGAGTTCAAGACTCCCGAATTTGGCAGCGCGCTCTGTGCTAACTGGTTATTGACACTATCTTGCTTCTTGACAAAGTCAAACAGCTGGCCGATCACCTCAGATTGGCTTGCCCCCTTCTCCTGTTCACGGGATGGGCCTTGGTATTTTCCTGCTACTTGGAAATTGCCTTTTACTGGTTGGAACTGGCTATTCTTGTTATACTGCCCGGATCCCCCTCTCTTCTCGAAAGGTTGCACTGGCCTGGCCGAGGTGTGCAACTGATGTGAGTTTTCGGCTGCGTCCTTGTTGCCATAATTAAAACCAGGGTGGTCTGGTCTCTTGAAGTTCATGTAGGATACATTCTCGGTCCTTTCTTCTTCTGAGTCGGAGTCGCTGTCGGTGCCGGGTTTGGTGTAGATGCAGTTGTCTACCCCATGTCCTCCTTCACCGCAGGTAACACATTTCATGACTTTCTCAACTTGCTTCTTCCCCTTACCGCCATGATCCTTCAGTTGTTTCACATCTGTTGCTATCCTTTGAATCTGAGAGGTAATGTTTTCCAAAGCCTTGGACTCAAGAGAGGTTCCTTCCCCTACCTTCTTCGCCTGCCCTCTATCGGATCTATCGTAGTCAACATCGGCCTTCAGCTCAGCCATGTTCCTAATGATCTTTTCGGACTTGCTTGGCTTTTTCCCTAAGAAGTCACTTCCTGCTGCCGCATTCAGCGATACCCTTTCATCGGGAGTTAGCCCATTGTAGAAGGTGGAGACCAGGAAGCCCTTCTTGAAATTGTGGTGAGGGCAGTCCCTCTGATATTCCAGATATCGTTCCCAGGCGTCATGGAGGTTTTCATTTGGCTTTTGCGTGAAAGACGTGATTTTTAACTTGTTCCTCATCGTCTTCTCAGTGGGGTAGAACTTGTTTACAAATGCATCAGCCAGTTCTCCCCATCCATTCAGCGCTTGGTGGGGTAGCCCAAGGTACCATGACAGAGCCTTATCCTCTAAAGAGAAGATGAAACCCTTGCAGTAAATGACCTCTTGGGGAACCCCTCACATCTTTATGGTGTCGCAGATATTCTTGAAAGCATCAAGGTGATGGTAAGGGTTGTCACTCTTGGCACTCCCCCTGAAGCTTTTATTCTGAATCATGGAGATCACAGATGGCTTGAGCTCAAAGTTTGTAGCATTGAACCTTGGGATGATAACGGGGCACCTCGATCTATTGGCCTTTGTAGAAGCCAATTCTCTCAGAGTTTTCTCTTCTTCCTCCGAGTCATCACTGTTGCTGGCGTCTCGGCGTCGCTCCCGGTTATCATGATTCCTCCTGTGTCTTCGACGACATCTATGCTGATGATGCTCTTCCTCATGCCCTGGTGATTCTGGATCTTCTTGCCGCTCATCATCACTATACCGGTCGTTGTCTTCCGGTGGAGGCGAAGCTGGCCTCCTTCCTTGGCTTTCATTTCCAGAAGGTGGTTCTACGCGAGGAGGCATGGTTGACAGACTCGGTGTTCAGTAGATCAGAGTATCTGAAAACCGCATAAAAATCATGTTTAGAAAATTATAATTGGGGTAAAGAATAATGCTTAAAGTAAAAGAAAAAAAGAAAAAGAAAAAGGAAAAAAGGTGCTGTCAAGCCTATTACTAAGCTTGAGGCACGGGAGTGTAGTTAGTGGTTTCAGATTCGTCAACAGTGCCATTTGCCTTGTCCCCGGCAACGGCGCCAGAAAGTTGACCAGCCTAAATCGCGCGTCCTAAAATTGGAGGCGTATTTGAGGTAGTCGAGCCTTCACATTTATAACCCGAATCCTTCTAGGCCCCCGCAAATTTGTTTACGGGGTCGAAGTAGTCATACGGGGTCGAACACAGGGACAAGGTGGGTCGTGTTGACGACTCTAAATCGACACTCTACACTCCGGTGGGTATAAAGAGATATTAAAGTTCCCTGAAAGGGAACAACAAGCTGTCACGATTAAATCAAAGAAAACTATCTCCAATTGGAGTTACAAGAAAGATTAAGATTTTGTCATTTAGCAGTTTTTAGGAATTTTCATGCAACAGAAAATAGAAAGATAAACTGCAGTTTGAGGCGTAATGCAAGGGATAAGACTTCAGTAAGACAAGCGGTAGCAGTAACACCCTGCACCCCTCCTCTCAGAGCGGGTGCCTCTAACCAAGCTCCAACACCCCTCTCGAAGTTGCTGGGCTCAAGTTAGAGTGGAATGATACTAAAACAACTCCGTTCCGGGCACTCTCGTACTCCAGAACCGGACCAAACACTAGAGCCACAACCCAACTCTCGAAGTAGTTGCGACGGGAAAGACGATTCGGTAGCTAAGCGAAACGCGATCCAAAACATGCAAGCTAGAGTTCGGATATCCAACACAGCAGTTACCCAATCATAAGGCACCAAGCACTAAACAAATAGCAATTAAGCATTTCTATTTCCATAAGCAATAAGGGTCTTAATACAATGCATAAGCTAAGAATTTAAATAACAGAATTAAAGATAGATGTCGCCTTCTTGATGTAGAAGAACGACAGACTACTGTAGCTCTCCTGCCCGATACCAGTCAGGAGCCGAGCCCGATACGGCAGTGTCGGGCGGCACCCCCTCTCGGGCAGCGCCGACTGACGACTGACGGTATCGCTCAAGGACCCTGGCCGATACACTCATGTTGGGCGGCGCACCCTCTCGGGCGGCACGCATGACGGGCGGAGCGTATCGGGTTCGATATCGTGTCGGGCAAAGAGTTACGAGTCTACTGTCGGGCACTCGTGTCGCTCATCTTCGCTACCCGGTATCGGCCCGCAGTGTCGCCCGGGACAACACTAAGTGAGCCATCCCTTCCCTCTCGGGATGAGGGAAAGCTCACCTAGTGTCGCCCGACACAAGCATTGGGGCGCGATACTCTTGCTCCCACAGCTACCTTCGAAGGTGGCTCTCGAACTGTCTTGTCCGAATTCTCCAACTCTCCGACTAGTCTGACGACCACCTATCCGACCACCTATTCGACTTCCTGTAGCTGCTATTTATACCGGCGGTTGAAGGAGTTATGGTGCTGGAAACGCCACGTAGCTCCCTTATACGCCGGTCGATGGATGTGGACGGCCGATACAGGTATGTCTCAGCGTGAGGTGCTGGCTATCGGTCACGTGGCTGGCGGCACGCCTGCCGGTGGGTGGCTGTGTCTCCCGACGAGTTTGGTCGTCGATGCGGCTTTGGCTCCCTGTCAAGTAGACGGTATGTCGGCCGACACGTCCTTCTTGCGCAGCGCCCTTCTCCGCCGATCATTCTCGTGTCGCCCAGCCCCTGTCGGGCTGGGTTGTATCGGGCGTCAGGAAGGTCGAGACGGGCTTAGACTTATTGTGGGCCGAAATCGGCCTTATTGCACAAAAACGAGGAAAACTCTGTAGAAGATAGGAAAAATTGGAATAAGAACGTTGTTTGGCCAATTATTGCGAAAATGCTAATAAAATAGAGGAAAATAGCAGAAAAGGGTAGTTTTGATAACAGAATAAAGGGCAAAAACGTCACAAAATTTGGTGTTATCAAACATTCATCAGGTAGGAAGAACTGCAGGAGCATCTTCTTCAACACCACTAGTACCAAAGACCCAAGAGGTTGGACAGTAGACTGGGGCAACCTTCCATGACATCCCATATCAGGGAGGGCCCTACACAGAGATGCCTTCAGTAGATTACCAACGGTCTCCTCAGTAGGAGCAATACGTCCCAAATCTCAACTTGGGGCACCTATATGAGTTTATGACTGATTTCGGGGCTGACTCCAACAGACGGTTCGATGCGCTGGAGCAGGATGTGCAGTACCTCAGACAAAGGTTCGACATAGCCTTCCCTCCACCACCTCCTCCAACTTTTCAACAGCCATTCCAGCAGCCCTTCTAGCCTTTCTACCAACTGACCCATGACTTCGGACAACCATTCCACTTTCAGCAGGGAATGCACCAGGACTATGAGAACCCACCAGGAGGCATCGACGATATGAACCAGTATATAAAAAGTGACTACCAGTAGCAGCTACTTTCCATACCATCCTGAGCTTGAGATTTGCACGAGGATGAGCAAAAAATTTAAGCTTGGGGTGGCAGGGTGTACCACCCTCTATCTTCTGCCTTTCCCTTTTATTTCTTTCATTGCATGCATGCATGTTTATCTTCTATGTTCCTTGCATTTAGCATACATTTTCAGCTTTGTAAGACTTTGTTTTGTAATTTGTATCTTTGAAATTAAGGCTATGTGATGCAAATCTTAGAACTAAATGCTTATCTTTATGCCTAAATACACAATTTTCATCTTAAATTGCTTGCTCTTTTGCTTGACCAACTCATTGACTCTTTCCTTAAGTTTGGTGATAAAATCTAAGGTTACATGCCTTTTTCATAGCTTAAAAATTATTCCCTTAATCTATGTTGTAAATGACAAATCCAGGATATAGGATCGTTGGAAAGAGCTATAGTTTGATCAAAACTCCAAGCTGCATTTTTCATGAACTTGCCTCTACTCTAAGGACTCTTAAATCATAATTACTATCTTTTCACATAGGTATCAAGTGAATAATGATGAGCTTTGAGCTATAATCAAGTTGAAGTGTTTCACTTGATGGTATGCACGCCCTCTCACCTTAGATTGATTCAAAAAGATGAAAATTAAATAAATTAACAAAAGAGGCTTGGCCACCTACAAAACCCCAAAAACATCAAAATAGTTCTCACCCAAGCCTGTAAAATTAGAATGTAGAGAATAAAAGCCTGAGTGTGAATAAATGAGCGTTGTTTTCTCTTTTAGGAGAGTTGAGGATGGTGCCCAGTCAGTGTACGACTGCGCTCATGAAGGCGGATATCTCGTGCCTGGTAGTGTCACCCTAAGGCTCATTAGAGAGTCACTAGGAAGCCCTATGAGACCTATGAGATCATCCCAGTAGCAGGGTTGGTTCGAGCACAGTTCGAGGAGTTTGTCTCACTGCTTTGGGCCAATTGGCTCAGACTGCAAGGACTGTTGCTCATTACATGGACCAACCTGATGCAGATCTGGATCCTCCGAAGTCATTAGAGTCTTTTTGCTTTTGTTGCTTCTTAGGACCTGAATAAGTGGGGGGCACATTGTTCCTGATTGGTCTACATGAATACATGATGATGGATCATTGCACATCACCCGCATGATCACCTATGTGACAATGATTTTATGTTGTATAATTATGATTTATACCCTAATGAGTATCAATAGGTTGCAGTGAGTTTGCTTAATCTTGCCTGGACACTCTTTGATCTTACTTTAGCATGATTGTGCTTGATTGGTGGGGGGGGGTTTGTTCTGAAATGACATGGGTTAGGAGAATTAATGTTTTAAACTATTTTTATTAACTTTAGAATTTATCTACATGCTTAATTTGGATGATATATTTTTATTTTTTAAGCACAGTCTTGCTTGAGGACAAGCAAAGGTTTAAGCTTGGGGTGGTTGATAACACCCAAATTCAGGCATCTATGCTAAGCATTTATTTATGATTTTGTGTCAGTATAGCCTTAATATGCCCAAAATAACCCTAGATCCTTATCTTTTAGTAATTTATATCTTTTCATAGATAAAGTTGCTCAAGTAACCAATTTTGGGACATGTAGGCACCGAACCTGAAAAGACATCTATTCTCTAAGATTTTCCCCAACACCTAGTTTTTGCACCAGCAAGGCTTCCATTCATCGCAACTGTGGTGGACTAAGCATAACATTATGCGCACCATCTTAGGGGACAATGGTCCCGCCAGTCCTTTATCAGAATGCATCCTCCCCAATTATAAGGTTCATCAATGTGGGCCCCTCGACCACCAGTAATAGCCCCCGGGGTGGGTTTGGTCCATGATGCTGTAATTGCGGCCAAGAAGGATGTCGCGACCATGACCAAGATGTTTTGTCGAATGACATTGGGCACGACTGGGCCCAACTCAGCATGATCGGGAGAGGCCAAGGTCGCGACCGTGGTACACCGACATGACCGTGACTGCGGGGTCTGCCTCGGCCGTAGCATGACCACGACCGCAGGGTCTGCCTCAACCGCAGGGTCTGTCTCGACCGCGCACGACTGTGACTGTGAGTTCTTCCTCGACCACATCACGACCGTGACCATGGGGTCTGCCTCGACCTTGACTCTGGCATGACCGTGCCCAGCCTGGAACGGTTGGGCCAAGACCAGGGTCGTGACCGAGGCAGGTGTTGTGACCATCCTCTGCCTTCGCCTATAAATATCCACCCCTCGCGACCTAAAGAGGGGTTTTGAAGTTTTGGAGGTTCTACGTTTTGGCTCTGACATATTTTGGTTCCTAGAGCCCCATGGGAGAATTCCAAGGTTCGAAAAGGCTGAAGTGCTCATCCGACGTCAGTTTTTCCAATTTGCTTCCATCTACCACCATTTTCCACCACCATTCACCCATATCCCACCATTCTCAGCCATCTTCCACCTCCATACACCCACCAAGCCATTGTTTGGGGCAGAATCAAAGAGAAAGTAGGCCAAGGAGTCTAGAAGACCAAGGAAGACAACCCAAAGATGAGATCTAGCCTATACGGAGGCTAAAGAGTGAGAGCCACCTCTCCTCTATGGGATAAATCTCTTCTTCTTCTTCTTCTCCTTTCTTCTACTATTCTCCTTTGTTTCTATATAAGTGACATTATTCCATCTTTGTTCGGTGCTAACTATGCTTGTCCATGGCTAGTTCAACTCCTTCTCAGATATATAGCCCATTTTGGATATGTTTTTGTACTTTTACCTTAAGTAAGTAGTTTTAATCCAGATATAGTACGTTCTCTGTTCTATCTTTTCTTTCTGGTTGTGATTGCTAGTTTGGTTGATCTCTTTCTTGCTTGAACTTCTATTTCTACCTATATCGAGAGATTCATTATAGAAATCGATAACATAAGGTAGTTTGGATCAGAATAAAAAAGGAGGGTTGTTCAAGGTGATCTGTATAGAACCGCAGACCTAGGCACGGCCGGGCCCAAACCGACACGGTGGGGCCCACTACCTAGTTTTTCCCAGATCACACCTATTCCTAGCACCTTAGAACATTCTAGACCTGAGAGGGTATCTAGAATATTCTAGGGTATTGATTTGTCATCCTCGAGAGAGGTTTCCCATCATTGATGGGTTTTAGTCACGTTGTGCGAAAGTGAGTGGGATGACCCCACAAGAACAAATACCACATTATGTACTATGTTTGGATGTAGGTTGCTTGCTGAGGTGTTCAAGGGTTTTCTACGCCTGAGAACGGATGCATAGACTGCCTAACTTGTTGGTATGTACGCCCATAGAGCAAGTCATGTGATGATTGTAATGGGATACTATGTAAATGATTTGAATAATAATAAAGGCAATTTCCGATCTATATGTTTTAACTGTTTTTCAGATGATAGATGTCTAAAGAATTGTTTACTCAATTATGTATGCTTTTAGGTTCAGGACCTAAACGATGAGATCATATGGATGTTAAGAGTATACATTCTTGTTTGGTCCCTAGTCGGATGTTATTGTGGAAATAACCATAGACATCAATAACACTAAAGACTAGATTGTGTGTTGGTTGATGACAGAATCTCAATAGTCATGATATAGTGATATCAAACCAAGCACATAGGTACTTGTTAGAGAACAAGTGTACCAGACAGACCCACCATGAGAGTGACACATGGAACCATGATTTGGTAGTCACATTCAACTCTCACAGTGATGGTGGTGAATGTGATTCTTTGACCGGAAATCACTACACTCAACACATGTTGTTGGGTACACTTTGACATCATCAAACGCAGTCCTAAAACATGGGTTGTTATAAAGGTGATGATTGGGTGGCTTTGACACATGGGGCTTCTGAGGGGTGAGTGATAGATATGGGGTTTGTCCCTCCTAAGGGATTTTAATGTCCATGGCTACTTAATGAGTAGGATTGAGAAAGGCATGCACATGCATGTGTGAATCAATATGTGATATTGATGTCACACAGATCTCACCAAGTCTACTATGAGATCAAGAAAATGGATGAACGTTGAAAGGATGACTGTACCATGCCTTGAGTTCATTCAGGACATTAGTGACAAAGGAATTATACATTCACTGTAACACCATTCACGGTTTGTAGGATTGAAAGTTGTTCTCCAACTTTCTATTTCACTTGGGTAGCACTGATGTGTGACTAGGCACCGCTCTTTGCTTGTGAAGTCATAAGTGTTATGGACTTTCACTGTCAACGTGAAATGGGCCTACAGGGTCACACACATAGGATTTATCCTGGAAGAGGAGTTTATCCACAAATGATGTTTAGATTGATTACTAAAGGAGTTTAGTAGTTAAATTAAACACTCAGTCAATCGATAACTCAAAATCATAGAGTTCAAGGTGTTGGACCAATTGATAAGAGTATCATATTGATTGAAACTACGATTGACTGATTTTGCACAATCTGCACTCCCAACTGATCGACTCATGTGATGAACCGATCGGCTCAGGTTGGTGAACTGATCGGCTCAATTGTTGAACTGATCGGCTTATGTGACCAACGGAGATCGTTTGGAAAGTCAATTTTGCAAATACCATTTGTTTCACGGGTACAAATTCAATTTGGACAAGGATTAATATTTGATTAATCGGAAACAAATATGAAAGTCAATTTGAGTTGGACTAGGACCATGAACCGATCGGCTCAGAAGTGAACCGATCGGCTCAGGTGCTCCAAACGATCGGTTCAGGTGTGAATCGATCGGCTCAGACCACCAACCGACCATTTCAAGGTTGAAACAATCGGTTCAGGTGACGCAGTTGGTTGTTTTGTGGAAAATCTCGAACCTTTCTACTCATGTTTAGTCCCGCATTGCCCGGGGTAGATAACCCTATCCCATGACCCTCCTATATATAGGGGTATTGGGGGCTTCTCAAAGTACAACTCAAAACACCAGTTGCTCTGCAAAGTTGTCATTCTCTCTGGTTTTGGTAACCGAGAGAGCCCGAGCAAGTGCTACCCGATAAGGGAGGCACAACAAGGGAAAGACAACTGCAGAAAGGCAACTGGTTGCAAGAGAGTGTGTCGGTGACTAGTACACCGATAGGAGGGTACGATTCCTTCCGATTCCTTATGGGACAAGGAGATCGGAGTCCAGGCAGTCCGTGTGGACGACTGCAGAGGCGGGAGACTTCTGCTGCTCAGAGGACAACTGTCAATCCCGACAGTCCCAGTGAGACCAGGAGCTGTACAGGTACACCATCCAAGACCAGAGGTGAAGACTGCGTAAGTCGTGAGGTAACGTCACCGAGAAAGCCTCGGGATAAGGTATGCCTCTACAAACCATCATTCCTATTGTATATACGTTGATGCGATTCCTTTATTTTGGGTTTGGGAGAAGAATTTTTTTTGTTTCCGCTGCCTTCTCTGTCTCCCCTAAAACCAACAGTGGTATCAGAGCCACGTCAACTTCTCTATTCTTTAGGATTATCGATAAGATCGATTTTGGTTTGTCGTCTTTATTCATTGCATACGATGTGAATAAAATTGGCTTTATGCATGTCCAATCCTAAATCCACAAATCCCAATATACATATATGATATGTAATATAAATGCACTCGATGCACGTCACCCTTAAATGAGTTTTGTGGTGGATGTATAACATGGTTATGGCCAATAAACCCTATATTTGTGTGTGTTTGGTTGTATGTGGTTGCTTGCATCTCAATCTACGCACCGATTCCCTATCTCCTATTCCTGATGTAACTCGAGATAACTCGAGATTTCTTTCCTACCTTTGCTCCCCCCGAATGTAACTCGGGGTTTCCTTTCTCAAATGTAAAATATGATAGAATTTTATTTCCTGTTATGTCAAAGAACGGTGGACCTTTTGATGACCAGTTCGAGGAGCGAGACGAGCGGGTGGCAACCTGGGGAGATGCATGATGACCAGTGAGCCGATCGGCTGGAGGTGCCAGTCGATCGGCTGGTGGCACCCAACCGACCAGCCTGATGGCAAGCCGATAAATCATGGTGATGAGTTGATCAAACCCAGAAAGGCAAAGCACAAAGTTCATCTTGTATAGGTTGCATGTGATGTGGACCTAGATGACTGTGATTCCTCTTGGCTGGAGGAATCACATTAGGATGGCAATAATCATTGCTTTTATCGTTTCACATGTTTTCTGTGGAATATAGCATGTATATGATACTTACTATATTATGGTGATTGGATATTACTTACTATATTATGGTGATTGGATATGTATATGTACCTATAAAAACCAAATCCCTCATTAAATATTAAAGTTTTAGATGCCTTCCAAATGTGACACACGTGAAAAGCTTGATCGGCCAAGTGTGGGCACGCCCTAGTGTGGTACACCGTCTATCTTGTGGAAGCGTAAAGGATGGATATGTGGGTCTACCCTAGCAGGGTGCATATTCATTGTGTTGGCTTTGGGTTAAACTTAACAAGGTGACCTAGATAGGATCTAGTACCTTGAGGCATGGAGGTGATCATGGCAAGGAGTTGCGCATGACATCTTTCAAGAGTTGCATACGATGCAATTGGCAAGAGTTGCCTACCTAGAAGATCTAAGTTGTGGGTGACAACCCTAGCTGGTCCATGACTCAGAGGATTTTAGGATCTTGACCCACTAGAAGATTGTACGCTGCAATCTTCCAAATTGATGGTGAGGGATGTCAATTTGAATCAAAATAGTGGAAGTGGTAATTAATTAAAGGCCTAATTAACTACTGTCAAATCTTATTCAAATCAAATCAATCAAAAGGAGTTTTGACAAATGCAATTTTATCTTGTATAATGGCAAAAGAATCATCTTTTAAAATGGGAAAATTAATTAAGAATAAATTCCATAACTGGTTGAGGATTGTGAGAAGTGTTATGTACAATCCAGATATACCGGTAGCCTTTGAGTCCACTCTATGTGCACTTAATAAGATGGATAGTTCATTGATGGAGATCAATGGAACGAAGTCTAAGGACAAAGGTGAGGGAGAGAAGGGTTCTCTCGCCAAACCAATGTCAGAATCTTCTGTGCTGAAAACATGGAGAGGATGGAGGGAACAATGGAAGAAGAAGCAAGAGATAGAGATCTCTACTTCTGGTGTATACGTGATAGAGATTAACTTTACTACTTCTTTGTCATGGGTTCTTGATACCGGATGTGGATCTCACATTTGTTCAAATGTGAAGGATCTTAAGAGAAGTAGGCCTTTGGGGAAAGGTGAGGTTGAACTACATGTTGCCAATGGGGCAAGAGTTGCCTCCAGTGCCGTAGGAACCTATGAGTTAACTCTACCTAGTGGGATAATAATAGAGTTGGAGAACTACTATTATGTACCTGCCATAAATAGGAATATCATTTCCGTCTCTTGTTTAGACAAAGATGGTTTTGAATTTCTTATTAAGAATAGAAAGTGTTCCATTTCAAAAGATGGGATCTTTTATGGCGGTTCTCCAATGTCTTATGGTCTATACTTGATAGATCTAGATACAAGTGTATACAACGTAAATACCAAAAGGCAAAAACTCAACAACTCAAACAAAAAGTATCTTTGACATTGTCGTCTAGGGCACATAAATGAGAAACACATTTCTAGACTCCATAAAGATGGTTATCTAGACTATTTTGATTGTGAATCAATAGAGACGTGAGAATCTTGTTTGTTGGGCAAGATGACCAAGACTCCCTTTTCAGGTAAAGGTGAGAGAGCTAGTGATCTATTAGGACTCATACATACTGATGTATGTGGGCCTTTTAGAACTAATGCCAGAAATGGGTGTCAGCATTTCATTACCTTCACTGATGACTACAGTAGGTATGGCTTGTACCTGATGAAACATAAGTCAGAATGAAGTACATAACCAACTTGGTAAAAGTATTAAAGCACTTCGATCCGATCGATGTGGAGAATACTTCAGCCAAGAGTTTGAGGACCTTTTGCGAGCCCACGGTATCGTATCACAATGGACTCTGCCTGGAACACCACAACATAATGGTGTATCTGAGAGAAGGAATCACACATTACTGGATATGGTGCGATCAATGATGAGTTTTGCTAATCTTCTGATTTCCTTCTGGGGTCATGCTCTTGAAACCATCATGTTTACACTTAACTGAGTACCATATAAATCGGTTCAAAAGACACCATATGAGATATGACACAAGAAGCGTCCCGATTTGTCTTTTATGAAGATTTGGGGTTGTGAGGCTTACGTCAGGAAAATGTTTCCTGATAAGCTTGGACCCAAGTCTGATAAATGTTATTTTGTTGGATACCCCAAGGAAACGAGGGGATACTATTTATAACACCCTACTGACAACAAAGTGTTTGTTGCCAGGACAATTGTGTTCCTAGAAAAGGAATTTATTTCCAGAGGAAATAGTGGGAGGAAAATAGAGCTTGAAGAGGTTCAAGCCCAACAAGAAAACATTGAACCGATAGATGTACAAGAGGAACATAGAGATTCATAAGGTGTTGTGGAATCTCAGTCTCCTCAAGTAATACAAGGACCTCATAGATCTAGTAGGACACACCTTGAACCTGAGAGGTTTGGATACCTTGTGACTCAAGAAAGTGGTGAGTTGATCATAGATGATGATCCAACTACCTATCTAGAGGCTATGGAGGGACCAGATTCTGAGAAGTGGCTTGAGGCCATTAAATCCGAGATGGAATCCATGTACTCCAACAAAGTATGGACTTTGGTGGAACCACCCGAAGGGGTAAAACCCATAGGGTGCAAGTGGGTCTTCAAGAAGAAGACCGACATGGATGGAAATGTGCAAACTTATAAAGGCAAATTGGTTGCTAAGGGTTTTCGACAAGTTCAAGGTGTTGACTATGACGAAACTTTTTCTCCAGTTGTCGTGATTAAGTCCATCAGGATTATGCTTGCTATTGCGGCTTACTATGACTATGAAATTGGCAAATGGATGTTAAAACCACATTCCTTGATGGGAATATAAATGAGGATGTGTACATGACACAACTTGAAGGTTTTATAGATCCAAGGAATGCCAATAAAGTCTGTAAGCTACAAAGGTCAATCTATGGATTGAAGCAAGCATCTCGGAGTTGGAATCTTCAATTTGATGAGGAAGTCAAAGTGTTTGGCTTTATTCAAAATGAAGATGAACCTTGTGTATACAAGAAGGTTAATGGGAGAACGACCACATTCCTCATATTGTATGTGGATGACATACTATTGATGGGGAATGATGTCTCATCCTTAGAGAAGGTAAAGACTTGGCTTGGGAATACTTTCTCAATGAAGGACTTGGGAGAAGCATCCTACATTCTAGGAATTAAGATCTATAGAGATAGATCTAAAAGGCTTCTCAGACTAAGTCAAAACACACACATTGACAAAGTACTGAAGCGGTTCAGCATGGAGAACTCAAAGAAAGGCAACGTCCCCATGCTACATGGAGTCACCATCTCTAGAGCTCAATGTCCCCAATCCTGTGAAGAGAGGGAGCATATGAATGGGATCCCATATGCATCAGCCATTGGATCCATCATGTACGCTATGTTGTACACACACCCAGATGTCTCGTATGCTCTCAGCATGATGAGAAGGTACCAGTCAGATCTTGGGGATGCTCACTAGACAGTCGTAAAGAACATCCTCAAGTACTTGCGAAGGACTAAGGATCAGTTCCTTGTATACGGTGGCGAGGAATAACTGGTTGTAAAGGGTTACACCGATGCGAGCTTCCAAACCGACAAAGATGATTACAAATCACAATCAGGATTTGTGTTTTACCTAAACAATGGAGCTGTGAGCTGGAAGAGTTCCAAGCAAGAAATAGTTGCTGATTCTACTACAGAGGCCGAGTATATTACTACTTCACATGCAACAAAGGAAGCTGTGTGGATCAGGAAGTTCATCTCTAAACTTGGTGTAGTTCCCAATAGCCGTGATTCAATTGAGATTTATTGTGACAATAAAGGAGCTATTTCTCAAGCTAAAGAGCCCAGATCACATCAGCAGTCCAAGCACATACTGCAGCACTTCCATCTCATACGAGAGATCGTACAGCAAGGAGATGTGAAGATTTGCAAAGTACCAACTGAAGACAACATAGTTGATCCACTGACTAAGGCCCTTTCTCAGCAGAAGCATGATGGTCATGCTAGGTCACAAGGACTGAGGTTCCTAGGTGACTGGCTCTAAGTGCAAGTGGGAGTCTGTTGGTATGTATGCCCATAGAGCAAGTCATGTGATGATTGTAATGGGATACTTTGTAAATGATTTGAATAATAATAAAGGCAATTTTCGATCTATATGTTTTAACTATTTCTGAGATGATAGTGTAACATGATAGAAGTTTAAAGAATTGTTTACTCAATGACGTATGCTTTTAGGTTCAAGACCTAAACGATGAAATCATACGGATGTTAAGAGTATACATTCTTATTTGGTCCCTAGTCGGATGTTATTGTGGAAATAATCATAGACATCAATAACACTAAAGACTAGATTGTGTGTTGGTTGATGACATAATCTCATTAGTCATGATATAGTGATATCAAACCAAGCACATAGGTACTTGTTAGAGAACAAGTGTACCAGACAGACCCCCCGTGAGAATGACACATGGAACCATGATTTGGTAGTCACAGTCAGCTCTCACAGTGATGGTGGTGAATGTGATTCTTCAACCTGAAATCACTACACTCAACACATGTCGTTGGGTACACTTTGACATCATCAAACGCAGTCTTGAAACATGGGTTGTTATAAAGGTGATGATTGAGTGGCTTTGACACATGGGACTTTTGAGTGATGAGTGATAGATATGGTATTTGTCCCTCCTAAGGGAGTTTAATGTCCATGGCCACTTGATGAGTAGGATTGAGAAAGGCATGCACATGCATGTGTGAATCAATATGTGATATTAATGTCACACACATCTCACCCAGTCTGCTCTGAGATCAAGAAAATGGATGAACATTGAAAGGATGACTGTACCATGCCTTGAGTTCATTCAGGACATTAGTGACAAAGGAATTATACATTCACTGTAACACCATTCATGGTTTGTAGGATTGAAAGTTGTTCTCCAACTTTCTATTTCACTTGGGTAGCACTGATGTGTGACTAGGCACCGCTCTTTGCTTGTGAAGTCATAAGTGTTATGGACTTTCACTGCCAATGTGAAATGGACCTGCATGGTCACACACATAGGATTTAACATGGAAGAGGAGTTTATCCACAAATGATGTTTAGATTGATTATTAAAGGAGTTTAGTAGTTCAATTAAACACTCAGTCAATCAATAGCTCAAAATCATAGTGTTCAAGGTGTTGGACCAATTGATAAGAGTATCGGATTGATTGAAACTACAATTGACTGATTTCGCACAATCTGCACTTCCAACCGATCGGCTCATGTGATGAAGTGATCAGCTCAGGTTGGTGAACCGATCGGCTCTATTGTTGAACCGATCAGCTCATGTGACCAATAGAGATCGTTTGGAAAGTTGATTTTGCAAATATAATTTTTTTCACCTGTACAAATTTGATTTGGACAAGGATTAATATTTGATTAATCGGAAACAAATATGAAAGTCAATTTGAGTTGGACTAGGACCACGAACTGATCGTCTCAGAAGTGAACTGATCGGTTCAAGTGCTCCAAACGATCAGTTCAGGTGTGAACCGATCGGCTCAGACCACCAACCGACTGTTTCAAGGTTGAAACGACCAGTTCAGGTGACGTAGTTGGTTGTTTTGTGGAAAATCTCGAACCCTTGTACTCCTGTTTAGTCCCGCATTGCCCGGGATAGAGAACCCTATCCCATGACCCTCCTATATATATAGGGGTATTGGGGGCTTCTCAAAGTATAACTCAGAACATCAATTGATCTGCAAAGTTGTCGTTCTCTCTAGTTTTGGTAACTGAGAGAGCCCGAGCAAGTGCTACCCGATAAGGGAGGCACAATAAGGGAAAGACAACTATAGAAAGGCAACTGGTTGTAGGAGATTGTGTCGGTGACTAGTACACCGACAGGAGGGTACGACTCCTTCCGATTCCTTGTGGGACAAGGAGATCAGAGCTCCAAGCAGTCCATGTGGATGACTGTAGAGGTAGGAGACTTCTGCCACTCGGAGGGCAACTCTCAATCATGACAGTCCTGGTGAGACCAGGAGCTTCACAGACACCATCCAAGACCAGAGGTGAAGACCACGCAAGTCGTGAGGTAACGTCACCGAGCAAGCCTCAGGACAAGGTACGCCTCTACAAGCCATCCTTCCTGTTATATAGATGTTGACGCGATTCCTTTATTTTGGGTTTGGGAGAAGATTTTTTTTTGTTTCCGCTGCCTTCTATGTCTCCCCTAAAACTAACACAACTTGTGGTTATATAGCTAAGAACTCCTCTATGATTAGTAGAATCCTACAGACTCTATTTTTTTTCCTCTTTGTTTTATTTTACTTCGTGACAACCTGCTAGACTAGTTCTAGCTCCATACTTTTTCGACTTTTAGATTGGCTTATTTGACTTAAGACTGAGATCTTAAGCATCCTAAATGTCCCCACATCACTGTGTTCAAACCCGTATATCTACTTCGACCCTGTAATAATGTTGCAGGGGTCCTTAAAGGTTTTAGGTTATAAATTCAAAGTTCGACCACCTTCCTTTGGAGCCGATCAAAGGTCTGAACCATTAATGCACCCAATGAATATTTTGAAATGATGCATGTGAGGGAGAAATCCAAATGGGTGCATGTGTGTATATTATAGAAAGATAAATGTCAAGACAAAGAAGGACCACTTTCCTCTACAATCATTGAGTATATTCTAGAGAGATTGGCAGGGAAAAGCTTATATCACGTTATTGATGTGTACTCTGGATAATTCCAAGTGGCAGTGCACCACACAAATCAAGAAAAAATTACCTTCTCCTATCCAAGTCCTTTGCTTACATAAGAATTTCATTCATGATTCACAACACCCCCTCTACTTTGCACAAATTTGCTACATCCATCTTCAACGATATGCTTGATTTGTCTCTTGAAGTCTTCCTGGATGATTTTTCAGTGTTTGGTAAGTCTTTTGATGAGTTATTGTCTCATCTCACCACCGTTCATGAAAGATATGTGAAATTTTGTTTGGATATAACATTGGAGAAGAGTCATTTCAAGGTTACTAAAGATATTGTTCTTGGTCATCACTTATGTAAAGCCATGATTGAAGTTGACAGGGCCAAGTGGGCCTTAGTTCTATATTGACCATTCCTTCCACCATAAAACATTTTGTTCTTTCTTGAGGCATGCAAGTTTCTACCATCATTTCATAAAAGGATTTTCACAAGATTTTCAAGCCCTTGTGCCACTGTCTTTAGAAGGACATTGATTTCAATTTTTATGGCAAATGCATTGAATCCATCAATCACTAGAAGCATAAGTTGATTTATGCTCCTATTGTGTAGGCCCCTAACTTCTCTTTGCCATTTGAGACCATGGTTGATGCATATAATGGCAATGGGGGTTGTTCTTGGCCAAAGGATTGGCACGATACCTCTTCCTATTTACTATGTAAGTAAAACCTTGGATGAAGCTCAAAGAAATTACACCACCACAGAAAAGGAATTTCTTGTTGTAAATTTTTTTCTTGGTAAATTCCATTCATATGTTCTACAAAAGTAAGCTAATTTTCTACAACAACCATGTAACCCTCAAATATCTCATGTCAAAGAAAGCCTAGATTGATTCTATTGCTCCAAGGTTTGATTTGGAAATTTTAGATAAGAAAGGGATTGCAAATTCAACAACCAATTACCTGTCCTATATTGAAGCACCTTATGATGAAGCAACCAAGATCAAGGAACAATGCCCCATGAAAAACTTCTTTTTCTTAATTTTACTCAACCCATGGTACAAGCACATAGTCAACTTCTTGGCTAGTGGAAGAGTACTAAGCACATGGATTAGGGAAGAAAGTACAAGATTATTTACTTTGGTGAAAAATTATGCATTGTATGACCCCCATATTTTCAAATATTGCTCTGACCAACTCATAAGAAGATGTATTTTGGAAAGTGAATAGAAAAACATACTCTCCATGTAATACTCTAACACTTTGTGGATGACATTTTTGTGGAAAGAAGACAGCTACAAAGATACTCCAATGTGGATTCTATTGGCATACTCTCTTCAAAGATGCCCATGAGTTTTACATAGTTTATATGAAATGCCAAAGGGTGGGAACTATAACAAGGAGAGACATGATGCCACTTTTACCAATCTTGGTGGTGAAGGTGTTTGGGCATTGACATCATGGTCCCTTTTTTTCTTTGTTTTGGGTTTGTGTCCATCCTATTCATTGTTAACTATGTCTCTAAATGAATCGATGCTATGGCTACAAGAACCAATGATTACAAAGTGGTTTGTGAATTCATCAAGTCCAACATTTTCAGGTGGTTTAGGGTACCAATAATCATGATAAGTGATGGGATAGTCATTTCATTCATAGAACTTTTGAAGGCTTGTTGAAAAGACATATGGTGTGAACCACCGTGTAGCAACCCCCTATCACCCCCCCAAAGTGGACAAAATGAGTTGGCCAACTAGAGATAAAGATTATTCTTGTGAACATGGCAAGGATATAAACATGGGATTGCCCACATATTTTCAAATATCTCTCCAACCAACTCATAAGGAGTTGTATTTCAATGTAGATTCTATTGGTCTATTCTCTTAATAAATGCTCATGAGTTTTGCATATCTTGTATGAAATGTCAAAGGTGGGCACTATATCAAGGAGAGACACGATGCCACTATCACCAATCTTGGTGGTGGATGTTTTTGATGTCCGGGGCATTGACTTCATGGACCCTTGTCTTCCTCCTTTCGGGTTTGCGTATATCCTAGTGTCTGTTGATTATGTATCTAAACGGGTTGAAGTTGTAGCTAACATAACCAATGATTACAAAGTGGTTTGTGAATTCATCAAGTCCAACATTTCTACGCAGTGTGGGGTACCAAAAATACTCATAAGTTATGGGCTAGTCATTTCATTCATAGACATTTTAAAGACTTGTTGAAAAGACATATGGTGTGAATGACCATGTGGCAACCATCTATCACCCCCAAAAAGTGGACAAGTGAGTTGGCCAACCAGAGATAAAGATTATTCATGAGCAGATGGAAAGTTTGGACTGCAAGGATTGTCTCTACATCTCAATAAAGCCTTGTGGGCATATAGAACTACATCAAAACCCCGATTGGCACTATTCCTTTCAAATTCATATACGGGAAGAGCTACTATATTTTGGTAGAGATGCAACAAAAGGCATTATGGCCATTGAAGGCATTAGATATGGACACAGAATTTGTCGAGGTAAGAATAAAGATACAACTTAATGAATTAGAAGAAATGAGGCATGAAGCCTATGATCTGCTCAAGAGCTACAAGGAAATGATAAAGTTCTTGCATGACAAGTTGATCAAGAAGAAGTCTTTTAAGCGTGGTTAGCATGTATGGTCTTACAAATAAATAATGAAGTTCTTCCCCTGGATGTTAAGATCAATATGGGAAGTTCCATATCAAGTCAAGCATGTATATCCATCTAGAGAAGTTGTTATACATGAGGAAGATTCCAAGGAATTCATAGTGAATGGTCAAAGATTGAAAGCAGTTATTGAAGTTGGGCTCAACAAGGCTAATCAAGGTTTTAACATGGTGAAGTTGATTGAGGAAGTTCCCATTGATGAAGTGCTTGAATGTACATGAGAAAGTAATGTAACATGGTACTGATGTTTTGAGGTTATCAAGAGGATGATGGATTCAAGAATTAAGAAGAACAACTGAAGGCATTAAACGTAGCACTAGTGGGAGGCAATCCACCTAGGTTTGGAAACTTTTGCACCCAACCTTCACTTTTTGATAATTGTTGGTTGTTTTATATATTTTCCAAGACCAGACACATGTGTTCAGTACTTTTTGTTTGAGTTCTGATGTGTGATAGAAGAATAGATGAAATATTTATAAAGAGGGACCAAATCAGTGGAAAAATGAATACCATCTTTTATAGATCAAAGAAATTGATCGAGATATGTTTCTTGGAAGAATTTTGAAGAGGTGAAGAATTTTGCACTAAAAGTGACCAACACAATTGTCTTTCGACTAAATAAATGTTTGGGATTCACCAAAGTTAAAGTAGAAATTTGAGAGTTTTGGGGCCAGCCACCATGACCATATTGGCCATAACGACTATTCTCACACCTAGCTCCATCTTAAGTTTTCCATTTCTTTGAGAGATCAACACGACCCTTATCATTATTTTGATGCAAAACGTCCATTCCATGGTCTGTGAAATTTAAGGCAACACTCTAGTCCCCAAATCCTCCAAATATTCCCCTCCAAGTCTATTGAAGGTTTTTTGAGCTCATAAGAGTCTTCTCCTACCTCCAATTCTCCATTCCCACCCATTTCCACCCTCAAATCATCATCCCCAAATCCATTCTACCCTAATTCTCTAGAAGGACAAAAACCTAGTTCCACCAAAAATCCTTGCAAAATGAAGGCAATTGGCAAGTGAGTGAGGAAGGGGATCCAAAGTGGCATCCAAGCCGTCACCAACACCAAAGCCTACACAAAGAGATCCTACAACATCACCCACCACAAACCATTCCATCATCACCCAACTCCATTTTGGTCTCACGTCCATAATCCATGTCAGTGAGCAACTCTATATCCATTCATATTCAAGTCTCCATGTCATGGATCCCATCTATGACCAACACGGAAAGGAGGAATTTCCATAGGATCACAAAATGATGATGTTGTCAATTCCATTGATGTTGATGCTCTGAGTAGAGGGAGAAGAAGTAAAAAGGTTGATGTCACCTCATTTTCATGCTTGCCTCTATGGCCTATGCTAGTGAGACACTCTACATCCTCAGTACAACCACATATTACATGAAAACCCACAATAAGGAGGTTGTTGATTGGAGAAGAAGAAGACAATGTGCCAATTGAATTGTATCCCCTCCTTGGATACAAGTTTAGGGCCACATTATTCCAAGAAGAAGAAGGAGAGGGCACAAAGAGTGAGGATGTGGAGGATGATCCAGTGGATATGCTGTCAAGGTTGGAAGAAAATGGGATGAAGATTTTGGGAAAATAGCATGAAGGAGCTACATTCGGAAAAAGAGAAAAGACAAAACTTTTTTTTGATGCCTCTCCATCATAGGTGCACAACAAGGAGGGTGATCCCTATGGGATATACTTGTATGTCTTCTATACAATCTCTAGGGATCAACTACAAATTCAAGTAATATATGGATCTATGTTGGTTGTCTAGAGTGCTGACCGAGGTCCAAAAGATCTACATTGAGACTACTTATTGATGAATGCATATTAATTCTAGTTTTAGTTTCATTTTATGTCTAGTTTTTCATTCATTTCCTCTATTTTATCACATAACTAGCTTGCATTTAGGTTTTCTTTATTATATGGTAATTTATAAGGTTTTGATACAAATTCTTGGTTTTCATGGAAGGTTTGAACTTCATTGCATGCTAGGAGAGTAGGAGGTGGTGGTCCCACTAACTTTAAATTAAAATGGACCATATTTCCATTAAATAGTACATTCATCATTTGATGTTTCCACCAGTTTTCACTTCATAGACAGAGACCCTTCGACACATGACAGTAGCTTCCTTCCACCCCCACCCCGGGGGGTACATAATTTTTCCTTGCCATTGATTGGCATCCAATGGAAGCCTTCCTTTAGTTTGCATTACATCTGCGAAACCTTTGATTTACATCACTGTCACTCCTTCAGTTGAGAACTAAATGAAATCCAACATTATCATCTTCCAATGGCCAAAAACCAATGGTCGTCCAGTGCTTGTCTTCTGATGGTCACCTTTTGAAGGAATTCCAATTTTCATCTTTCAATGGAGACTCTGAAGAAAGCTTTGCATTTCACCTATAAATGGTTCCACTATGCATAAAAACCCACGATCGCCCTACGACTGCTTTCTTATGGCCAACAATTGATGGTTGTTTGGCATCATCTTATGAGGGTTCCTCTAACTCCACCTTCTAAAGGGAGTTCTACTTTGACTTCCGATGGATGTACTGACCCCTCACCTATCAAAGGAGATATTGAACATCACGAGATCCATAATATACTGATTTTATTATTGAGTGACAATGACCCATTGTCTTCCTTCCATCTTCACTTTCTCTTCACCTCTGTGGTGAACAAGACTTAACTCCAAGTCAGGTGGGAGGGTTCCAAACCCTATCCCCACCTATAAACACAAGGCCACAACCACCAGTGAGACATCCGTCATTGATGCCATAAGGCTACAACTTTGACTCTAGATCTTCAACCTTCAACAACCTTTGACCATTTCCATTGGCTGACGAACATCAACCAAAGATGCTCCCACCTTTGATCCTCCAAGGCTAGAAGGTCCTGATCTTGAAGGAGGTTCTAGTGATGATGCCTTCATTCCATTGGTTGACAATTACTTCCACCTATCATCGACTTGCTCATTCTTGTCCTGTGACAATAGTCCCAACACCTAAAGAAGGAAGAATGATGCTCTAGTTCCACCTCCAACAAACATTCTAGGGTAGATCTACTGCTGCATTTTCCACCATGAATCTCCCTACATGAAGATGTGATTTTGCACACCATTGCTCTTCTTCTATCTTCTACTATGATGACTTTCTTCCTCTCTGCTATTGTTGTTCTCACTACTGTTACCGTGAATGAGTAATCCTCTCACTAGGGTGTGGGGAGTAGCCTTGCTATACTTGTGTTCTTATCTGATCAGCAAGTCTACACATTTTTCATGATTTTAGTTGTAGAGAACTTTGAATTAAAGATCTTGGGCATTGATTGTTTCTGGTTAAACTCTTGATGAGAATTATAGATAGATGTTTTCTAAGGAGTTAGATGTATGATCTCTAGGTAAGGTGTTAGAGAGCCTAGAGTTATATTTGTATGGGTTTTAATCCTAATAGAAAAAGGAGGATTTTTATGACCTCAATATATATGTTTCCATGATTAATACAATGCAGTAAGAGAGTGAATGACAGGTAAGTGGTGGGGAAACCCATTCCAAACTAGTGTCCCCATCCATTTATTTATCAACCTTTAATTCATACCTTTATTTTATAATCTTAATATAATCAACAATCAACCATCTTCTATTAAATACTAGTTCTTTCTTGATTATCTTGAATAGCTTAATTGTTAAAAATGTTGTCCTTTGGGTTCGGTCATAATCTATTCTATGATAATATCTTCCTTCTTGCTACTGGTGATTATTGTAAGTTGGTTAAGGTGAACTCTAGGTTTTCACCCCTAATGAATTTTACCATGCAATAAATCACACTACACTTTGGGTCATTGGATAAGGTAAGCTACTAAGGCAAGGATGGAATAAAGTTCTGTCTAAATGTGTGACACCCAAATTTTTGGGACCTAATAAATACATGATTAAGTTACCGATGAGATTGATATAGAATTGATTTATGGTTACAATAAGGTCCCATCCAATTTTCATGATATTTGGATATAAGAGAGAAAGCATGTAGAAAGGATCTCTTGTGCAATTTGGTCGGTTTTGTAATATCCTCACAGTTTGGGAATTTCATATTTACTTTTATGATATGAGGTGACAAAACCAAATTTTAGCTATGAAGGAAACACAATTACTTTGTTTAGAGGTTTGAGCCCTAACCTAGTTTAGATCTTTATCTTAGTAAGTAAATTAATATTGATGACATGTGTCATACAAGAGATCCAATTGAGAAATTATGTTGATTTAAGCTTTATTTTCATGATTTCAAATATGATTAAGCTCATGGACTCTTTATAAGACTAAGGAATGGGCCATGTGTCCTAGAGCCCAATTGTAGCTCAATGGGGCCAATTAGGTTTTACAAATACATCCTTGGAGTACAAATTTGAAATTGAGTACTTAGTTCTCATAGTAAATTCTCAAAATATTTTTCATAGATGAATAATTAGAATATTAGGTGGTGCAAGAATTTTCAAATGATTTTGATATATTTAGTGGTCTAGGTAATTAAATTTTTAATTATCCAATATTTATTTGAAAGATAATTTTGGAATGTCTATCTGATCTATTTTTATCCAATATCTTGTCCATGAAGAGATGACAACTATATAGTGTTAATACCAAAATTTGGGATCAATTGAAGATATGAGGTGGGCTACATAATTGTTTCTTTTGTTTGGACTTTTATTAAAATGAAAATAAAAAGAAAAATAAAAAGGGGGTCAGACTCTCTAGCCCAACATGACAGATAGCCAACGTCGAGGACTCAAACAAAGTCCAAACAGGGCATTCTAGAAGTTCAGATCTTGCCCAATATTGGAAGGATTAGAGATCATAAAAACCATCAATCTTTAAAGCTTGGTGATGGCTGAACCTAGTGCTAGGGTTTTGACTCAAAATCGAGACAAAAAGAGAGAAGAACGAGGGAGAAATGAGCCGGAGAAAACACATCAGGTGGTTGGTTTAGGGTTTCCTAACCCTGAAGGCCTATGACACAATCAAGGTGCCGATCATGGATGCGAGGATGCGTCACACCTGGAGCACCGATCCAATCATCATCTGTGTGGCTAAGCAAGTGAGGCTAGCTCACTGGAGAGTCCCCTTCATGACAGAGGCATGTGTTTGGAACAAAAACAGATGGGAACCAATCTTGGGTCAACCAGTAAGATGACAGATCCAGTATTAAGATCCGCTATTGGGACCATCAGATCCAAAATGAACGAACCAGATATTCAGTAGAGAGGTAATCTTATAAATTTTGTATCTCCGAATCTAGACACCCAATTTAGACAAATAAGGTGTCAATAGAAAGATAATGATGTCTAGTATCTTATAAAAATATATTTAGATAGTGTTTTGGATGTCTATTTATTATTATAATTGGGTTACTAATAGTTATGAGATTTGAATGTGTTATGCATTAAAAATATCAAATGACTTCATTAATTTATGAAAATTTTACAATAAGTATATTTTGATATGTAAACATGATTCTAAAGCATGATCTTTTGATTTGATATTTTACTAGTATTTTTGATGAAAACCCTAATAAGGGCATTTTGGGTATTTCACCCATGATTTGATTATGAAACAACCTAATATTTTTATACAAGACCTTACTACATTATATGATTACTTCTTCTAGAGAATTGATGGAGTTTTATTGTGTTATTATATTAGTATGTAGTTTTGGACCTGAGTGGCCATTATGTAAGATGATTTATGACTATTTGTGAGACAACATATATTTTATGTGCCTATTTAGTATTGGAAATGATTCTATATATATTTTTAGTTGATTTCATAACAACAGTAAAAGAAATATATGCGAGTATGTTTGAGGTTTCCTATTAATATATGATGTATATGCTCATATTAGGACATTATTTGATTATTATGACTTATTTAAATATGAAGCCTATAGTGTTTATACAATGTGATTTTTGGATATATGTTGAAAACCAAGATTTTATAGTGGTTTTAGATCATAGTTATGTTTAGCCTAAACAAGAACCCTAATTTGGGTTAAGGAGTTAAGGATAATAGAGTTTGAGATTTAAATATGAAAAAGGAAAATATACATGGACTAATAGAACTGTAGTGATGTCCAGGTTATTAAGTTATGGAAGTTGGGATCAGGACTACCTTAAAAATACTTTCAACACAAAAGGTAAGTGGGTCATATCCATTGAATTTCATTATTATTATAGTTTAGCCCACCTATCTGCAAAGTAACTTAGAGAATAAGTTACTTCTGGACATTTAGTTATTAATGTTCATCTCATATCCAATAGTGATTTTTTTATTAGTTAGACATTATTCAGTTGAAATTATTTGGTGAGGATATCAGATCAGATATTTTAGCTACTTTCAGATACTTAGCACTTATTATTCAGTTTTGTTTATTTCTCAAGCCATTAGACACATGTGATATATCTGATATCAGATTTTAATTGGGTGATCTATTAAACAAGAGTTCCAGACTAAGACTTTCTTAGACAAAAAGGATCTAGATTTTAGATATGTAAATTTATAGTACTCATTGTGAGTAGTCATAATTAGATCAACATACCTAATAAGAGTCTCATATTCAAACAAAATTATTTAGTAATCAGGATATATATTTAGATTTAAAATCAGACTTCAGATTTAGCTTTAAGTTAGGGTTTAAGAGTAGAGAAGAATTCTATTTAATAAAATTTTAGTATCTAACAGAATAATTTTTAATGCATCAATTAAGTAAGACAAATTGTTACAACCCCAATGTTTGGGTTCATTTGGCGAGAAATGTAATTTCTCATATTAAGGATATTTGAATAAATAATGATATAATTTGTTTGGAATAAATGGATTTCGTCTACAATAGCCTTGATGATTGTGTTGTGGGCTTTATTGGCTATTGGGTCCAAATAACGAGAAAATTCAATGAATAATTGAATATTTGAGAAAAGAAAAATGTGGAAAACTCTAGAAGGAAAATCCAAAGAGGGATTTCGTGCCTCTTGGGTTCCTTGGGTTCCAAGGAGTCTAAAGTTGGATAGAAAGTGCAATAAGAAAAGAAAAGATCAATTAAGTATTTCTTTATTAAGAAAGAAATTGAAAACAATGATAAATGTGGGAAATAAGTGGAAAAAGGTATAATTGAGTTATCCTTGGTGGAATTTCGTATCCCAAGGATTCCTAATGTTTTAATGAAATGCCAATAAGGAAAACAAAAAGAAAGATCAAAAGAAATCCTTAAAAAGAGATATTTTAATAAAGAAATACAAAGATAATGCAAGAAATAAAGAGAGAAGTGAGGGTTTGGTCTTAAGGAGAAATATTTCAAACCTCATTTAATTTCTTGGATTACAAGGAAAATAAATAATGGAAAATAAGAAAATAAGAATGAGAAAATAGGTAATAAATATACATATTTGAGTAATATCTTGCACCTAAAGAGAAGGCAAGTTTTCTTTGAGATAATGAGCCCAATTTTGGCATAGTGGTAGATTAAATCATTATTACGTTTTCCTAAAAATTTGGGATTATTTGGACACCCGGTTTGGAAGATATGGATTTTACAAAAATTCATAAAGTGTAGAGGAAAGTATTTGGTCACGATTTTAATTTCCTTTTTGATCTATAATGCGTGACATCACAGCCGTTGGATTCGGATCCAACAGAGGCTGTATCGTCACCTTCCTCAGTCGGATAAGGAAATAGGAGGCCGAGAGGGTGGATTTTCCAAAACCAAAATCTTGCAAGATATTGGACGAAACATTATAGGAAGTAGTCCAATAGATTCTAGAGGAGAATTTGAACCTAGGAGACCTAAGTTTTGGTAGGTTTCGTGGACGCCAATCGATATGCCCAAATTCGGTTGGGATATCTTCGTTGGCCTGCCCTATATAAATAGGGGTCTTACACGCCATATGGGGGAGCCCAAAACATCTTGAGGCATCTGCTCAGAGTCGGAAAACTCGACATCACCACCAATTGGGCCCTTGAACGTGATCTTCATCTCTACCGGCAGCGACTTCTCACCGGAGAAAGGTTGTGCCATCCCGATGATCGGGTTGAGCAATGGAGCAACGGAAGGGTGCCTTGAGTTCAGGATACCAAGACGAAGGTGATGGTGGGGTTGGCTTGCGCTCAGGTGGAGAAACGCATGGAGTCAACTCCCTAGTTGACCGCAGTTTGCTCCTAGCTCGCAAGCAGGGTGCGAGGTTGAAGATGAAAGGAGGGAAAATTACCTCCTTGCCCCTAGGCACATATGACTTCAAGAAAGGGATGCAGGGGTAAAAATGTACAACCAACCCATTTAGGCACCCTGCTAGCAGAAAAGAAAAGAAAAACGATTGGGGCCGATGTGGCAGCCATCGATTGGCCTAAAGGCATTTTTCTAATGAAAATCATAACTAAATGTAGAAATATCTGATAATTGCAAGTTATACATGAAAGTTGATCAGAAAAATGTGAAGAATCCAATACAAATATTATTGGAACTTGATATTGCTTATAATTTAAAAAGTACACCAAGTTATCACCTTTGATGTATTAAATTGTGGTAAAACCCTAATTTGATATGGAACTCAGATTTAATGACTCTTTTGGGTTAATCTGGTTTGGAACCCTAATTTTGAGAAATATTAACCTATTAAGAATAAAGGGAGAGTTAATTTTGAAAAAGGTAGTTTCATGCTTGTTTTAGGGTTTTATGCACATGATTATGTTTAGAAACCCTAATTTGGGAAAATGGGTTTTAATGGGTTAAATTCAAAAATATAATTATAGAACTGAGTTTTCATGGTTATAAGCTCTTTCGAGTACAAAGATTCCTAATTATGGGTAAATAACCTTAGTATAGTAATTAGGGTTTTCTAATGAATAAAGGGTGGATTTAATGATATATAGAGTTCATTTGTGAATTAGTCCATAATGAACTATGAATTGATGATAAATTAGTATAATGATCTTGAATTGGATTAAAAGGATAAAAATGGTAGTTTTAATATAAAAGAGGCATAATGGGCTTAATTAATGTTTAAGTGTGCCTTTAATCCGAAATTAGGGTTTGTAAGTAATTGAATAGAAATAGGGTTTAAAATAGTAAATGAAGTGAAACCCTAATTGCAAAATGAAACCCTAAAATGGATACGGAAAATTTAGGAAGTGATTTCAAGTTGAATAGAAAGAATCTTGATAAAGTGTGTAGTAAATAGAGTGCATGTGTTTTTCAGGATTCTTGATTATGTGGTCAAATTACTTGCTTGGATTGCTTTCTTGGTTGGAATTGATATTAGCTTGAGAAATCTACTGAGTAGGTATGTGGTTACGCTTATGAATATCTCGAGTTAGTTCTCCGAGGTTTTCCTAAGTTTTCATAGATGACTTGAAATAAACTATTGGATGTCTATATACTTCATGCAACTATAAAGTGACTATGATTATCACCATAAATGTGCATACATGATTGGCTCAGATCCTGGTCCACCTCTATGTCTTTGCAAAGGCTAAAAAGGGGTAACCTAGAGCAAGGTCTAGGTTATCGTCAGTTAGAAATTGGGCTACCTATGGGTAGTGCCATGCGACTCTTAGCCCAATAAGAGTTAGGGATTGGGATACCTATGGGTAGTGCCATGCGACTCTTTAGGACACCATGAGTTAGGGATTGGGCTACCTATGGGTAGTACCATGCGACTCAACCCTAGGTATTGATCTACCTATTAGGTAGGATCATGTAGGGTTCAATGGGGATCTACCATGAGGAAGGTAGCATCCAAGTCCACTATAGGGACAACGCAGAGGTTAGGGTATGTAAGGATTGAGAAGTTATGTTAAAAATGTAAAGTTGTTCGTTAAATCATATTTGATTGCAATATGTTGTTATCATAGTTGCATGATTATTGTTTCCCCCACATACCAACTTTGTGCTGACCGACGTTTTGTTTTTCGGCTTTTTAGGTACAAAGCCAAAAGGACAAACAGTAAATTGTCATATTGTGAAAAACATGAATTAAAATACAAGGAGGATTAGTTAGAGTAGAATTCATATGTGGATAGAAGTTTAGCGATCCATGTTTTCAAAAGGTATGCAAAGTTTTTATTTTTTTACCATATTTCAGTATAGCTGGTAGAATTTAATAATTTTTATTGATTATTTGTCAAACCTTTGATCCGGGTTATTGGATAACGGCTCTGACCTTTCGGTCTCCCTTAATTGGTGGTTACCGGGAGGCGGGGTCATTACATTTGGTATCAGAGCGAAGGTTCCTCACTTAATCTTTAATAATTATTAAATTTTACCTTTAGGACTCTCTCATATTCTTCATCCCTTCTCAACTCAAATTCTATTAAGGACCTTAAGGATTAGGGTTTTCTCTCTTCTCCTCACCCTCTTGAGGTATGAGTAAGGTTAATAAGGTCTAAGGAGTCCTCCATCAAATTAACAAAAAAGTATGTAAATAAGATGTCATGACATAAGCTTAATAGATTAAGCACAAACTAAAGGATAGATACATGCTTAGGTCATATGACATAAGTTGTTATGCCCTCAGGAGAGACCTGAGGCTAGACCTTCTTATCAGAAGGATAAGTAAAGAGAGAGTTAGTCTTGGAGGTAGAAATCTCCATTAAAAGTAGAGACCTGGCACATCCTCTGAGGATGATGTTAACCCTACCCCTAAGTGAAGGTTAGAGAGAGAGACAACATGATGAGCTAGACGTTTGGATAGACATGCCTTGGATGCCATATGAGCCACGAGAGGTTGGATGACCGAGTACCTTTAGCGACCTAACCCTAGGAAGGGTCATGTTAGAGTGAAGGATAACTCCTTCAATGATGAGGTTAGTAAAGAACCTATGGAAACCTTATGGGCTTCTATGGGCACGGTATAGTATGCACCCAGAGTACATCAGTAGTACTAATGGTAGGCTAAAACCCTAGCTAGGAGAGTATGATGGATAGCTTATGAGATGAGCATAAAGGGATAGGGATAATCTTGAGCAAACATAAGTTTGAGCTTGATCCTTCATGGATAGAGGACCTCTAATAGTAAGGTTGGATGTGGAGTTAGCTCTAGAGAGAGAAAGCAAGACTCATACAAGAAGGTAGGAAGCCTTGACACTGAGATATGAGGAACAGTGGGAAGTTGAGGATGATGCGACCTAAGTGGATGATAGGGGTTGCCTCATGCTTGATCCCTGGAGGCTGATGATATCTTGGTTGCCTTTAGAGGAACCAGCCCCTAGAGAGAGGATGAGGCTTTTGGCACCTATGTGCCTATGGTGTAAGTGTTTACCTTCTGAGAAAAGAAGAAGTTATGTATACCCTGGAGAGGTTTAGTGACAGGTTGTGGGGCTTATACCTTGTTGGTTGTCCTTGAGAAGGACTTCAATATGAAGTGTTGATCAAGTAGAAGAATCATGGAAAGTACATACCCTGTACATGCTTAATTAATGTCTAAAAGGTTGAGCATGCAGTTGGACACCCAAAAGTGAACCTAGGGTTCCTAGGCCTAAGAGGGGAAGTAGTGTACCTGATGCTCATGATGAGATTTGAGTTCCTATAGATGTGAGCATGGAAATCCACATGGTTAGAGGAAAGGGAAACCCCCTTATGTTTAAGGTGTGTTTTACGAACCCCTCACAACTAAGTTGATGACATGGGAAGGTATGATCTGGACCCAATGGTGAGGAATGAGAACAAGTATGACCTAGCATGGTTTAGTAGGTGGTCTTCTTGTGCCGTAGTAGCTTGCTAGGGTTAAGCATGCTTATGTGGATGTAAACCCTAGATAGAAGGACATTTGTGACCTTTATTATCAAGGTGTAGTTTCCTCCCATCCTAGGAGAGGGACCCTTTTGTAGGGTGTATACCAGTCTTGTTAGCTTAAGGTAACCTAAAGAGGTCTCATAGGATCTTGAGAAGCTAAGTGAAAAGTACATGGTATGAGATGAACCTGTAGACCCATAGATATCCATCTCTACATGCATGTGGATGTGTTATCATGGACCTAACCGGTAAGGGGTCTGACCAAGGTAGGAAGGTCACCATGAACCCTATGAAAGGATGAAAGTCAGCCCATGAATGTAGAGAGAGATGATGAAGGCTTGGGTAAGGTTCTAAGTTGAACAAGTACTATAAGAGAATCCTAAGTCTATCCTAGGGTCAGGTAGTGATAAGACCGATGGAAGTAGGAGTTGCCTAATTCCCTAGTTGCACATGACCATAGGGTCGGGAGGTAACAACTATCGTTGTTCGATGGCCATGGATTAGGAGATTGATCACCTTTGTGAACTCATGAGATCCAAAGGGCAGATGAGTAGGGTACTATCTGGATGCATAAGGGAAGAGGGATGACCCCAAGAGTGTCGGCACCCTATAGACCTAGAGGAGATGACTAATGATTGTGTAGTGACCCAAGTAAGTTCGAGACCAGTTATCCATGGAAGTAACTTTGATATTATGATGTGTGTAGGGACATATGTGGTACGTTGCAACTTAGATTTAAAGGTGTATTGGCAAGGTGTGATGTACCAATTCTACTCTTGGAACATGAAGAACTTTGTGTTTGGACGGCCGCCAAATGCTTATTTCCTCTTGTTATGGGAGGGAGAGATGGGACAGTATGCATGCCATACACCAAGGATAAAAGATGATGTGGTTTGGAACATTGCCACCAGATATGAGGACAGAGAAGATAACATACCCTCGTAAAGTGAATGATACATGGATGGTTTGCAAACACTAAGGAGAAATAAGGTAGTCATCTTATAAGGATGTTTTTAGCTTGAGCTATGAGTTATACAAGGTTGAGTTCGAAAACCAAAGGAATAAGCTCAGAGTGTTCTCAATGAAGATAGACTTAGAGTTCGAGTTCTAGATGATAAGTGAAATACATGGAATTGTATGTCTTCAATGTTACCTAATACCCAAGGATGTGAAGTGGTAATGGATGCTCTGGTTAAAATATAGCTGCTTAGTTCATCTAGAGGCTATAAGAGGTAGAGGTTGCTAGGCTAACCCTAAGATCGAGCAGGAAGATATGTTTGGCTAACCCTTAGATATAACAAGATCTGTTGAATAAGTTAGTGGTTGTTTGGTTTGCCAGCCTGGGACTTGATGCAATAAAGGAGTGGTCATAGAGCCTCAGATACACTTCCTTGGATAAGAAGGTGATAAAACCCTAATGAGAGTGATTTAGGGTTTCTGAGGAATCAATCTTGAGGAATTATGACATGTTGGAGATCATGATACACCTTGGTACTACAAAGATAGTAAGTGACAGTAGTACTTTGGATGTTTAAGATGAAGTTGCATGGGGTATGTTGCCATGCAAGCCAGGAGGTGAGGGACGAACACCAGTAACCCAGTGTGTTGATACAAAGGATAAAGTGTCCCCAAGAGGGAAAGTGAGTTCATCACTATGGATGTTGAAGTCTTCCCTAGACCAGGGAAGGTCAAGATGCAATATGGGTTATGGTAGATCGCCTTACCTAGATGACATGAGAAAGATAGAGTACTGTCAAGGGACAAATCATGTTGAAATACATATGAGAGAGATGGTTCAACTACACCATGATGTGAGTTCAAAAGTTCATAAGTATGACTTAAAGCTTCACTTCCATAAGGTGGAAGTAGGTACATGAAGAACTCAATGATAGTACAGTTTATCACCCCTAACTAATGGTTAGTATGATCCAGACTAAAAAGGGTCTGATGAGAGCATGTGTGCTCATTCAGGGTGATACCTAGAGATATTTCTTGTCCTATGAAAGACATGATGATAACCACCATAGCCAGTATCGGGATTTAGAGAGGCCCTATAAGGGAGGTTGTGTCGGTCACCACTTCAGTAAGGTGATGTTGGTGAAAGGACCACGTGATGGTTAGAAAAGGACCACATTGTGTGTAGATGAAGTCGCTTTGATCGTTCAATGGCTGAAAGGAGACTAAAGACGACAGGAGTCATGAGCGTATGCAAAGTAGACTGACATGCAGTTCACTGTGGGAGAATATGTGACATGAAAATCCGACCCCTCTAAGTTACAGCTAAGAGAGCTAAGTCCCCGATGCATGGGTTCATTTGAGATGGATTGGTGGAGAAGGCTAAGTTTGATCTTACCCCTCAGGATAAAGTAATGTGTGATAAGTTCTAGGTGTCCAATTTACAGCACTATGTGAGGTACCCAGACCATGTGCTGAGCAATGAACCTAGTGAGCCCAAGGGAGGCTGAAATGACCTGAGACACCTGTGCAGTTTATAGACGCCAGAGTGAAAGAACTCAGAGAAAAGAATATGTGATGCTAAAGGTTCTTTGGAAGCGCCATGGGTAAGGTAAAGCCACATAGGGGCCAATGATGGACATGGAAAAGTCTTATCCCGAATTGTTTATTTGCTTGATAGAATTTTGAGGACAAAATTCCTATAAGAGGGGAAGGATGTTACAACCCCAATTTTTGGGTTCATTTGGTGAGAAATGTAATTTCTCATATTAAGGATATTTGAACAAATAATGATATAATTTGTTTGGAATAAATGGATTTCGTTTACAATAGCCTTCATGATTGTGTTGTGGGCTTTATTGGCTATTGGGCCCAAATAATGGGAAAATTCAATTAATAATTGAATATTTGAGAAAAGAAAAATGTGGAAACCTCTAGAAGGCAAATCCAAAGAGGGATTTTGTGCCTCTTGGGTTCCTTGGGTTCCAAGGAGTCCAAAGTTGGATAGAGAGTGCAATAAGAAAAAAAAATATCAATTAAGTATTTCTTTATTAAGAAAGAAATTGAAAACAATGATAAATGTGGGAAATAAGTGGAAAAAGGTATAATTGAGTTACCTTGGTGGAATTTCATATCCCAAGGATTTCTAATGTTAAATGGAATGCCAATGAGGAAAACAAAAAGAAAGATAAAAAGAAATCCTCAAAAAGAGACATTTTAATAAAGAAATACAAAGATAATGTAAGAAATAAAGAGAGAAGTGAGGGTTTGGTCTTAAGGAGAAATATTTAGAACCTCATTTACTTTCTTGGATTACAAGGAATATAAATAATGAAAAATAAGAAAATAATAAAGAGAAAATAGGTAAGAAATATACATATTTGAGTAATATCTTGAACCTAAAGAGAAGGCAAGTTTTCTTTGAGATAATGAGCCCAATTTTGGCAGAGAGGTATATTAAATAATTATTAAGTTTCCCTCAAAATTTGGGATTATTTGGACACTCGGTTTGGAAGATATGGATTTTACAAAAATTCATAAAGTGTAGAGGAAAGTATTTTGTCATGATTTTAATTTCCTTTTTGATCTATAATGCGTGACATCATAGCCGTTGGATTCAGATCCAACAGAGGCTGTATCATCACCTTCCTCAACTGGATAAGGAAATAGGAGGTCGAGAGGGTGGATTTTCCAAAACCAAAATCTTGCAAGATATTGGACGAAACAATATAGGAAGTAGTCCAGTAGATTTAGGAGGAGAATCCGAACCTAGGAGACCTAAGTTTTGGTAGGTTTCGTGGACACCAAGCGATATGTCCAAATTCGGTTGGGATATCTTCGTTGGCCTGCCCTATATAAATAGGGGTCTTACACGCCATATGGGGGAGCCCAAAACATCTTGAGGAATTTTCTTAGAGTCGACAAACTCGGCAGCGCCACCAATTGGGCCCTTGACCGTGATCTTCATCTCTACCGAAAACAACTTCTCGCCGGAGAAAGGTTGTACCATCCCGATGATCAGGTTGAGCAAAGGAGAGACGCCGGAGAAAGGTTGTACCATCCAAATAAGGAGTTCGAGATACCAAGACGAAGGCGATGGTGGGGTTGGCTTGCGCTCAGGTGGAGAAACGCGGGGAGTCAACTCCCTGGTTGACCGCGGTTTGCTCCTAGCTCGCAAGTAGGGCATGAGGTTGAAGATGAAAGGAGGGCAAATTACCTCCTTGCCGCCCCTAGGCGCAGATGACTTGAAGAAAGGGACGTAGGGGTAAAAGCGTACAACCAGCCCGTTTAGGCGCCTTGCTAGCAGAAAAGAAAAGAAAAACGATTGGGGCCGACGTGGCAGCCATCGATTGGCCTAAAGGTATTTTTCTTACGAAAACCATAACTAAATGTAGAAATATCCAATAATTACAAGTTATACATGAAAGTTGATCAGAAAAATGTGAAGAATCCAATAAAAATATAATTGGAACCTGATATTTCTTACAATTTAAAAAGTACACCAAGTTATCACCTTTGATGTATTAAATTGTGGTAAAACCCTAATTTGATATGGAACTCAGATTTAATGACTCTTTTGGGTTAATCTAGTTTGGAACCCTAATTCTGATAAATAATAACCTGTTAAGAATAAAAGGGAGAGTTAATTTTGAAAAAGGTAGTTTCATGCTTGTTTTAGGGTTTTATGCACATGATTATGCTTAGAAACCCTAATTTGGTAAAAATGGGTTTTAATGGGTTAAATTCGAAATATAATTATAGAACTGAGTTTTCATGGTTATAAGCTATTTTGAGTACAAAGATTCCTAATTATGGGTAAATACCCTTAGTATAGTAATTAGGGTTTTCTAATGAATAAAAGGTGGATTTAATGATATATAGAGTTCATTTGTGAATTAGGCCATAATGAACTATGAATTGATGATAAATGAGTATAATGATCTTGCATTGGATTAAAAGGATAAAAATGGTAGTTTTAATATAAAAGAGGCATAATGGGCTTAATTAATGTTTAAGTGTGCCTTTAATCTGAAATTAGGGTTTGCACGTAATTGAATAGAAATAGGGTTTAAAATAGTAAATGAAGTGAAACCCTAATTGCAAAACGAAACCGTAAAATGGATACTGAAAATTTAGGAAGCAATTTCAAGTTGAATAGAAAGAATCTTGATAAAGTGTGTAGTAAATAGAGTGCATGTGTTTTTCAGGATTCTTGATTATGTGGTTGAATTACTTGCTTGGATTGCTTTCTTGGTTTGAATTGATATTAGCTTGAGAAAGCTACTGAACAGGTATGTGGTTATGCTTATGAATATCTCGAGTTAGTTTTTTGAGGTTTTCCTAAGTTTTCATTGATGACTTGAAATAAACTGTTGGATGTCTATTTACTTCATGTAACTATAAAGTGACTATGATTATCACCATAAATGTGCATACATGACTGGCTCAGATCCTGGTCCACCTATGTGGCTTTACAAAGGCTAAAAAGGGGTAACCTAAAGCAAGGTCTAGGTTATCGTCAGTTAGAAATTGGGCTACCTATGGGTAGTGCCATGCGACTCTTAGCCCAACAAGAGTTAGGGATTGGGCTACCTATGGGTAGTGCCATGTGACTCTTTAGCACACCATGAGTTAGGGATTGGGCTACCTATGGGTAGTGCCATGTGACTCAACCCTAGATACTGATCTACCTGTTAGGTAGGATCATGCAGGGTTCAATGGGTATATACCATGAGGAAGGTAGCATCCATGTCCACTATAGGGACAACACAGAGGTTAGGGTATGTAAGGATTGAGAAGTTATGTTAAAAATGTAAAGTTGTTCGTTAAATCATATTTGATTGCAATATGTTATTATCATAGTTGCACAATTATTGTTTCCCCCACATACCAGCTTTGTGCTGACCGACGTTTTATTTGTCGGCGTTTTAGGTACAAAGCCAAAAGGACAAATAGTAAATTGTCATATTGTGAAATACATGAATTAAAATACAAGGAGGATTAGTTAGAGTAGAATTCATATGTGGATAGAAGTTTAGCGATCCAAGTTTTCAAAAGGTATGCAAAGTTTTTATTTTTTTACCATATTTCAGTATAGCTGGTAGAATTTAATAATTGTTATTGATTATTTGTCGAACCTTTGATCCAGGTTATTGGATAACGGCTCTGACCTTTCAGTCTCCCTTAATTGGTGGTTACCGGGAGGTGGGGTCATTACACAAACCTTCTGAGATGTTCAGACTAGGTTCAGATTTAGATTCAAAATTTAGTTATCAATATTCAATTATAGTATAAAGATTCAGAATTCAGTAAAGTTCAGTTACTGGTATTCAGTTTCAGTTTGGATTAAGAATTAAGTAAGTTTAGACTTAAGATAAATAAGTCAAAACCTTCACATAAGACATTATATGATAAGTCCTCATTCAGTTAGTCCCGAGATGATTTAGAGGCATCTATTACCTATTCATAGGAGTGTTTACTCCAATTTAGAGGTACTTTAGTACCAAGCAGGTCATAGTTACACCAATTCAGAGACACCTTGGTATCATTCAGAGGCATGTAGTGCCAATTCAGGGTACTTCAACACCAATTCAGGGCATAGATAATCCAATTCAGGAGGACTTATCAAATAATGGTGGCCACAAGAAGATAAAAGATGTCAATAAAAGACACATCGATTCAGTATCAATTTACAACTTTCAAATTTCAGTTTAGTTTTCAGTTATAGAATGTTCATGTTTATTTTATTAGAAATCCAATGCCACTTACTCTAACCTAGGTTTTCCTTTGTGCATGGATGGGGACGAGATGTCTGCAGGTATAGAACCCCATGAGATAGTCATGTCAAGGGGATACAACTACCACTTTAGGAGGTTTTCTTGGTGGGGCGCCATCTACATGGTCCCAGATTTGACATGAGATTCACATAAGGTAGTATCGTGATATTAAGTTTCTTTTCTAAGAATTTATGAGAATGCATTTTTACACTAGTCCGTATTGGTTTTTATCTGTCATTATTGTAATGCATATCATGTTAGTAACACTCCCCAGTTGAAAAAAATTGCTTCCGCTCATGGGATATGAAAATCGAGGTGTTACAATATGGTATCAGAGCAATAATGTAGATGGCCATCAAGCAAATTCTCATATTTTTAGTTTAGATTGCTCAGTAGAAGCCCAGTGAAACTATAGGTAGATTTTAGAAATACATTTTATATCTCAATTATAGAAGACAAGAGTGAAAGATAGTAGAATCCGAGTTAGAAGTTTAGTCAGAAAATAGAAATTAAGGTATGTATTAGGGTTCATGTCCAGATACTTTAGACCTTTTCATGTTAACTTTAGATTTGTGTATATCTTACCCTCTTTTTTTCTCACATGTTTGTGGTATGGGACACAAGCTTATGGTATTTAGTAGAGGGGATGTTATAAGCATGGATCTAAACTTATTGTGCTTATCTCGTTCCTTCTAGTGCATATGGTATGGGACATGTGTACTGTTAGATGAGATAAATATGATAAGACATGACACTTTCAGATGCTTGACTGTCCGACATGCATCGGGTGGTGACAAAAAAAGTTGACACAAAAAGTTTGAGGTAGATGGTCACATAAACCTATTTGCATATCTATTAGAACCCTAGATGGAAAACCAAGCGTAGATATTTTGAAATAGATGAGTGACTTAGATTTAAAGTGGATATTGATTTGAGAAGGATGGTGTGTTTTCCTAATATACTTGATTATGATTAGAGAACTTTTGATGTCATCGGTACTCTCATCTCAAGGAGGGACTATAGTCACAAGCCTAATCATGATGGTTGTTAAAGAAAATACTTGAAGATGATAGAATGGATGTTATGAACTGTGTTTAAGCTTACGATATAATGATTGCTAGAGGTGACTAAAAGTCTTTAGGGTTATACATGAAGATTCTTTCAGTATATGGTGATACAAGATATGTGATAGTATGGATCATTGGTCTAGGGTGGCAATAATATGGAGTCCCATTTGATGTTGATACGAGATAAAGCCCAAAAAAGATGTTTGATTTTTTTTTTATATTTCTTGGGATAATAATGCTTATATGGTAAGATAGTGAATTCAAATACCTTGGACTTATCTAGATAAGAGCACCGTGATAAGATGAAGAAATGTCATTTTGAACTAACAATGTAGTATATGATTAGAGGAGGAGGGAGTCTGAATGATTTTAGTGAAGGATTTTGCAAACCAAGGTATGTGGCCCATGCCCATGAATATTGATTTATGGTTACACTTGATACGTTTACATGTTTCATGCCACTTTGCAATATGTCCATAATTTACTTGATATTACTATCTCAACCAGAGTATTGTACTTAAGATTATTAGTGAAGATTAAGTTGTTGGTAATTTGGTTTTGAAGTAACGATATGTTATTATTGTTTCTCAATATAATCATGATTTATAATGTAAGTTCATTAGGAGTTATTCTTTAAGATTTCATGATAAGTATTTATCAATCTCAACATATTTCATGATTCTTAAAGAAGACTTTCATGATTTATGTGATCCAACGTACTAGGATGTTAAGATAAGACATATTTTGTACTTTCATGGCTATATCTTTAAAGATGCCTAAGTGAATTTATGTTGACAAGAGTTACTGTATGCACAATATGTGAAACCCTAAGGTGGGGAGCCTCCTATAGTTTAGCTGAATTTCGAGGACAAAATTCCCAAAAAGGTGGGTAGTATTGTGACACCCAGATTTTTGGGACCTAATAAATACATGATTAAGTTACTGATGAGATTGATATAGAATTGATTTATGGTTAAAATAGGTCCCATCCAATTTTCATGATATTTGGATATAAGAGAGAAAGCATGTAGAAAGGATCTCTTGTGCAATTTGGTCAGTTTTGTAATATCCTCATAGTTTGGGAATTTCATATTTACTTTTATGATATGAGGTGACAAAACCAAAGTTTAGCTATGAAGGAAACACAATGATTTCGTTTAGAGGTTTGATCCCTAACCTAGTCTAGATCTTTATCTTAGTAAGTAAATTAATATTGATGACATGTGTCATACAAGAGATCCAGTTGAGAAATTATGTTTATTTAAGCTTTGTTTTCATGATTTCAAATATAATTAAGCTCATAGACTCTTTGCAAGACTAAGGAATGTGCCATGTGTCCTAGAGCCCAATTGTAGCTCAATTGGGCCAAATAGGTTTTACAAATTCATCCTTGGAGTACAAATTATAAATGGAGTACTTAGTTCTCATAGTAAATTCTAAAAATATTTTTAGTAGATGAATAATTAGAATATTAGGTGGTGGGAGAAATTTCATACGATTTTGATATATTTAGTGGTCTACATAATTAAGGTTTTAATTATCCCATATTTATTTTAAAGATAATTTTGGAATGCCTATATGATCTATTTTGATCCAATATCTGGTCCATGAAGAGATGACAACTATATGGTGTTGATACCAAAATTTGGGATCAATTGAAGATATGGGCTGAGCTATATAATTATTTCTTTTGTTTGGATTTTTATAAAAAAGAAAATAAAAATAAAAAAGGGGGGTCGACTCTCTAGCCTAGCATGACAGACAGCCGACACCGAGGACTCAAACAGAGTCCAAATAGGGTATTCTAGAAGTTTGGATATTGCCTAAGATTGGAAGGATTAGAGACCATAAAAAACATCAATTTGTAAAGCTTGGTGATGGGCAAACCTAGTGCTAGGGTTTTGACTCAAAATTGAAACAAAAATAGAGAAGAACGAGGGAGAAATGAGTTGGCAATAGCACATCAGGCAACTGGTTTAGGGTTTCCTAACCCTGAAGGCCTGCGGTACAATCAAGGTGCCAATCATGGATGCGAGGATGGGTCGCACCTGGAGCACTGCTCCAATAATCGTATGTGTGGCTAAGAAAGTGAGGCTAGCTCATCGGAGAGTTCCCTTCACGGTGACAGTATGTGTCTGGAACAAAATAGGATGGGCGCCAATCCTGGGTCAATGAGCAAGATGACAGATCCAATATTAGGATTTGCTCATGGGACCATCCGATCCAAAATGGACGAACCAAATATTCAGTAAAGAGGTAATCTTATAAATTTTGTATCTCTAGATACCTAATTTGGACAAATAAGGTGTCAATAGAAAGATAATGATGTCTAGTATCTTATAAAAATATATTTAGATAGTGTTTTGGATGTCTGATTATTATTATAATTGGATTACTAATAGTTATGAGATTTCAATGTGTCATGCATTAAAAATATCAATCAACTTCATTAATTTATGAAAATTTTACAATAAGTATATTTTGATATGGTAAACATGATTCTAAAGCCTGATATGTCAGATTCGATATTTTACTAGTATTTTTGATGTAAACCCTAGTAAGGGCATTTTGTGTATTTCACCCATTATTTGATTATGAAACAACCTAATATTTTTATACAAGACCTTACTACATTATATGATTACTTTTTCTGGAGATTTGATGGATTTCATTGTGTTATTATATTAGTATGTAGTTTTGGACCTGAGTGGCCATTATGTAAGATGATTAATGACTATTTGTGAGACAACATATATTTTATGTGCATATTTAGTATTGGAAATGATTCTAAATATATTTTCAGTTGATTTCATAACTAAAATATTAAAAGAAATATACACAAGTATGTTTGAGGTTTCCTCTTAATATATGATGTATATGCTCGTATTAGGACATTATCTGATTATTATGACTTATTAAGTATGAAGCCTATAGTGATTATACAATGTGATTTTTGGATATATGTTCAACGCCAAGATTTTATGGTGGTTTTAGATCATAGTTATGTTTAGCCTAAATAAGAACCCTAATTTGGGTTAAGGAGTTAAGGATGATAGAGTTTGAGATTTAAACATGAAAAAGGAAAATATACATGGAATAATAGAACTACAATGATGTCCAGGTTATTAAGTTATGGAAGTTGGGATCAGGACTACCTTAAAGATACTTTCATCACAAAAGGCAAGGGGTCATGCCCATTGAATTTCATTATTATTATAGTTTAGCCTACCTATCTGCAAAGTAACTTAGAGAATAAGTTACTTCCAGACATTTAGTTACTAATGTTCATCTCACATCTAATAGTGATTTTTTATTAGTTAGACATTATTTAGTTGAAATTATTTGGTGAGGATATCAGATCATACATTTTGGCTACTTTCATATACTTAGCACTTATTATTAAGTTTTTATTATTTCTCAAGCTGTTAGACACATGTCATATATCCAATATTAGATTTTAATTGAGTGATCTATTAAATAAGAGTTTCAGATGAAGACTTTCTCAGACAAAAAGGATCTAGATTTCAGATTTGTAAATTTAGAGTACTCATTGTGTATAGTCATAATTATATCCACATACCTAATAAGAGTCTCATATTCAAACTAAATTATTTAGTAATCAAGATATATATTCAGATTTAGAATCAGACTTTAGATTTAGATTTAAGTTAGGGTTTAAGAGCAGAGAAGAATTCTATTTAATATAATTTTAGTTTCTAATAGAATAATTTTTAATGCATCAGTTAAGTAAGACAAACCTTCTGAGATGTTCAGACTAGATTCAGATTTTGATTTAAAATTCAGCTATTAATATCCAGTTATAGTATAAAGATTCATAATTTAGTAAAGTTCAGTTACCGATATTCAGTTTAGATTAAGAATTAAGTAAGTTTAGACTTAAGATAAATAAGTCAGAACCTTCACATAAGATATTATATGATAAGTCCTCATTCAGTTAGTCCTGGGATGATTCAGAGGCATCTGTTGCCAATTTAGAGGAGTCTTTTGTGATGACCCCAATTTCTATATACTTTTCCTTAGTGACATCCACAGATATGTGTGCACTCATATCTATAAATGTCAAATGGGAAAATATATGAAATTAAGATAATCAACTAAAATCAGAGAAAAGCCAAGATCAAGTTCACATCATCATTAGATAGCCACACAACACTTCATTCATTGAGAATAAATAAGGTCATTACATACCAGTAATTGAGAAGGAAGAATGAATAAGTCTATGAGAAAGAAAAAAATGATAATTACATAGGATCTATAACATCCTATTACATCATCTAGAAGAATAAAACTATCTAACTAAAATGAATAAGATAAGAAGTGGAGATCTATCTACTATCCTCCATGCTCATTATTTATGGGCTTCTGGTACTTTGAAGTGCATCATATGTTGCTTGTACCTAAAAAATATGAGAAACAAAAACATCAACAAAGTTGGTACGTGGAATTAAAAGCTATACTATGCTGGCATATAAAAATACTTGGAAATGAAGAAAGAGAAAGAAAACTTTATTTTGAGGTGGAAAATTAGGTAATCCCAAGTTATTAATCACTTTTAAAATGAATATGCATTACTATGGTGGACGTAGCACATAATCACATATATGGTGGGCCCTTCCCCGTGTACCTTGTACTCTAGGGATCTTCTCATATATCATGTACTCTAGGGAGGTGGTAGTCAATATTAATGCTTTCCCTCTCTAATAGGGAGATTAATGAGCACCACTAGTAACTACATTTCATTTATAATCATTTATGTTCTTTAATGTTCTAGGCAGAATTTGACAATTACACGTATATCTACATCCAACAATGTATTTCAATTACATGCAAGCAAGTACATATATTTAGCATCTATCAAAATCTAGTCATATAATTATATCCACATACCTTTAATTTCAAATCTGACTTCCACAAGTCCTAGATTAGGAGAAAGAGAGTAGATCACCCTGAAATGTAAACAAGAACCTAAAGTCACCATGGGTTCTCATCATTCCATATTAGGGTTTCTATTATAGTTTAGATCATGAGGGATATTTCTTTAGGATACATATGATTCGAGAGATTAGAGTTGGATCTAGGGTTTTAGGGTCGTTCAAGATCATATAGTGTCATTAATTAATTAGGATTTGACATATTGTTGCATAAGGTATACACATGTAGAGAGAGAAAACTAGATTTTAGGGTCTTTCATAACTATTGAGTCAAATATCTTTCTTTGATTAGGGTTTCGAGTAACATGATGATTAGGGACTCCAATAGGGTTTTAGATGTCCATAATTCAGATCTTCACTATAGATCACTAAAATAACACAATATGATAATAATGGAAAGATTATTTAAGCTTTAGTCTATAACTTTTGAAAAAGGGATCGGATATAGGTCCTGGCTATATTTTATTTGGATACATCACATTTTTCTGATGAAAATGATATATAGGTTCGATATATTCTAATATTACTAGCATTTTCTAGGATTTCCCTAAGATTATCCATTTTCATGGGTAAAGGAAAATAAAAAGAAGGATTTTACCTTGATCAATGGCCGGATCCGACTGGATTGACGACCCTCATTGATCTAAGATCTTGCAAGAAGGGGCCTGGGCTGCTGACTAGGTACTCATGGATTGGTCCAACTGGGTCCGCGATCGTCTCTCCTCCTCACTTGCTGGTGCAAGGCTCGATGGCCTGGACATGACTCCGGCGAGCTCCTGCTAGCTCTTGGGTGGCGTTGTCGTGGGAATGAAGGTACCTTAACCTTCTCGAGGTTGCCCCGGCCAGAGGAGTGGGGTTTCCAGCTGTGGCTCCCTCTGGAGCTCAGCGTCGCTGCGGGATAGGCGAGGTCACCGGCGCGCTGGAGGTCAGAGGTGAAGGAGGGATTTTGGATTTAGTGGAGGTAGTCACCTATGCTCGCGGGTGATCGGGGAAGGTGTAGGTGGTGAGAATTTGGTGGAAGGGATTCTGAAATAGCGGGGCAGTGAAGTGTCTGGAGGTTGAAGACGATGGGTTGGGGGAGTGGTGTTCGGGGTAGCTTGCTTGTGATTGATGGTGGGTGATGAGAAAAGGAGGTATGGCAGACCTATTGGAGGGGTTAAATAGGCACCAAGGGGGTAGAAGAAGAAGCCCTAAAACCCCAGCCGCCAGTGTGAGAAGGTCAGGAGGCTGGGAGGTTAGGAGGGTGCAATGACGCACGTAACTCGGTCATTATTGGGGTTGTTGTCCACAAAATCATGAGACGAAGTCAGCTCGTTGGGCAAAAATCAAGATAAGGGGTGATGTGGCACATCGGGTCAGCTTGGGTTCTCTCTCTCCTCCCCGCCCATTGCAGGAGGTCGAAGATGGGTTCCCAACCCTTGGATCCCTGTGCAATCCAAAGGGGCAGGATCCTATGGTCAAAAACACGTGGACCAACCATAGAAGCCGCGTGACACATTTATGTGTCACGACCTGGTCATTTAAACCAAAACTTAGGTCCTAAGCTTGAATATGAATAAAAAATGCACATAATTTCAATTGCTCATATCTCATAATTGGATAATCCAATTGAAATGAAATTTTAGGTGTAGTTAAATGATTTCATGATGTAGCTATGGTATAAAATTGGAATTAAAATTCAAATATTTACTACATCAATTGACTATGTGTCATATTCATAGGTACTTTGGTACCAAGCAGGGTGTAATTATGCCAATTTAGAGACACCTTGGCATCATTTAGAGGCATGTGCTGCCAATTTAGGGTACTTCAATACCAATTTAGGGCGTAGATACACTGATTCAGGAGGACTTATCATATAATGGTGGCCACAAGAAGATAAAAGATGTAAATAAAAGACACATTGATTCAGTATCAGTTTACAACTTTCAGATATGAGTTCAATTTTAGTTATAGAATGTTCATGTTTATTTTATTAGGAATTCAATGCCACTTACTCTAACCTAGGTTTTCCTTTGTGCATGGTTGGGGATGATATGTCCGTAGGTACAGAACCCTAGGAGATAGTCATGTCAAGAGGATGGAGCTACTACTTTAGGAGGTTTTCTTGGTGGGGTGCCATCTACACAGTCCCAGATTTGACATGAGATTCACATAAGGTAGTATTGTGATATTAAGTTTCTTTTCTAAGAATTTATGAGAATGCATTTTTACACTAGTCTATATTGGTTTTTATCTGTCATTATTTTAATGCATATCATGTTAGTAACACTCCCTAGTTGAATTTTTTTTTGTTTCCACTCATGGAATATAAAAATCGGGGTGTTACAAAATGATTCCACACATGTTCTTAAAGCCTCCCATCTCGACACAATTTCCCCCCAACCCCGGAGATAGCAAATAGTCTTTATGAGGGAATATTTGACAAGAGTGGGATATAAAATTATATGATAATGTGGAATGAACTCGCTAACCAAGATACATTCGTAGTGGGAAAGTTCAAGAAAAGCAAACTACATCATCCCATCTTGAGGTACATTTAGAAAGTTTTCATTTGTACCATTTTTTGCTGATATATTAATCAAGGTTGATGCTTCCAAAATGATTTTTTTGTGATAACCATGATAATAAATCAAAAATATGTCAATCTAGGGGCACTAACGATCGGTAATACAAAACAATCCCCTCTAAGAGAAAAAAATCTTTTCATTACGCGGGTCGGGGAGATAGTTACCACCATTGCCTGAGATTTAGTTTGTGATCTAAATGGCCTTACAAAGGTAGAGGGGACCAATTTTTTTGACTTGAACTCTCTTGCATGGTCCTAATTGATCTCCCTATGTTATGAAAAGATTATCTACAATATGAACCCTAGATATCCTGGCTTCACTATAGAGTTATCCTATTACACTAGTGTTTTGATTAGCGAGGTAGGACCAATAAAGATTTCTGGTAGCACCACCTTTATATCTACCTGATGGAGAGGAAGATAAAAAATATCCCAAAGCAATGACACATTCTTGAGTAGCCTCGCCGCACTAGACGAAGAAAGGATGATTTTGATGTGCAACAACTCACAATGAATGCCTATGACATGTCCCCCATACATGCACAGGTGGAGGGTATTCAGGAGATACAAGAGGCCACATGGTTGGATCAACAATAGATGCATCATCAAATCAACCTATGTCCCACTATCATCAAGAACAGATTTTAAGGAACCCCCAATGGGGGGAGGATTTGTAGGGTGTCCTATTTGGTTATCAGGAGACATACCCCCACCACATGAATACTACAACGAGCATTACTACCAATATCCTCAACCACAAGGAGGACCACCACCAGAGTCACCACAACAATACTGAACTCTACCCTATCACTCCTAGACTTTAGTATCATGTTGAGGACATCATTATTCTAAAGTTTATGGTGGTAGGGTGGTACACACTGTTATTCTCAATTTTATTTTGATATGCCTATTCTATATGTTCCACCATGTTTTGTGATTATTGTTGATACACTTGTGGGCTAGGATATATTTTTCTTGCTTTGCAGACATGCATGAATATAGTCCATGTTCTTGTATTTTTGTGTAATTTTTCAAAATATTTTTATCTTTATGTCCTTCCATGCCATGCATTACATTTCATGTAGGCTTTTATAGTTTCTTGTGTGTTTTAGTTAAAATTTTCTTATTTTCCATTTGGTTCGTTCAAGTGTAAGTTCAAATGTGACTTATGGCAATTCAGCACCATTTTGGCCAAATTTGAAATTTCTTATCTAAGAGCATGAATTGACCCAATCTCTACATTTTGAATTGAAAATTTTGACCTTTGAAAAATGCTTTTCATATTATAATGGCCTATTTCTAAATGCTCTCAATTCTTGAGTTTGTACATGTGAATCACCATTTTCATACTTGTGAAATGATTGGTTGAATTGTTATCTTAGCAGGTCACAAATGTTGGGGGTTTGTCAGATCTCATGATAGAAAAGTGGTCTTTGTTTTTATTCATTCATGTGGTGTTCCATTAAAAGACAAAGTATGTCAGAGTAATATTCATGTAGGATATCTCATGTTGAAACCCACACTAGTGATTACTCTTTTGACTTATTTTTCTTTCACCTCTTCTTACCTCTTCGCCTCATGAAAGGTTGTAAAAGTGCACATATTAGCCTTGGACACCCTCCAAGAGTTTGGGGTGGTGAATGGAGATACCTATATCCCATCTGCTTCACTTTTACCACCATATACCCTAACTACACCAATGACAAAGAAAAAGGAAAGAATGCAAAAACAATAAAATATGCTCCTATATAATAGCATCTATATACAGAAAAGAAGAGTGCTCCTATGTAAAAACACTCTAATATCTTACCACAATCCCTTATTAAATTTGCATGACCATTGAGATAGGAAACATCAAACCTAGCTCATTTCACCCTTTACACAGCCATGTGGGTTACATAGAGTGGTTTGGGACGTGCAATTGAATGAGTGAAGGTAAAACAACACTCTCAGTCATCTTTGATAATCACTACCATGAAATAGTTTACACATAGCTATATAAGAACCATATTGATTGATTGTGTATTTTATGCCCTATATTTGAAGTTTGTAGGCTTCTTTGATCACAATAGGCTTGTGAAAGAGGAGAGGAAAGAGTTGAAATATATGTACTTAATCATCACTGATCCCATCTACTCAATATACATCTATTTCTATGCATTTTTCATTTCTTACTAGTTGACAAATATTAAAGTGAGATTGAGTTGGGGCATACTTGAGGACAAGTATATTTTAAGTTTGGAGTGGTGATGCAACCATCATTTAGGGCTCCCTCTTGTGTCATTTTACTCTTTAATTACATCTCAACATGTTAGGATGCATATTATTTCCCTCAATAAGCGTATTACTGTCAAATGCAATTATGGAGGTTCTTTGCATGTTTTATTAGGTAGCTTGACCATGCTTTGGATTGGTGAGAATGAATGAGGATGATCTAATGGTTTCTCCACCCTTAGAGGAGCCCAAGAAGAGCCCTAATCTACCCCTAGTGGCTAAGGGGTTAGAGATAAAGCAAAAAAATTACATGGATCACCAAAATGAAGATCAAAGTGTAAGGATAAGACCCCAACACATCCATGGTAGTATGGAATGGCCATGCTACCCATGAAAAAATCACATTTATTTTCCAATGTAGAAGCAGCTCCAACAAGTCCATTGTCACCGCCATACTGGCCAACACACCCATGCCAAGAAGACCCCAACACGACCATGCTAGCTAAAAAAATCATGTTTCTAGCTCCCACAATGCCTATGCTCAGGAGAATGACCTTGCCTGATCCATTCACCATGATCACACTATCTATTGGGAAATACTGGCACAGAGTATATCAGCGGAAACAAAATTTTTATCTATCAGTATTCCCATAACAACAAGATCGTGTCAACTACTATGAAATAGGAAGGATGGTTTTAGCGAGGTATACCTAGTCGTAGAGCAAGTCCAATGACAAAACCCACTTCTTTGTAACTACTTACAAGTTTCTCTTAGACGGTGGCTGTGCAGCTCCTGGTCTTCACCACAAATAACGAATAAGATAGCTTCTGCAACGGCCATTTCACACACCCAGATAGTCATCTGGGGTGCGAGATGGTCGTCTCGCACTACCAAATGACTGTTTGGCAGTTTCCCAATTGCACACGAATTTGGCATATTCGACTCCAATTAATATACATATTAATTTTACTTGCTTTCCAAGTGTATGCAATCGAAACTATTCGGGAAACATCTTGAACCTTTGTTTGGCCCCAACCAGGCCATCTCACTCAAGTAAGATGTCCATCTCACTCACCCAAATGGCCGTCTGGTGCGTTGAGATGAGCCGGTCGGTTCAAGGGCAGAACTTAAGCCAATTCAAACTTCGATCAGTCTGCCCAAACGACCATCTCAACTACTTGTGACGTCTATTTGGCTGCCCAAACAACTGTCTCACCCAGTGGGATGGTCATTTCAGACTTGGTCAGCCAATCAAGCAATCAATTGTATGAACTAAATACCTAAACACTTTAGTAATCAATCCAATTGTTGTTCAAGATCAAACTCATCTTCTAGATGAGTTCCTATGTGTGTGACCCTATAGGTACCATGTCATGTTGGCAGTGAATGCCCATAACTAGCTTATTACATCACAAGAAAAGAGTGGTGCCTAGTCACACATCAGTGCTACCCAAGTGAATGGAAAGTTGGAGAACAACTTCAACCTACAATCCCTGTAAGTGTTGCAGTGATTGTATAATTCCTTTGTCTCTGAAATCTAAGATGAATTCAAGGCATGGTTGGTCATCCTATCAATGTTCAATCCATGTTTCTTGAACTAAGAGAAGACTGTCTGAGATAATGTGACCTCAATATCATATATTGATTCACATGTACATGTACATGCATTTCTCAGTCTCACTTATCAAGTGGCCAAGATATCATACACCAGTAGGAGGGACAAATCCCATATCTATTACTCATAGTCTTTCCCCATGTGTCAAAATCATAGAATCATCACTGTTATAACAACCTATATTTCAAGATTGCGTTTGATGATGTCAAAGTGTACCCAATGACATGTGATGAGTGCAGTGATTTTAGGTCTAAGAATCACAATTTCCACCTTCACTATCAGAGATGAATGTGACCATCACAACCATGTGTCACTCTAAAGGTGGGTCTGTCCGATACACTGTTCCCTAACATTTATCTATGTGCTCATTTTGATATTGCCATATCATGACTTAATGAGTCTCAGTCATCAACCATCTCACACTCTAGTTTTATGTGTTACTGGTGTCTATCTACCTTCCACAGTAACAACCTACTAGGGACATAATGAGAATATTTATATGTACTCTTAACATTTGTATGATCTCATTTCAACAAGGTTAATACTTGAAGACATACATCATTGAGTAATATCATTCTCTAGACATTCACTCTGTATCCTCATTATCTCATAACTGAATGAAACAGGTGAATTGGAAGCTTGCCTTTATATATGCCATTATTATTAATCAAATCCTTTTAGGTAATTATGCCATGTCAATCATCATATGATTGGCTCTATGGGCATACCTTACCAAAAGACTCCTACTTGCACTTAGAGCCAACACCAACAGATCTCATCCTTAGTGATCTAAACATGTATAACATGCTTCTGCTACACTAGTGATGATTTAGTGGGTTAGCAACACTTTGCTTATAGTCTGTATATTGCATGTTTCTTATCTCTTCACTCTGAGATGAAAATAGCGTAATATGGCATTTGCTATTCCTTACCTAACAATTATCTCCATCGTTGTCACAATATTTTTACTGATTCGTCAATGGTTGGAACATCTATAAGTTCATCACATGTTCCTTTAGATCCATATAGTATCACTATGTGTTCACAACACAAGTATACTCAGCTTGTATTGTAGAATAGAATTAATGGCTATTAGTTCGGAACCCTTCCAAATAATAACATACTTTTCTCTTTTAAAGTCAAAACATATTTTAATTTGTGATCACTTTTGTCATTTATGGAAGCTTGCATCGATGTAACTCTTTACATCCAACTCTTCCTATTATTGCTATCATTATTGACTAGCAATCTTATCATTAAGTACTTCACAAGTACTAATGGATGTCTTTAATGACTTTCCACTAACCCTTATTGGATTTTGACTCATCTTGTCATGTCCAATACATACAATATTATATGGGATAAGTACATTTATATCATTGGTGATAGATCCATCGTTGGGGTGGCCCATGGATCTAATTCTTGGTATTTCCATTCTTCACAAGAATAGGAATATAGGGTTCATACAAGACGAATCTGAATTCTCTCTCATTGAATCCATACATGTTGAACTTTTTCAACACACTTCTATTGTATGTTCTTAAACTTCCATTGTGAAACATTCAAGAGCTATCCCATAGGTCTTTATCCTTATCTCATAAGATGTTTCACCTTATCCTTCATAGTTGAAGGTATTTTCATGCCAGTTCTCAATATTCACAATATTGAGATGCCATTCCTCATCACATGTGGAATATTCATATATGATACCACTAAATATTTTGTAAACACCTATGTCATCTTTTATCTTGATTCAAGTCAAACTCTTTGACTATCATGTCAAGTCAAAAGATCCCATTTTTGAGTTGCTTATTTCAATCCCAGATTGAACTTTGTAGTATGTAGACTTAATTTGCATTCATGAAGTTATGAAACCTTTTAAGTTGTGTCAGGTACACATCCTCTAATGTATTCCCTTAAGGAATCTGATTTCCATCTTCATAAGCAAAATATCATAGTCCATTCTAACTACTACAACAAACATGACAATTTCTTAAGGAATTTCTATCATGTCTAACAAGCTGAACTTGATTTATTCAACCAGTTTGTCCTTTTACATTATCCATGTAGGTCTTGATCATTAGACCCTATTGCACCCTTTAGGTGTTACCCCTTTAGATGAGTGTATCAAGGTCCTACCTTGTTAGCTTACATGGTCTCCATATTACTAAGAAATAGCTTCTAGTTGACTAGTTGGCTCATCCTTTATGACCAACCCATCTAAATTGTTGGATTCACAATCCTCCAATCTCAGATGTGTTCTATAGAAATATTTTGTTCTGTGTTATATGATGAACTTGAGATTCTGCAACAACTTGTGATTCTCATTGTTCTCATTGTACCTCTTTGTTGGCCTCAAACACTTTGAGTATTACTTTTACTCCCACTGAATCTTTAGGAACTTAATTATCCTATTAATAAAACAATTTTGTTATTGGATAGGGATTAATAGTAATATTCAACTATCATGGTTTATGGATAAACCTTCTCAAGAAACTACTTTCTCAAGGTGGGTTTCAATCCTTTATACATATTGGGACATTCCCAAATCATATCATATATGATGTCTTATAAACAATTATGTGGTATATTATTTAGTGATAGGTCTATATATGTGATGATATAAGAAGATTTATATTAATTGATAATTATATCATGACTCATCATGATATAATTCCTTCATTATGACATATCATCATGTTCAAATAGATTTTCTTATGATACATTATCATAGTCTTTTCCAGAAGGTTCTCAAGATATTGATGTAAAAGTATTTCATCATTTGATCATATCAAAGTATCTTAATACTTTCATCAATGTCACACTTCATTTACAATCTCCTTGAACACTTCAAGAGATTTATGTCTCTTCCTTACTGGGTACATATGATTATATTATCAGTAAATGAACCGAAGTATAAGTAATTATCCATATCATTCATTCCATAAGATCTACATGCATCACATGCATGAGGTCTGATGGAAGAGTTATCCTCTGACTACGTTTAGCGAAGGATGTCATGTCATATTGTGTGTAGACTTGCATGTTTCCTTAGGTTCAATAACCAATGGAATCTAGATCAACATCAATATGTGTTCATATACGTATAAGATGACTAATGCTAATGATTGTCTTGAGTTATCAATTATAACCTTTTAGTATAAACATTATAAACATTCATATTTGGATCATTTCACATAAATATCACAAGAGTTTTTAGGGCCAATGCCATGTAAGATCATATCTTTAAAACAGAAACAATAATCTCATACTTTATTGATATATCATCCTTGTCATACAAGATGCTCTGAAGTAAATTGTTTCTCATGGCATTATGAAATAGCAGTTCAACTAACTTTACAACATGCCCATTGGGCTAAGATAAATTTAAATATAGACTATGACTTCCACAAATCTTTCTCCTCCTTATCCATCTTGTCCTTCCATGAAGGTCTTTACTTCTTGTTAGATCATGCACATCAATATGTCAGATCTCTGTCTGGTATCACATACCAAAATGAAGAAGTAATCAAATTTATCTTATAATGTTTATGCCTGGTGTGGAGGCCTCAATGCCATCCTTCTTCTTCTTTAATTCCTCTAACCCGAGTGGGCAATTTCTTCTCCAATATCCAGGCTGGTGACAATCACTTCTTTATTTCTTTACTCCACCTTTTGCCTTGAGATATGAAGACTTAAGCTTCTAGCTAGCTTTATAACTCTTCTTAGATTTGGCTTTGCCTTTAGACTTCCCCGTTGTCTTACTGAACATCATCACAAACTTGGCTTGTCTTTCTTCATTTGTGTCTCAGATGTTCTCAACATGCCCAACAACTCTGTCAATGGCTTGTCAAGAGACTATAGAATCAGCTCAGTGGCCTACTATTAGCCCAAGGGGAATCCCAATCTAGATAGGTTCTCCACATAGCCAGTGATCTTGATACATGAGGGCCTATCGAGTCTCCTTCTGCCATGCTATACTTGAACAACACCTTGGAGACATCGTATCTCTCCTATCTTGCCTGATCTTGGTACATGTTCTTGAGATGTGTGACCACCTCAATCACCCCATGTTCTCATGTAGCCTTTGTAACTCATGGTTCATGGAACATAACATCATACACTTGACATCCACAGTGTCCTCAATATTCTTATTATAACCATCCTTGTCAGCCTTTGAAGCATTTTGAGCAGGTTCCTCTGAATCTGGCATTTCCAGGACATAGATCTTTCACTCCTGTGTGAGAATAATTCTCAGTGTCCTAAACCAATCAGGGAAGTTGTTCCCAATTATTTTGTCCTTATCAAGGACTAATCACAGATAAAAGTGATTGTTGTTCATTGTCATTTGATTCTACAAAAGAATTTTCAATCTTTTTTAAACTCAACCTTTTGATTTGATTAAAATTTGGGCGATACAATTAAGTCTTTAATAAATTATCATTCTCATTATTTTTTTCAAATTAGTAACCCTTAAGTATTAATTCGGAAAGTTGTAGAATTTTTTTTTATAATGAGCCAAGATCCATATTTCATCAAGTCATGAGTCAACTTTGGCTAATAGCCCACAACCTGACTATTTAGGTAGGCAAACTTGCCAATTGCATCATATGCAACTCTTTGATAGATGATATGTACAACTCCTTACCATAATCATCTGCATAATTCTGGACCCAAATTATCTGAGAATCACCATTAAGCCTGACTGAATAGCCAATATGATAATAATGTACCCCTCTTTGGTGGCACCTACATTACTACCATCACACTTCTACAAGGTAGACGGTGCACCACGCTTTGGTGTCACATGCGCTTGGTCGAACAAGTTTTTGATGTGTATTGCTATTGGAAAGCATCTGAGACTTAATATGTTTAATTGAGGGATTTTATATAGATCATATATATACATATACTATATCCAATCACCACATATATAGTACATATCATATACATGCTATATCCCACAACGTAAATATGTAATATAAAACAAAAAGCAATAGTTATGGACATGTCTACTTGTAATTCCTTGGAGCCATAAGGAATTACTACCATCTAGGTTAATCATCACATCACATGTATGAACCTGTGATTGATGTATATCCGTGCTTTCCAATATGGGTAGGTCGTTTCAACCCTTGAACCGGTTATCCAGTCTCTTGGCTGGTCGGTTGGTCCTCGTATCAAACCAATGTTTGGACTCTTTCCAAACAGTCAGATGGACCCACTGGGACGGTCGTCTGGCCTCCTATCCAATTGATGTATGGACTCCTTCCAGACATTCTGTTGGGTCCTCCAGACGGTCGTCTGGTTCCATTGCTTTGTCCTCCATGGTCCTCCATACAGTCAGATCGTCTCATGAACTGGTCGTCTCAATTGGTGGTGAACATCTTCAACGTCATTACAAAAAAAAGAAAACTATCCTATTGCTACTTTATTACATTGAATAAGAGAAATCTCGAGTAACATTCGAGGGGAGAAAAGATAGGAATGCATTATTTTTACATTGGGAAGGAGGAGGTAGAGGCTCAGTACCCAGAACGAGATAAACAAGAAACAAACCATCCAATGACACACAGATAAAGGGTTTAGGCCATAACCACGCTACACATCCACCATCAAAATAGATTTTAGGACGATGCATGTAAATTGCATATATATATATATATATATATATATATATATATATATATATATATATATATATATATATATATATATATATATATATATATATATATGGGGATTTATTCACTGGCCGCGCAGGTAGCCTGATTTTTAACTACCCACATATACAAAAGTGTAACTATATGGTACACAAAAGTAATTATAAGATCAAAAGTGAAACTATATGGTACACAAAAGTAACTCTAAGATAAAAAAAGTAACTACATAGAAAATATACAATGAGTAAATATATGGAAGTATTTTTTGATTTTGGTGGGGAAAATGATATTATTTTTGGATGAAATTTTTTGGAGAGCTAGATAAAATGCTCCTCTACAATTACGATTTTTTTAAAAAAAGTGACGGGAAGGGTGTGCGGGTAGCAACCCGCACGGGTATTAAAGATGAGCCCTATATATATGTATATATATGTGTATATATATATATATATATATGTATATATATATATATATATATATATATATATATATATATATATGGATTTATTCGTTACCCGCGCGGGTAGCCTGATTTTTCGCTACCTTGCACATCCAAAAGTGTAACTATATGGCATACAAAAGTAACTCTAAGATCAAAAGAATAACTATATGGTACACAAAGGTAACTCTGAGATAAAAAAAGTAACTTCGCAGAAAATATACAGTTAGTAAATATATGGACGTGTTTTTGGATTTTGGTTGGGAAAATGATATTATTTTTGGATGAACTTTTTTGGGGAGCTAAATAAAATGCTCCTCTACAATTGCAATTTTTTTCTTGAAAAAAAGTGACTGGAAGGGTGGGCGGGTAGCTACCCACGCGGGTATTAAAGATGAGCCCTATACACACACATATGAGAGAAGTTTAAATATTCACATCGTATATGATAAATAAACAATAAAAACAAAATCAGATCATATGAATTATGCTAAAACATAGTAAATTGATGTGGCTTTCATACCACTATTGGGAATACAGGCACAAAGTATAGCAGCAAAAATAATTTTTTTATCTATCTGTATTCCCATAACAACGAGATCATGTCAACTCCTATGAAATAGGAAGGATGGTTTTAGCAACTTATACTTGATCCTGGAGCATGACGAGTGACAAAACTCACTTCTTTGCAACTGCTGACAAGTTACTCTTAGACGGTGACTGTGCAGCTCTTGGCCTTCACCATAAACAACGAACAAGATAGCTTCTACAGTGCTGCTGTGGTCGGGCCACAGACTGTAGGTTGCAGTTGTCCTCCTAGAAGCTACCAACAGACTTCTGCCTCTAGAGTAGTCCACACAGACCAACTAGAACTCCTATCATTCACCAAGAATGGACAGAAAGGAGTTTTCCCTCCTGTTGGTGTACTATTCACCAACCTTCCCTCCCACAATGACAACAACTAGTTGTTCTCTCCCTTTTGGCTATCCCTCCCTATCGGGTAGGACTTTCCTGGGCTCTCTTGGCTACCACAACCAGAGAGGAAAACAATTATTAGAGGAACTGATTCTCAATTGCCTGTGTTGTGCCTTGGGAAGCCCCTAGTACCCCTCCTTTTATAGGCAAGGTTAGGGTCAGGGTTCCCAGTATATACGAGATTGCATGGGAGTGGAAAGGACAAGAAGAACTTGGACTTTTGCAACCTGCGATTGATGAAATGACCATTTCACACACCCAGACGGTTGTCTGGTGTGCAAGACAATCATCTCGCACTGCCAAATGGCCGTTTGGTAGTTTCCTGATTGCACACGAATTTGGCAATTTTGATTCCAATCAATATACATATTAATTTTACTTGCTTTCTAAGTATATGCAATTAAAACTATTCTAGAAACATCCCAAACCTTCGTTCGGCCCCAACCAGACCATCTCACCAAGCAAGACACCCGTCTCACTCACCTTGATGGGCGTCTGGTGAGTTGAGATGAGCCGATCAGTTCAATCATATTGAACTGGTCAATTCAAGGGCATAACTTAAGCCAATTTGAACTTCAACCAGCCTGACCCCCAAACGGCCATCTCAACTACTTGAGATGCCTATCTGGCTACCCAAACAGTTGTCTCACCTAGTGAGTTGGTCGTTTGGCAGACCTGGTCAGCTAATCGAGTAATCGGTTGTGTGAATTGAATACCTAAACACTTTACTAATCAATCCAATTGTCGTTTAAGATCAAACTCATCTTCTAGATGAGTTCCTATGTGTGTGACCCTATAGGTATCATATCACATTGGCAGTGAATGTCCATAACTAGATTATGACATCACAAGCAAAGAGTGGTGCCTAGTCACACATCAATGCTACCCAAGTGAATGGAAAGTTGGAGAACAACTTCAACCTACAATATGTGTTAGGTGTTGCAATGATTGTATAATTCCTTTGTCTCTGATATCTAGGATAAACTCGGGACATGGTTTGTCATCCTCTCAATGTTCAATCCATGTTTCTTGAACCAAGAGTAGACTATCTGAGATAATGTGACCTCAATATCATATATTGATTCACATGTGCATGCTCATGTGTTTCTCAGTCTCGCTTATCAAGTGGCCAAGATATCATACTCTAATAGGAGGGAAAATTCACATATCTATCACTCATAGTCTATCCCCATGTGTCAAAGTCACCCAATCATAACCGTTGTAGCAACCCATGTTTTAGGACTGCATTTGATGATGTCAAAGTGTACCCAATGACATGTGACAAGTGCAGTGATTTTAGGTCTAAGAATCACAATCACCACCTTCACTATGAGAGATGACTGTGACCATCACAACTGTGTGTCATTCTGAAGGTGGGTCTGTTCGATACACTATTTCCTAACATGTATCTGTGTGCTCGGTTTGATATTGCCATATCATGACTTAGTGAGACTCAGTCATCAACCAACTCACACTCCCAGAATATGCACAGAAGATGTCTTGGCCTATTCATCCTTCCGGCAAATGACTCATCTCTGACTGGAAGTCTTATGTGTTACTGGTGTCTATTTACCTTCCACAGTAACAACAAATTAGGGACATAATGAGAATATGTATATGTACTCTTAACATTCGTATGATCTCATTTCAACAAGGATAATACTTGAATACATACATCATTGAGTAATATCATTCTATAAACATTCACTCTGTATCCTGATTACCTCTAAACTGAATGAAATAGATGAATTGGAAGCTTGCCTTTATATATGTCATTATTATTAATCAAATCTTTTTACGTAATTATGCCATGTCAATCATCATATGATTGGATCTATGGTCATACCATACCAACACTATCCAACATGGTTGTTCCACTCTTCTACCACCATGGACATGCTATGTAGAACAACCATTTTGCCATCTACAACCACAACTGTGTTGCCCAGCACAGTCATGATACTGACCTTCAAAAACCCAAAAATCAACCTGACATTTTTCTTCCACCACTACGACCATCCCTTCCTAGAACGACCATTCCACCATTACCCCAGTACGGGTGTCATGTCCAGAATGGTATGCTGCCACCCAAACCTATTACTTCCTAGATATCAATTTACCCATTTACCTCCACTTAGCACTATTCTTCCCAAGCTAATATATATACCTTGATTGTGGTTGGGAGCTATATGTTTTCCAGTCCAAGCATTTAAGTTGCCATCTACTCCTTTCCCACTCATTTCCACCTACTCCCACCTCATTTCCATCATCTTCTACATGAAAACCCTAACTTTTAAGGATTTTAGCTACTTCCATCCATCATCCTATGTCATCCATCCATAAAGGAGCATTAAGGGCACACTTCTTCAACTAGAGGTGAAGAAGGAGGAGTTTTCACTAAGTTCTTATGGCTATCTACTCATATAATTCTTCTTCCTTCTCCATTTCTTTTGTTATGAGTAGCTAAGCCCCTTAGGTGTCCTGTTAGGAGTTAAAATGTGTCTTAGATAACATGTTGGGGGAAAGTGATAAGGAAACTTTATAATTTCATTTTCTAATAATTATCTTCTACTTATACCTCATTTCACATGGATTATCTAGTGATTTGTGCCTGAAACCATCTAGGTTCTAGGGGAAATAGCTTATATATGCTTGAAACCACCTAGGTCCAACTAGTGGATCCCTATCTAGCTATCCATATTTTCACATATATATTCACTCCCCTACTCCTAAGTGTGAGATATAAGTAGCTAGTGTAGTAGAACTTAGTGTAATTGGTGCTTGGAGCTACCTAAAGGCTGTATGGTAGGTGACATGAGGTGCAAAACTCTCATTTTCACCCTCGATTACTACCGTTGGCCTCCAATTTCTATAAGCTATCTAGACTTGTTAGACCTTAGTTGAATTACACTTAAACCCTAATCAAATGAGACTCATAAGGTTGGATGGGGATAATAGGGACTAGTTCCCCAATATTCGATCTATTCCAACCATGGACAAATAGTAGCTTAGGGAAATTGTCTAATATCTAACTTGCTTGCTTGGTTTGATAATCTAAATGAATGGGTATAGTTTGCATGTTATGTTCCACAACCTAGGTGATAGTCATATTACCCAAAATGGCCCACACTTCTATTAAATTTATCTAAACCCTAATTTCTCTCTTATTTAATTAGTGCTAGCTTAGTTAGTCTTTTCACTTGCTTAATTTGCTAATTGCATGGTTCATGGACATTAGGCCTTGCTTGTGTAGTTCGTGTTACTTTCTCATTGATTGTTCTAGCCTTATCTAGTTAATAGATAGTTTATTCTTATATTTGTATTTATTGCCTAATTGCTAGTCTAATGTCTTCCTTGCCTAGTCTAACTAGTTTCACTCTCTAGTTTGTTAAGTATAATTTATTTGTTAGTATTGTGCTAGTGTTAACTTGCTATTGCTGGCTCTAGTGTAATCTATTGCTTGTCTTTCTTTACTTTTTAGTTGGACCTAATTGTCTATGGTTAAATTAGGTTTTACTTCTTGTCTCTTCTTAATTGCTTGCTTGTTCACCACTTGTTTAACTTAAAACCAAAGTCAAACCCTTGAACCTTAGACTCAATATTAGGAACTAAGCAAACCAAACTAAGCTCTAGTGTCCCTTTTCTCCATGCAGATTGACCCATAACATGACACCTTCTATGCTACAATATGAACCTGTGCATTTTTGGGTAAGTCTTTAAGTATTTGAGCATGACCATTAGGGTTACAAATCTTGTTAGCCCACTTTTTTGTATGTATTCACATGATGTGCATGATTTATGTAATTTTTAGCCTACTCTGGCATGCATTTTGAATCTATTTTCTACCTCAAGTTGCCTCCAATCATGCTAGATTTCCTACTTTGTTGTTATCCTTGTTCCATGATTTTGATTGCAGCTACAATAATTTGATGAGAAAATGGGGATAATTAAACTAGAATCCAACCTTATTCAGATTACCCCAGAGATTCCATAACTTTGAAGATCTTTTTGAAGATTCTGATAGAAACACACTAGAAACATGGGTAGAAAGCATGTTTAACTAACATGACATGTTAGCAGGCAAAAGAATGTTCTCACTGACATGTAGAAACATTGGATATTGGCCAAATAACAGGTTGTCTTCTCTCATTCTAGGAAATTGCCAAGTTCCTTGACTTGCAACAACATGACGTGTTGGCCAACCAACATGGCATGTCTCCTCCATTCAGAAGATGCCAGGGATTGTTGTAACACAACAACACGACATGTCAGTATCTAAACACGATATGTTCACTCGCTCCAAAACTACCCACATTTTCCTAACTTCAAGAAACATGGAGTGTTGATTATTTGAAATGTAGTGTCACCTTTAATCAGAGTAGTTTGATTTCAATTATTGCAACTAACACACCATGTTGGCAAACCAACACGTAGTTTTCCCTGCAATCTTGATTCAATTTTAAAAGAAAAGTAGACCTCATTTTCAAATACAAATGTGACTCACTTTGGATGCTTATCATGAGTCATTTGAAGGAAAAGACATCCAGAGCATAGCCAAGGAGAAAGGATGTTGATTTTGAAGAGAATAGTATGGTTAGTCGAGAGAGAACTACCTTCTCCCCAGTTCTTCTTCAAGCATTGCAATAGGGTCTCTATCCTCCATTCTAGTCACTCTAGAGAGAAGGTTTCCAGAGAAAGAGCTTCAAAGAGGATCAAATTGGCACTCCTAGTCAGATTTCTACTTTGTCCCACTTGTACCTTGGAGATTGCTATTCTTTTCCTTCGTCTATCTTGTTCTGCTCTACATTCTATTGTTTGTTTCTATCTTCTTTAGCCATAGACGAGTAGAGCCTTTGTTCTTGGGCATGGGAGAGTAACTCCCAGGTCATAACCTGTTGAACTTGAATTTCATGCTTAATGCTGGATGTTTTCACTATTCTAAGGTTCATCAGTGTAGTTTTCTTCTTACATGCTTTGTTGGCCACTTGGTATGTTTTATCTACGCTCCTTGTTTGATCTAGAAAGATATGGATATGAGTAAGGAGATGTGCCTTAACAACACTTTCTTGACCATGAGAGTGGCTAGGATGTGTTGAGGAGAAAGGTTTGCAGTTTGAAGTTTGGTATAAGCACAAGAGTGCACTAAGAAATTAGGATTGATCTACACTAAATGAGAAGTGTGTGATAGACACAAACCTCCTTTGTGTCGTTTCTATCATATTTTCTTTTCATAGTTCTTATTTTTGTGACATGGTTGTGAAAACCTATTCTGAGACTTCTAAATTGACTGAAATATTGAATCAAGTGATCTCTTTTCTAGTTTAATTCTCTACTTTCTTTAGTTTACTAGTGTAAAACCAAATCAACCCTTGAAATTATTTGAGATTGTTAAAAATAAATCTTGAATTTAATATACCTTGCTCCTTTGATGACCTTGATAATGCTATACACACTCTTATACTTGCAAGGTAGTGTTCAAGTTTATATATATTAATACTTGCGCACTATAGCTAACATGTTTTTGGTGTTGTTGCCGTGGAGCATCAATAGTTTTGTTAGAGTAAGAAGTATTGAATTGTAAGAGATACTAGATCACACCACAACCACATCATACCCACCACCATTTTCATCATGATTATAATTATTATCATATTTTTGTATCTTAAATTTCATTTTTGTACTTCACTCACCTTCTTTACTTGTAGGACTATATGCAAAAATATAAAGTGGGTCTTGAACGTTTTACATTTCTAGTCCCCAAAACTGAGAATAATGTTAGAAACCTTCAAAAGCAAGGGGGGTAAACCTCAATTAGATTTGGAGGAATCACAACACTCATCACCTTCATCACCATCATCTTCACTCGAACATCCATCTCAACAAGAAGAAAAAATTATGGAAGATGATCTTGCCCTTAAGGATTTCATTGTTCCAACTACTATGAATACTAATGGGGTTGTCAATAGCCCACAAATTGAGGCAAACAATTTTATTATCAACCCCACCATTATATAAATGATACAAACAAATTGATTTAGAAGGACACCAATGGAGGATCCAAACCTCCACATTTCTAAATTCTTACAACACCTCAACACTTTCAAGATAAATGGTGTTCCTACTGATGCAATTTGTCTTCTTATTTTCCCCTTTTCTTTGAGAGATAGAGCCAGACGTGGCTCTCTTCTTTGCCAAGAAACTCCATCAATAGCTGGGAGGAACTCTTCAAAGTTTTCTTAGACAAATATTTTCCACCAAGCAAGACTAAACAATTGAGAAGTCATCTCACCAAATTTCTTAAAAGGGATCAAGAGACCTTGTATGATAGATGAGAAAGGCTCAAATGCCTTCAAAGTCTTTGTCCACACAATGGCTTAAGCAACCTACTTCTATTGCAAACTTTCTATAATGGTTTATTCTACAATACAAGGATGTTTGTTGATGTTGCTACAAATGGTGCTTCAATGAACAAATCATATACGGAGGATTATGACATCATTGAAGACATTGTAAATTAACCATTTCCAATAGAGTTATGACATGAACATACAACCTCCTTACTCAAGCTCTATTTCTAGAAAGCAAAGTCGGGAAACACATGATTGTTGTTGTGGACTTGATTATAGCAAAGCTGAATGCTTTATCATTGAGAAACATAGCATTAAACCCGTCCAAACTGTTGAAGTAATTTGTGATGCATGTGGAGTAGAATGACACACTCCTTCTCCATGTTTTGCCATACCATCACAATTTAAAGAGACATTGGAGTAATGCAATGCCATAGAAAATTCTAGGAACTAGCATCCCTACAACTCCTATTCAAACACTTATAATATGGGTTGGAGAGATCATCCAAATTTCACTTATATCAAAAATAACAATGCTCAAAGCCAACATCATCATCCAATTCCACAACAACAACAAATGGGAAACTAACAACTCATGGAAAATAACCCATCGAAGCTCAATGATAATGTCAACTGCAAACTAATTCAGTATCAACAACATTTGCAGCCCACATTGAGTTTGGTGTCCATGCTTGAGACATTTTCTCAACTCAAATTTGGTAAAACTATGGGTTTTGTCAAAAAAGGTAGCTGCTAAAGGAGGCTATTTCACAACTTTCTTCTAAGATGGATGGAATTGCCACACACACTAGGATGTTAGAGAACCAAATTGCTCAACTAGTCCTTTAGAATAAAAAAATACCTTCTAATTCCTTACCTAATAAACCAAAAATGAATCCAAGGGAGACATTCAAATCAGTTACTTTGAAGAGTGCAACTACTATAGGAGAATCTTATTCACCATCAAAGACAATATCACATGAAGCTGTTGACTCCAATGTAGGCAATTATTACAACTCCAATTTTCAGATTCCTTTGGGGGAGAAATGTAATTTATCCTATTAAAAATATATGAATAAATAATGGTGTGATTTGATTTGGAAGGAATGAATTTCATTTATAATAGCCTTGTTGGTTGCTTAGTGGGATTTATTGGCTATTGGGCCCAATAACAAGGAAAAGAAAAAGGAAATTCAATTAGTAAATGAATAATTAAGAAATGGAGAAGAAAGATGTAGAAACCTCTAGAAGGCAAAGGAATATTATACAAAGGTGGATTTCATGCCTCTTGGGTTCCTTGGGTTACAAGGAGTGCAAAGATAATGCAACAAGAAAGAGAAAATATCAATTAAATATTTCTTTATTAGGAAGGAAATTGGAGATAATGATAAAATATGGGAAATAAGTGGAAAGATGTATGATTGAGTCATCATGGGTGGATTTTCATATCCATAAGGTTTCTAATGGTAGAAGGAATTCAAATAAGGAAAATAAAAAGAGAAATAAAGAGAAAGTATGAATAAAATAAGTTTTATTAAACAATTTCTTGCATATGAAGAAAACACATCTTTCCTTTTGAGTTTAAGGCTCAAAATTGGAATAAAGTAAGATAATGCAAATATAAAGATTTCCCTAAAAATTGAATGAAAAACAATGCACGGTTTCCAAGATATGCAATTTACAAATTATCCTAAAGTGTGGATATTAATTGCCTAAGAAATCAAATGTCACGATAAGGTGGGGATAAGCATCCCAATTTTCGGTTTTTGTTTAACTGAGGACTGTTGGATCGCACATCCAATGACTGGGGTTAAATCCCAATGAAACGAGGAGTCTACACAAAATAGGCTTGTGAAGATCCAAGATCGGATCATTGCGTGAAAAGGAAAGCACCTCAGCCTATGAGGAAACCTCCTTTAGGTTCAGGAGAGAAATCTGGTGAGAACCAACCCTACTTATTAGGGGTTTGGTCAATGATTGGGAGAGTCCCCAATCCAACAGGTATCTTCCTCCAACCCTATATGTATATGTGAGGGTTCATGAGGGCACCAACATGCAAACTCATCAACCCACAACCTTCAGAGAGCGGCAAGGAGCGATTTTGTGCAACCAATTCAAAGATCCACCCTGACCTTCCCCCTCGCCCACCCAGTTTGCCTCGCTGAAATACGAAAAGTTGGAGGTGGTGCTAGCATAGCAAGGACGATCAATGAAAGGCTCGGTCATGTTCGGTGGAGGGAGACGAAGCTCCTTGACCTTTCGGCACGCTCGCAGGTGGTTGGGATCGTGAAGTCAACTGAGGAGTTGATTGCGAGGAGAAGGCAGGCTCGGCGAGAGGAAGAAGACCAACTAGTCTTTTACCACTTTGCCCCTTCACGCTCAGTACAAAGGTAAAGCCCTTTTTGTCTTTTGCCAATTGGCTCAGCCTGACCCCGCGGGCTTGACTCAGCGAGTCGCAAGTACGCGTGGCATGGCCTGATTGGCCATAGTTATTTAATCTTTGAAAAATCATAGTAATTACTAGTAAGCTCTAATGAATAAAGTTTATATATGAAAGTTTATTCGAAAAATACGAGGAACACAATAAAAATAGATTGAGAACCTGATTTCGTTCCTATTTGCAAAAGTATGCTAAGTTAATGAAAAGTGCTTTGACATTATGTTAGAAACCCTAATTGAAATTAATGGTTAAGTTCATGATGCTTAATTGGTGAAATTAAGTAATAGTAACATGTTTAAATGTTAATGATGAACTTGAACCTAATCTACATGAATTATTGCATGGTTTAGGGTTTTACACCAGTTATGAATGATAAAGCATTTAGAAACCCTAATTTAGGGTAAAAGAGGAAAAGATCATATTTATTTCAAAATATGTGAAAATATGTTGTTAAATGATGATCCTAAGCATGTTAGATGAGATAGGTTATGATCCTTAGGGTTTGTGAGTTATTTTTCTTAATTAGGGTTTGTAGTAATAAAAGTGAAAGATAAACCCTAATTGCAATAAAACCCTAAAAGTGGATTAGAAACCCTGGGAAGCGAGCTAGGTTTAATAGATCTTCATGGTATGGTCAATGATAGGAAATTATATGCATATTTCATGATCTCTTTGTGTGCTTGATTGCCTATTGGATTTCTTACATTGATTGGATTAATTTTGTCTCAAATCAGCCTGACAGGTATGTGGTTATGTTTATGGTTAATCGCTTTGGTTTCACGGTGATTCCCATATGTTTTATCGGTTGCCTAAAAATAACTGCTTGGATGACTTTTATTTCATGCAACTATAAAGTGACTATGATTATCACCATTAATATGTATGCATGACTAGCTCAGATCCTGGTCCTCCTCTGTGGCTTTGCTAATGATGAAAAGGGTAACCTAGAGCATGGTCTAGGCTATCATGAGTTAGGGATTGAGCTACCTATGGGTAGTGCCATGTGACTCTTTAGCATATCATGAGTTAGGGATTGGGATACCTATGGGTAGTGCCATGTGACTCATCAACCCTAGGTATTGATCTACCTGTTAGGTAGGATCATGTAGGGTTAATAGGGATCTACTATATGATAGGTAGTATCAAGGTCCACTGCAGGGACATCGCAGAGGTTAGGATATGTATGGATTGAGAAGTTATGTTTAAGATGTAAAGTTTTCATGCTAAACCATAATAATATGTTGTTACTGTTAATTGCACAATTATTGTTTCCCCCACATACCGGCATATTCATTTATGCTGACTGAAATTTTGTTTGTCGGCGTTTTAGGTACCATTGAAAAGGACAAACAGTAAAGTGGCATATTATGAAATTAAGAAATAAAGTGCAAGGAGGATTAGTTAGAATAGAGTCCAGATGTGGATAGAAGTTAGATATCCAAGTCTTTGAAAAAGGTATGCAAAGTTTTATTTATTCCAGCTTTTAGTATAGTCATGGTAGAATTTAATAATTATTACTGATTATTTGCCAAACCTTTGATCCGAGAAATTGGGATAACGACTCTGACCTCTTGGTCTCCCTTAATTGGGGGTTACCGGGAGGCAGGGTCGTTACAACAATGATACTGAAGCTCAAATGAAGAAATCAACACTTGCTCCACATGATGATTTTTCAAACAAGCCAAATTTTCCCTTTCAACACATATTTTACACAATTCTTGGTGATGAGAAAATTATCTCTACATTCAACTCTAGTAATTTTGAAGAAGAGAATGAAGGGACAAACAACATTGTTCTCTAGAAGACTATTCCTATTATAAACCATAATCGTACATCTTTGTCCCAAATCATAAATATATTTGCAAAGAGGTGTAGGTCCTTAGCGCAAAAATTTCCAACCTCAAATCAAAGCACAAATCCTCCACTTTGACATCTCCACAAAAGTATCTAATTGTGATCCTGTTGAGTTTGTTATATGCAGTGCAGACATTGCAAATTTCAAGCTTAGGGGGAGAGAAATCGACTAGCTATTTAGTTTTAGTCTTCCTTTGCATTTTATTTTTCTTAGTTTTTGTTGTAGATAGTGGAAAATCTAGTGTTTTCTTAGGCTTGTTCTCTTTATTAGATTGATTTTCCTTTATGCTAAACCATTTGTCCCAAATTATATCTGAGAAATATCAGTTAAATAAATATTGTAAAAGCCTTGCATCAATTAACTAAAATATGTTGCCAACTACAATTTGTTCATCTTGGTTTCTTGTTGTTAGCCTACATGTTCATCTTTCCCACTCTTGATTTGTTAATACATGTAATGTGACACACTGCTACACTAAATGAGATTACTAAAAAACAAAACACACGATCAACTACTAATCAACCACATAACCAGAAAAGAGGGTAAATTAAAACCAATTTAAACATTACAAACATGTCTAGAGACTTTTACATATAAGTCCAACAGACTGCATACGAGCACATACCATATCATGTATTTACATATCTATCCAGTGACATCATCTATAACCTATATACAAAAGATGTAATTCGCATATACATGTCATATACAAATATTGATATACTTCCAAAACTCGAGTCACTATATACATATTATCTACAAAACATCCCCTACCTAGACCTGAGAGTACAAGGATGACTTAGGACTCTAATAACTACTAGACAACCTTCTTCTCCTACTACTTCCCGAGCTACTCTTCTTCACCTCCACAAACTTGACCATGTCACTGACAACCACCTACAAAGATGTGGTGACCCACGAGGTGAGACCCATGTCCCAACGAGAGATATAACTCTCAATAAGGAATATTGATTAAAACAAGTTATATAATTAAACAAGACAAACTGATTGAAAAAATTAAGAAAATAGAACAGGATAAGCAACTAAAAAAGTTAAGTAGGTAGTATAACAATAAGCAAGCTTGATTAACAAGATAAACTAAATGAACAGATAAAGCTATTTCCATCTAAGCAGTTGCATAACCTATTAACGAAGCAGCATAAAAAATAAGGCAAGGGTAAACAACCAACATGAGTCATGTTTGACCCTAACAGATATACTAAACAGCTAGATTACATCTTTTATTAAGCCCTGAGGAGAGTGAGGTATACCACTCAAACTCCAACTGACCCTTAGAAAATGCTATTCAGTTCCATACAAGAACTAGGAGTACGAACATCCTAAGATCTCCCCCCTCGGTCAATACGAGTGAAAGGCAATGACATAACAATAAAGCTATTAACATTAGCCTATCTTTGGTATAAAGATCACGACACTTGAAGGAATCTGGATGTCAAGGATGTACACTCCCTGCACCCCACATACTCAACAGTATGCACTCTGAGTTTCCCTTAGGAATATTCATTTCCCCATTAACCAAGTCCTGACACTGAATGGTTCTACAACTTAGGGCACTACATGATTAGGGTTTCACTTGATTAGTTATGTCAATTGGGTGAATTAAGGCTGCATCAAACAAGTGGACATGCAAACCCTAATTCATTTCTAGCAAGAATTGATATATAACAACTCTAGAAGATATAAAACATATGAGACATATTTCTTATCACACCATGACATGATGCCAATCCTTGTCCCATCATGAAGAGGATGACACCTCCATAAGGGCTCAAGGCATGCCCAAAGGTCATCAAGACCATTCTCATAATCACCTACAAGAACATCATTATCCTTGCACACCTTATAACAAGGCTCAACAGACCATCACCATACTTTTGGTACATAGATTTAGCATAACGTTGCATTAGGAAGCCTATGATGTTCATATATCAAACATATTATGGTTACAACTTGCAACAACATTGAGAGAATATTCCATCATCATACAAATCACACAAGGAGACTAAGTATGACTAACAATCATCACCTATTTGTATTAGGGTTAGGTGTAACAAGACAAGCTAGTTTAATGATACACATCAGCTCAATATGGTGACTATCAATTTACATTCATAAGACTGCAAAGGTAAGACTATAAAGTTATGGGCATTGAAACATAGATTCTTCATCATCCAAATTAAACTATCAAATTAGGTACCTGACTCACAACCATCAGATGTTGAGTAGGTGAAACCATCAGTTACAATACAAGTAAGACCCTTGAGCAAATCATGTAGGGAAACCATCCAATTGGGGCTTAGATGAGTCACCGACTTAACCTAGTCAAGCCATCATTTGTTAACATAAAATGACACCATTAGTTTGCTGACCTTAAAGAAACCATCAGATGTTGACATAGGATCCACCATTGGTTGTGGTGTCCAGTGCCACCAATGGTTGTGGTACCCAATACCACCATCAGTTGATCAGATCATAAGTCAGAGAAGCCATCGAGGGTTGAACCATAACAACCATTAGTTGATGAACCACTGATACCATTGAGTGCAGGACTCAGTGAAGCCATTGATTATGCTCAACAGGTGTAAAAACTGATCCAAAACTAAGGAGAAACCATCATTTGAAGGGTGGAAAACCATCAAAAGAAATTTATTTCATATAGGCATCAAAACCATCATTTGATGGGGAAAACAAACCATCGCTTGAGGGGAAAAACATCACCATCGACTGTGAGCACAAGAAAGAACCCAAAACAACACTTAAAACATGACCATCAGTTGGCATAAGAAAGGTAAGAAAAACTACAACAAAGACCAAGCCATCGAGTTGCAAAAGAAGAAGGGAAAACATCTCATAAACCCTATGTATGTCCATCATTTAGAGAGAAAAATCCATCGTTTGACCACATGAAAGAAAGGTATAAAGCTTACTCCACCAAAGGGTAGTTGTGTACATGGATTATGGTACATCCTAAAAGATAAACCATCTAAGAACTAGCACCTAAGCTCAAAACCTAGGCAAGATACTACCTTTCTACTTGGAACATAATTTTTAGAGCAAGATCTAGCACATGCAATCTATAAGTAAACAACAAACGTAGAGAAAGTTATATAAATTGCCTCTAGGAAAAAGAAGAAGCTCCAAATATCAAGGTAGATCTAGAAAAATAGGAAGAAACCCTGCCTGAGCACTCCATACAACCAAGCTAGCTCCTTCTCCAAGTAAGGAAGCAAACCCTAGGTCAAGGAAGCAAGAAAGAGGTGTTCTTTAAGCTTTAGAACAAGAACCACAATGGAACACCATGGGAATGACCAACAAGGAGAAAGGAGAAGGTATGACATCAAGGAAAACGAAGGAAAGGGTAAGGTCTCACTTACCTAGGCCAATAAACCAAATAAGGAAGCACCAAACGACCTCTTCTAGGGTAGATTTGAATCCTAGGTGCACATTTAAGGATATTGGCCTCGTTCTTTTACCTTAGGCACCTTATTATCCACCTAGACAAGGAGGGAAGAGATCTAGATAGTAAGGAGGACCAAAGGGTTCGTTTTCATGGAAGATGAATGTTTACAAAGCTATGGGTGAGAGAGAAGAGAAGGTTAACGTGTCCTACTAGGTTTGCCAAGTATCCATGGCCAAAAGGGTCCCGTCCATGAAAAACAGAAGCTCCATCAGTTGTGGGAGTCTATATGGTCATCGGATCTTGGATACCTAGGGTGTCCATCGAGTTCCAACACATGGTGATCATCATTTTTTGAAACCCTAGACTACAAGGGTGAAAGACATCATTTGGGCACCTTATTAAGGTAGACCATCAATCCAAGGAGCTCAAAAGAGGAAACCATATACCCTTACACACTAAAGGACCACCATTGGTTCCCCATACCCAATGTGAACCAATGGTGGTCCTTTAGTGTCATCCTAGCAGGAGGTGCCAAAACTCGAGGCCAAAACTCGATGGTGACCATCAATCTCTTGTATGTCATCCTACTAGGAGGACCATCGAGTTTTGGCCTCTAAAGGTAGCTCATTCAAGAGAGCAAAACCCTAACTCACCCTAAGAAGATGTCACCACCCAAACCAAGGCGCATCTAGGCACCCAAAAGCACAACCAATTCAAACATGATAATAAAACATGTGAGGAATGGTAAGCATATGACAAATTGCAAGAAAACCTCAGATATGGGTAAACTATAGAAAAGTCCAAAACAAGCGTAAATTGCACAACTTGCTGAAACAATGTCCAAACTGGACCAAACTTGAAACATAAGCTTGTCATATGATATCAAAGAACATATTATAGTTAAATTAAGGTTTTAAGAATACAATTATGATAAGTACGAATGTTCAACTATTAAGTAGGATCTGGGGCCTCACAACCATAAACCCCTAATAAGGATTTCGCAAACAAAGACGAGTACCTCCTACACATCTCATCCTATAACTACCATGTGGCTTCCTTCACACCACAATAATGCCATAAAACCTTAACTAATACTATATCCTTCTTCTTCAACTCCTTCACTCTCATATATAGGATTAACACATGACCCTCCTCATAAGACACATCCTCCTCCAACCCAACCTCCATTGGATGCAACACCTGCTCTATATCTGGATGACACTTCCTAAACATGGAAACATGGAAGATAGATGTAACCTGTGCAACTCTGGTGGTAACTGCAACTCATATGCCACCTTTCTGACACTATCTAAGATAGAGTATGGTCCCATATACCTAGGAGCCAATTTACCCTTCTTACCAAACCTCAACACACCTTTCCAATGTGAAACCTTAAGATACACACAGTCTCCAACTTGGAACTCAAGTTGTATGTGACAGTTATTAGCATAAGACTTTTGTCTATCCTGGACTACCTTCAACTATTTCTATATCAACTTGATCTTCTCTATAGTCTACTACACTAGTTCAGGACCCAAAAGCTGATATTCACCTATCTCATACCAACAAAGCAGTGACCGACAATGTCTCCAATACAAAGCTTCATCGATGCCATATCTATACTCCTTTGATAATTGTTGTTGCAGGAAAACTATATCAAATTCAGATGCACATACCAATTGCCAAGAAACTGCAAGACACAAGCTCTCAAGAGATCCTCCAAAGTCTAAATGGCCCTCTCTGACTGTCCATCTGTCTAAGGGTGGAATGTTGTACTAAACATCATATATGTCCCCATAGCTATATGCAAATGTTCTAAAAATTGACTTGTAAACTGTGGACCTCTGTCATATACTATGGTAATTGGAACACCATGCAGACGAACAATCTCATCAACATATATATATTCCAACTTCTCTATTGTATATGTCATCTTGACTGGAAGGAAGTGAGCTAACTTGGTCAATCAATCAACTATCACTTGTATGGAGTCAAGACCTTTGGCTGTCCTAGGAAGACTAACCACAAAGTCCATGGTAATATGATCCCACTTTGACTACGGTATTGACAAAACATTGTAATGTCCCTACAGGTTTCTAATTCTTTGCCTGGACATGCTGATAAAGTGGACATCTAGAAACAAAATATGCCTAATCATGCTTCATACCTAGCTACCAATACAGATCCTTCATATTATGCGACATAATGGTACTTCCAGAATGCATCACGTACATTAAAGAATGAGCTTCCTCAAGGAACGTCTTTCTCAAGCCCTCAACATCTGAAATCATTGTCCTATTGTGAAAGCAAACTATCCCATCCTTGGTCTCATGGAAGCCATCATAATTCTTACTACCAAACTCTAACTTGATATATGTATCACAATATCATCTCTCTGGGCTTCTTTGATCTGCTGCATCAAGTTAGGCTTCACCTACAACTGTGCTAGTAATCTTGCAAATAGGGAAACGCCCAACTTCACATTCATCTGACAAAGAGATACAACATATCCCACTTGTGACATACCAAAGCATGTAACTATGCCTTGTTTGTAGATGATGATGAAGATGACTACTAGCTTAAAGAATCAACCACCACATTGGCCTTCCTTAGATGGTAGTCTATTGTGCAATCATAGTCCTTGATCAACTCCATCCATCTTCTCTGTCTCATGCACACCTACTGCTTTGAGAAGATATACTGAAGGATCTTGTGGTCGTTGAAGATGTAACACTTCTCTCCATAGATAATGCCTCCAAATATTCAAGGCATGGACCACAACTGCAAGCTTCACATCATGTATTAGGTAGTTCTCCTCATACTTCTTAAGCTGACGTGAAGCAAAGGAGATCACATTCTTATCCTACATCAACATGCATCCCAAGCCGTTTTTCTAAGCATCATAGAAGGCGATGTAGCCTTTCCCTTATTCCGATTGTACTAATATTGGAGCACTGGTCAACTTCTCTTCAACAACTAGAAACAATACTGACATTTGTCATCCCAGATAAAAGGAACACCTTTCTGGGTCAACTTTGTTAAGGGTAACACTACAACACAGAAGTTCTTGATGAATCTCCTACAGTAGCTTGCCAAGCGTGGGAAGCTTTGAACATATTTCGATGTCTTGTACTATTTCCACTCCAAGATAGAATGTACCTTCTTTGGGTCTACCCAAGTGCCCTTAGCAGATATGACATGCCCTAGAAAAGATACTTCTATCAACCAGAACTCACACTTGATGAACTTGGTGTACAGCCGGTGCTGCCTCGACAATGTCAAAGCCTAGCATAGATGATGCTCATGTTGCCATCTGTGCTTGAAGTATATCAAGATATAATTGATAAACACCAAAACAAACTAATCAAGGTAGGGTCTAAACACTCTGTTCATAAGGTCCATGAAAGTTGCTGGCGCATTGGTCAACCCAAACAACATAACCACAAACTCATAGTGACCATACCTAGTCCTAAAAGCTGTCTTAGGTATGCCATCTACCTTGATCCTCAAATGGTGGTAACCTGACCTCAGATCAATCTTCAAGAACATTATATCACATCTCAACTAGTCAAACATATCATTAATCCTCGACAACACATACTTGTTCTTTACCATGACCTTGTTCAGTTGTCGGTAATCTAGGCAAATCCTCATGGAACCATCTTTCTTCTTCACGAACAACACAGGATCACCCCATGGGGAAGTGCTCGGACTAATAAAACCCTTCTCTAATAGCTCCTACAACCACTTCCTCAACTCTTGCATCTCAATCGATGCCATCCTGTAAGGTTCTTGAGCTATGGATTGTGTTCCAGGACCAAGATTGATCTTAAAATCAATCTCCTTGGGAGGGGGAACACCAGGAAACTCCTCAGGAAATACATCCTCAAACTTACACACGTCACACGACAGGGACCTCCTGGATACTAGAACTCCTCACCTTGGTATCCACAACATGAGCCAAGAAGGCCTGACACCCTTATCTCATCAACCTCTCCACTGTCATACCCAACACCAAACACGTAGGAAGAATCTTCCTATCACGTTGGAAGATCCAAGAAACACCTCCATCACAAAACATCTCCACCTTGGAACTACAATCCAAAACAACCATGCACTTCTCCAAGGTATCTGTACGTAGGATCACATCAAATCCATGCATGTCAAGTGGCATAACATACACTCTAATGATGTGTCCTGAGAAAGGAAGAACCCAAGATGTTCACACCTCCCACAACTCAGCAGAACCAACAAAAGGGGTTTCTAACAGAAGGCTATCAGATCTACTACAAACAGGCATATTACAACTACTTATCACCTCTCTAGTGATAAATGAGTGCATTGCACCTAGGTCAACCAAAATAGATACGAAACTAGATGCAGATAAGTCAGAATGAAAAAGTTCCATCTAACCTATCATGACCCATGGATTGACCACTCCCTCCAACTGACGCATAACATAGAATCTATCCGTCACCTATTGTCATCCATGTCCTCAGCCTGTTGGCCTAGAAGATCCTACATGGGACATATGACCGCATCCTCTACCACCACCACCGCTAAACTACTACTACTGTGAACCTTGCTGACTCTACCTTCACTACTGTGTCACTTTTTCATTCTTCATAGGGCATGTCCACTTCTCATGCCCGACTTGTCCACACCTATAGCAAGTCCTCAAGGCATAGTGTGGGCTAGGTGATCCTATCACAAATACTAACATTGCACTCCATGCTCCATCTAGTAGAAAACTACAACCTCTGCCTTTACTCCGGGACCACTATAACTATACATGTGATCTTGGCTTAGAAAAGGTTAATTTCTACTATGACTGCTGGTACTATCCTAAAGAAAACCTCGGCTTCTTGAAGTCACCAGATGACTATCCTTGAAACTGAGCTGACCTCTTCTTAGTGTTGGCTTCATGCTTCTTGATAGCAGATTGTTTAATCCTTCTGATAGACTCCACAAAGGTAGAGAACCTCTGCCTGTTCTCTAAAGTACTAGCCATTACAAACAACTCTGAGCTAAATCCCTTCTCAATCCTACATATTCTCTCCTTCTTTGTCACTGCCATAAGAGGATAGAATCTAAAAAGATCCATAAACTTCACCTCATACTCATTGATGGTCATCTATCCCTAGGGAAACTTCTCAAATTGTTCTATCTTCTCATCCAAATACGTTTCAGGGAAGTATTGGCTCACAAAATCCTACCGAAACTCTTCCCAACCTATCTCCACTCTCAGTCTCTTCTCCTATTCTATGGCCCACCAATGGCCATTACTTCCCTTCAATAGATAAATTGTGTGCTTCACTTTGTCCTCTTCAGGGATATTGAGGATCTTGAATACCTTCTCAAGCTCCGTCAACCACATATCAGTGTCTTCTGGGTATACTGTACCTACATACTCAATCTCTTTGACACATCTCAACCACTCAAATGTCTTTCTAGAACCATGAAATTCCACATTAGGGACAGTTGCCCTGGGTCGAGGTACATGCGCTCTGTCTGCTAAATGCATAATCCTGGCTATGAGCTGTCCAAACATGGACTGGAATGCTGGATTTTCCATGGTTTCTAGGTCAAACTAAGGCATCATGAGCTGCTCTGGCCCCATCTCAGCCACTCTCTCATCGCGTGCCAACCTCCTACCACCACCTCTTGGCACGACGTAACTACTCTCTGCATGTTCTTCACATTCCTTTGACATATCTGGATAAGCAAAAGATATTATCAGATATGTTGGATAATGTAAGAACAGATACAAAACTAAGTGATATGTCCCTGTAGACTCAGTAAACCTAGATCATTGATACCAACCTATCATGTTACACACCGTCACACTAAACAAGATTACTCAAAAAACAAAACACGCGATCAACTACTAATCGACCACATAACAAAAAAAGAGGGTAAACTAAAACCGATTTAAACATTGCAAACATGTCTGGAAACTTTTACATATAAGTCCAACAACATGAATACGAGCATATACCATATCAAGTATTTACATATTTATCCAGTGGAATTATCCACAACCTCTATACAAAAGTTGTGATTGGCATATACATGTAATAAACAAACATCGATATACTGTTAAAATTCGAGTAGCTATATACATATTATCTACAGAGCATCCCTTTCCTGGACTTGAGAGTACAAGGATGACTCTAGGACTCTACTAATTAACTACTAGACAACCTTCTGCTCCTACTGCTATCCAAGCTACTCCTCTTCACCTCCACAAACCTGACCACCTCGTTGACGACCACCTAAAAAGATGTGGTGAACCACAAGGTGAGACCCATATCCTAGTGAGAGATATAATTCTCAACAATAGATATTGAGTACAACATGTTATATAATTAAACAATATGAACTAATTGAACATATTAAGTAGATAGAACATGCTAAGAAACTGAACAAGTTAAATAGGTAGTATAACAACAAGTTTGATTAACAAGATAAACTAAATCAATAGAAAAATCTATTGCCCTATAAGCAGTTGCACTATCTATTAATGAATCAATATAAGAAATAAGGCAAGGGTAACAACCGATGTGAGTCGTGTTTGACCATAACAGATATACTACACAATTGGATTATGTTTTCTATTAAGACCTACAGAGAGTAAGGTATACCACTCAAACTCCAACTGACCACTGCGAAGTGCTATTCAGTTTCATACAAGATCTACGAGTACCAACATCCTAAAATATCCCACCCTCGGTCAGTACGAGTGAAAGGTAGTGACATAACAGTCAAGTTTCCTACAATGACATATGGTCAAGCTGCTAACACCAGACTGTCCTTGGTGTAAAGGTCACGACGCTTGAAAATAGGGTATACAAAACCCTATCATCTGAGGTACAACTACAACTGTCCTCAACCACAACACATATATACAAGTATCACTATTCTCAAACCAAGGCATGCCCATAAACATCCTTCATAACCTCAAAATCTAGATGTCAAGGATGTACACTCCTTACAACATGCATACTCAACAATATGCACTCCGAGTTTCCCTTTAGAATATTTGTTTCCCCATTCAACATGTCCTAACACTGAATGGTTCTACAACTCATGGCACTACATGATTAGGCTTTCAGTTGATTATTTATGTCAATTTGGTGAATTAAGGCTACATAAAACAAGTGGACATACATACCCTAATTCATTTCTACCAAGCAATGATATATAACAACTCCAGAATATATAAAATGTATGAGACATATTTCTTATCACAACATCACAAGATGCCAATCCTTGCCCCATCATGAAGAGGATGACACCTCTATAAGGGCTCAAGGCATGCCCAAAGGTCACCAAGATCATTCTCATAATCACCTACAAGAACATCATTATCCTTCCATACCTTATAGCAAGGCTAAAAAACCATCACCATACGTGTTGTACACATGTTTAGCATAACATTGCATTAGGAAGCCTATGATGTTCATATAACAACATATTAGGGTTACAACAAAATTGAGAGAATATTGTATCATCATACAAATCACACAAGGAAACTAAGTATGACTAACCATCATCACCTATTTGTATTAGGGTTAGGTGTAACAAGACAAGCTAGTTTAGTGTTACACATCAACTCAATATGGTGACTATTAGTTTACATTCATATGAGGGAAAAGGTAAGACTACAAAGTTATGGACATTAAACCATGAATTCTTCATCTTTCAAACCAAACCATCAAATTAGGGACCTCACTCATGACCACCTAATGTTGAGTAGTTGACACCATCAGTTACAACACAAGTAAGACCCTTGAGCAACTCATCTAAGGAAACCTTTGAATTGTGGCCTAGATGAGTCACCAACCTAACCTTTTTAAGCCATCATTTGTTAACATAATAGGACATTATCATATTATGACCTTAAAGAAACCATCAGATGTTAACATAGGATCCACCATCAGCTGTGGTGACCAGGGCCACTATCAGTTGTGGTACCAGTACCACCATTGGTTGTGCACCATCAGATCATAAGTAAAAAAAGCCATCGAGTGTTGAAGCATAACAACCATTGGTTGATGGACCAGTGAGACCATCGAGTGTGGGACTCAGTGAGGCCATCAATTGTGGTCAATAGGTGGGAAAAACTGATCCAAAACAAAGGAAAAACCATTGTTTTAAGGGGGGAACCATCAAGAGAAACCTACTCATATAGGCATCAAAACCATCATTTGAAGGGGGAAAACAAACCATTGTTTGAGAGGGAAAACATCACCATCAGTTGTGAGCACAAGAAAGAACCCAAAAAAGCTCTTAAACCATGGCTATCAGTTGGAATAAGGAAGGTAAGAAAAACAACAACAAAGACCAAGCCATCGAGTTGCAAAAAAAGAAGGGAAAACAACTCATAAACCCTAGGTATGACCATCATTTAGGGAGAAAAATCCATCATTTGACCACATGAAAGCAAGGTCTAAATCTTTCTATACCAAAGGAAGGTCGTGCACAAGGATTAGGTACATTCAAGAAGATAAGCCATATAAGAACTAGCACCTAAGCTCAAACCCAAGGCAAGATACTACCTTTCTATTTAGAACATCATTTTTAGAGCAAGATATAGCACATGCAAGCTATAAATAAGCAATAAACGTGGAAAAAGTTATATAACTTGCCTCTAGGAAGAATAAGAATAAGCTCCAAATAGAAAGGTAGCTCAATCAAAAGAGGAAGAAACCCTAGCTTGATCATTCCACACGGCCAAGCTAGCTCCTTCTCCAACCAAGGAAGCAAACCTTAGGTCAAGGAAGCAAGAAAGTGGTGTTCTTTAAGCTCTATCAAAAGATCCACCATGGAAAACCATGGCCAAGACCAAGAAGGATAAAGGAGAAGGTAGGAAGGAAAACCAAGGAAAGAGGGAAGATCTCACTTACCTAGGCCAAGAAACCAAGCAAGGAAGCACCAAATGACCTCTACTAGGGTATATTTGAACCCTAGGTGCACATGAGAGGAGATCGACCACATTATTATACCTTGGGACATTCTTCTCCACCTAGATAAGGAGGAATGATCTATAGATAGCAAGGAGAAAGAGAGGGAGACCAAAGGGTTCGTTTGCATGGAAGGGGGATGTTTATAAAGCTATGGGTGAGAGAGAAGAGAAGGTTAAGGTGTCCTACTAGGTTTGCCATGTGTCCATGGCCAAAAGGGTCACATCCATGCAAAGTAGAAGATCTGTTGATTGTAGGAGTCTACAGGACCATTGGATCTTGGCTACCCAGGGTGGCCATTGAGTTCCAACACATAGTGACCATTGCTTGTTGAAACCCTAGGTCATAAGGGTGAAAGCCATCGTTTCAACACCTTCTTAAGGTAGACCATCGATCCAAGGAGCTCAAGATAGGGAATCATCGACCACAATACAAAAAATAACCACCACCAATTCCCCATACCCAAGGAGAACCATTGGATGTCACCCTTCTAAGAGGACCATCGATTTTTGGCCTCCAAGGTAGCTCATCCAAGAGAGCAAAACCCTAACTCACCCTAGATAGATGTCACCACCCAAACCAAGGTGCATCTAGGCGCCCCAAGGAACAATAAAATCAAACATGACAAGAAAACATGTGAGGAACATAAAGAATATGAAAAATTGCAAGAAAATCTCTGATATAGGTAAATTGCAAGAAAGTTTGAAATAAGTATAAAATTGCATAACATATTCAAACAGTGTCCAAACAAGACCAAAATTGAAACATAAGCTTTTCACATGATATCAAATCCAATATTAGGGTTATATTAATTTTTTAAGCATAAAATTATGATAAGTAACCATGTTCAACTATTAATCAAGATCTGGGGTCTTACATGTAACAACTTTATCTTTTTGGATCAATCAACACTACAATGTCGTTTAGCATTCTAGATGCCCTTATAAAATTCTTAGTGAATTTTCAACCACCCTCTCAATAAAATATAATGTGAAATTTAGTTTATTATATAGTTCAATTAATTCTTCTATGCTTTGGTAATAAAAGATCTAGTTTAAGACCACAAGGTTCTCAAGCAGTATCCAACTCACTTTTGATCATTTCAGCTACCTATTCAAAAAATTGACGTATATTTTATGCATAAGATAGAAAAACTACCCACATATCATGCTAGACTAGTGTAAGTTCGATCTGGCTGTAATGGTTAGGTGTTACATCCTTAAGAGGGTAAATTTACCCCAACTGTAATTCCACATGTGCATAAGTCTATTTTAGCACCGAATGCTAGAACCTATGATCCATTGTCTTATTTTGATTGTAAAAGCAAAGTGAGGACTATCAGATTATTTATGTTAACTCAGATTTCATCTTTTATATCCTCTATAATTGAGAGACATGTTGTGTATTCACTTATTAATATGCTTGGTCATCTAAATTCTACTTAATGTTGTTTTGTTGACCCTTTCAATTAGTTTTTTCCCACTTTTGCTAAACTAAATTTGCATCTTGTGTATTTTTGTTGAACTCATGGCTAATAGCATAAATCCTTTGATTATGGTTGGATTAGCTTGATACCCTTCTTTAATTTTATTTGTTTGATACATGTGTTTGTCATTTTCTTCAATTTCTTTTCCATGTTATTTTTTCTTGAGGTCAAGCAATGGTTTAAGATTAGGGGGGTTTGATCAACATGATTTATACAATCTTTTTGCCTACTCTTGCATGCATTTTCAATCCATTTTTTGCCTCAAGTTGCCTCTAATCATGTTCAATTTCTCACTTTGTTGTTATCTTTACATATTCCATGGTTTTGATCATAGGTACACTATTTTGAAGACAAAATGAGTATAATTTAATCATAATCCAACATTATTTAGATTTATCATGAGATTCCACAACCTTGAAGACATTTTTGAACATTCTAATAGAAACACACCATATGGTTTACCTAACACACCGTGTCAATAGCAAGCAAAATCATATTCTCACTGACGTGCAAAAACACGATGTGTTAGCCAAATAACATGTCATGTCCCCTCGTTCTAGGAAATCGCCAAGTTCCCTGACTTGTAGCAATATGGAGTGTTATCCAACCAAAAACAATGTCTCTCCACCATCTAGAAGATGTTAGGGATCGCTGTAATATAGCAACATCATGTGTTGGTATCTAAAAACTATGCCTTCACTCAGTTTAGAACTTCCCAGATTTTCCTAACTTCTAGTAACACGATGTGTTGGTTATTCGACACATGTTACTATCCATCATATTTGTTCAACTTTAGTTATTGCAACTAACATGCCATGTTGGCAAACTAACACATTGTGTTTCCAACAATTTCAATTAAATTTTGCAAGAAAATCATCATTCATTTTATAATATGAATGAGACTCACTTGGGACAACTACCGTTTGTCATTTGAAGCAAAAGAATTCCAGAGCAGATCCAAGGAGAAAATAGGGTGATTTTTAAGAGAAGAACACAGTTATTCAAGAAAAAACCACCTTCTCTCCAATCCTTCTTCAAACATTGTAGCAAAGATCTCTATCCTCCATTCTAGCCACTCATAAGAGAAGGTTCAAGGACAAATAGATTCAAATAGGATGAAATTTCCACTCATACTCAGAGTTATACTTTGTCTCACTTGTATCTTGGAGATTGTTGTTCTTTTCCTTCTCTATCATATTTTTCTCTACATTATACTGCTTGTTTTTGTCTTCTCTATCCATGGACGAGTAGAGCCATTTGTTCTTGGAAATGAGAGAGTAAATCCCATGTAATAACTTTGTTGAACTCAAATTTCATGCTTAATTCTAGATGTTTTCCCTGTTCTAAGGTTCATAAGTGTAATTTTCTTCTTACATGCTTTGTTGTCCACTTGGTATGTTTGAACTATGCTTCTTGTTAGGATTAAGGAGGTGTGCCTTAGAGACACTACCTTGACCATGAGAGTGGCTAGGATGTGTTGAGGAGAAAGCTTTGTAGTCCAAAATTTGGTAAAAGCATGAGAGTGCTATAAGAAATTGGGACTTTTCTACACGTACTGAGAGGTGCGTGTGGGATGCAAACCTCCTTTGCTTTGTTTCTAGCATAGTTGATTTTCGTAGTTCATATTGTTGTGACATGGTTGTGAAATCATGTTCCCAAGACTTCTAAATCGACTAAAATATTTTGAATCAAGTGATCTATGTTCTAGTTTAATTCCCTAGTTTTCTTATGTTTACTAGTGTAAAACCAAATCAACCCTTGAAATTGACCGAGATTGTTAACTCAACACTCTTGTGTTTAACATACCTTGCTACTTGGAAGACCTCAATAATACTACATACACCCGTATAATTGCGGGGTAGTGTTGAGTTTATAAATATAAGACTTGTGCACAATAACTAACACAGCATGACTGAGTCACTCACACAAGGGAGTTCAACGTATAACATCATCAATCCTGGTTTCACAATTGAATTGATACAAGTACCCAAGATATAATATCAAAGTTTAAATAGGATCCAAGCCATTGATGACCTATTTAGTTATTCATATAGGCTGAGAAGTTAGTAGTATTGGTCATATTGGACATTAGGTAGGCTAAATAGACTTGATCCATATAATTGTATCTTGATGGGTTCTATCTATGCTAATCATAGGAAAAGTAAAACATCTATGCTAATCCATGAATTTTGTTTAATCATATGTTATTCATGTTCATATACCCTGCTATAATTGCTAGTCTAAATTATCCACTCCTATATATTCTTGAATTTGCATTGCATTCCTAATTTATATGTTTAGAATATAAGATAACCTTATTTATAAAGTCTCTTGCTAACCATAATATTCTATAAATTCTTAGGTGTTTGCTGATATAAACATAGAGTTGATGCTATTTCATTTGAAGATTATCTAAATGACTACTTATCTACAAACTGAGATGACGTTACTAGTTTTTAACATTTCATGTTAGAATAGTATATTGTACATGCTAAAATCAATTGTATAGTTTCCTTTCCATCTAATTGTGCAAGCCTAGTAGTGATACTTGTGTGTCTTGTTAGAGTAGGATTATTCCACTCATTGGGGCTCTATATGATTCTCATATTAGTTGTCTCTCCGTCTTTCATGCTTTTAGGTTTAGTTTATTATGGTGGAGAGATAGTGATAAAGAAGATATACATAGAACTAACTTAAACTATACGTGTCTGTGTACTCTCATTTTCTTATTACATATTTTGGTATTGTTTTATAAACTAGTGTTTTAATTTCGTCTACATGTAACCTAAGGTAAATTGGACTTTTGATTTGGGTATTGTTCATACCTATTTATGTGATAATGAAGAAAATAAACATTTTGGATTTTTGATTAAAATAGTGAGATATGTAAAGGTGACTTGAGTGTATGGCATTATCTATATACTCAATTGTATCCTATTGTGACTCCCTCTCTCCAAAAAAACACACATATACACCTAGATCAAGAATTCCTATATTGGTCTCACTTAAACCAAAATATACATAAATAGGGTTGTCTTCGATCACTTGGATTGATTCCAACCTTTCATCAAACAATAGTAATCAATTCTATGATCCAAACAACCTCAAGGAATCATTGCCATATGGTATCAACATCAAGGTTGAATGCATATTGGCATCAACCTTAAGGAGGTCAATGCCAAGGTTCACATTGTCCTAAAGCATAGGTTAATATTCCTACTTCTTTCCAAATGCATGGTTTAATCAAATAGGGTTATATGTGCATGAAAGCGGGTTCATTTTGGTTGTAAAAGTCGTGAACATATGTCACATGATCAATCAAACAAATTTTTAATTATTTCTAATTTTGAAACTTCAATTTAAGTGCTCATAATAGAAAGCTCTATTGTGACATGTAAGTAGGGTTTTTAAGTGATTTACCATTCATCCAACATCAAGGTAGTATAGTCATAACTATATTTGGAATCAAAACACAAACTAATATATATATATATAATTGTATATCAACATATACAAACTAGATCTACTTGTCTAGTCTACGAATGTGGACTCACAATTACGTTGTAATAACCGACATAATGATCTCACCATCTGACGCCACTAGGGTTGTAAATGGATATAGTTATACCTACTTGTTAGTTAACATATACTCACTTATACACAACATGGATGTGTTTTTATGTTAGTGTATCCACTTGTACTTATACTCACAAAAACTGTAATGAACTAGGTATGTGATTGTGTATATATATATGGGGGTGTGGGTGTGTAGAGAGAGAACACACACACTAACATAACCATTTTCCAATTTAAATACAAATACATGAATGTATACAAAAATAACATTGACGCCAGAAAAATAAACATACACATACAAAATTTACATAAGAAAAATTCCAAAGACACACATATTTACACATTAATATCGATGTACACATCTTTTGTATGTGTGTATACAAATTATTTATGTATACATGTGAATATGTGTAGAGAGGGGGAGAGATTCATCTATGACACATCAGGTCACGTCAATTTTACATATCAAGGCCTAGGCTTTTGAAGATCCAAACCATTCATCTTATTCATTATATAAATATAACAAACAAACAAATTTGGACTAATTTTTATATGTAAGTCACTCATTTAATAATAACAAAGGTGGAATACATTTTTACCAAAGTGTTTCATTTTATAGACTTTAGATCTATGGATGAAAAGTGTTCAAATAAGCTAAAATTTTGGTATATGCGCTACTTAATGGTATTTAAGAAGAGGAACGACATGAACTTATCAATTGTACCATGCAATTTGACTTGGGTGGTTGGAATCAATAGTGTACCATGTCTTCTCACTCACTCATTATACACAAAAAACACACACTAACACAAGTACATACACTTAATCTTAGTCATGGATGTGTACATCCTCAGTGTACTTGTAGATGTGCATAAATATTAACACATGTTCCTAGACAAGTGTATTTATTGGGATAATATTATGGCCACCTATTATATATTGTATATATGTTGTATATATGTAAATATTAACTCCCATACATATGATAATATGCATGTGGATTTACATATGTATGTGAACATTAGTACTTGCAAACATGCATATACATTTACAAATAATAATATACATATAAATATAGTGATAGGTATATAAATATGAGATAGATAGTAATATGAAGTAACAGACCATGTCATCCAACTCTTAAATTGGATTTTGAGAAAGCCTTTGACAACAACAATGGACATTGTCTCTTACAATGTATGAAGGGTTATGGTTTCCCACCAAAATGGATCACTTGGATCTATGCTTGCATATCCAAAAGTAAATTCTCTATCATCATCAATGACTCACTAAAGGTCTTATACAAGGGAAACCCTTCTCATCCTACCTTTATTATGGTTACATCCATCTCACCAACATGATTAAGATGGGAACAAACAAAGGATTGATTAAATCACCCACATAACGTATTGAAAATATCATTAAATATGTTGATGACACTATTATCCTGGTCAAACCTACAGATTCTTGTGTCTTGAATACCTCCCATCATTGGTAAATTTTCTTACATCTTTGGACTCAAGATCAAGCTACAAAAATCCTCAATCATCGACATGCACATTGATCCTGGACACATGCAAAGATTCCAAACTTTGATATATCATTCTCTTTCACCTACCTTGGCATACCTGTCTCACCACATTCCATCCCAAAAAGTACACAGAATCATGCCATTGATAAATTGGACTACAAACTCAGCTCATGGACTAACAACTTTCTTCACCTGGTAGGAAAACTTACCTTACTCAACTTCTCCCTCTCCACGATTACTACTTACTACCTCAGTTGCATCCCCCTCCCTACAAATGTTCTACAATCCGTAGACAAAATTCAGAAGAACATCCTTTGGAATCACGATAGTCAAAACCCCCACAAAACAACATAAACCTGGTGAACTGGAACACCATATGTGCTCCCAAGATCTATGTAGCATGGAAAATCACAAACCTTAAAATTCATACCATCTGCCTGATCACAAAGATCATTATCACTCTTTCATAATTTGGAAAATGTATATGGAAAAACATCTTTACACAAAAATACTACAAGAAGAAAAATCCTTAGTGGCCCACTGCCAAAGGTTATGCATCCTCTCTGGAAAGACATAAACAAGAATTAAACTATCATCCAACATAGGATAAGAACTCCACCCCATGTTACCAGAAGTATCCATTTTTGTACCACCCATGGTACCATGGATCCACAATACAATTCACAAAATGTACCTTTGGATACCACATAGAATGAGTACCATAAACACTAATCAAGCCATAAATCTCCTAAGTAGTCATAGGAAAAATTGTCTCAAACAAACTATTACAAACCACGTACCATCTGTATACATCACATACACTCTACATTAGTTGTAGGCCAACACAACTTATCATATCTCTTGGGCTTGGGGAAGCATTTATAAACCACACTAGGCCTATCTCTTTCTATCTTACAAGGGATACATCAGTACCATGACTAATATTTAGAAATTCTCAGGTATCATGAAAGTAAAAATCATCATTTAGTTCATCATACACAATAAAATATTAACTAAAAATAATCTCATGAAGCATGGTTTTCACAAACCATCCAAATGCAATATGTGTCTAAACAATGCCGAAACAACCTCACATCTTTCATCTTTTGCCCCATCACTATTTACATTACAAATCATTTCTTTTATCTGATATAGAATGAAGTTATCAATCTCAACAACTTCACAAATTATCAGAAACCTAAACAACCAAACATATTCGCAAAACACTTTTAGCTTCCATGAATTGGAACGTGTGGATAGAAAGAAATCATAGGAAATACAAAAATCATAGAAATACCATTGACAAGATCACTGCAGAGATTGAATACACATATGAACTCTTTTTAAATTATAGGTCGTCAGATTCACATGGAGATGAGTAGAGATAACGATGTCCATAACAACACCTTTGGAGACAAACATAGCAGAGGCAAAAAATTCACCATAGAATATATCATGAAGGACAAAAGTGGTTTTTGGTCTCCATTTTCATTTGATTTTTAGTTATTTCATCTTTCTTAAGGACTATTATTTAAGGGGTGCCTCCCCCACCACTACAATAGTACTATTTTCATCCATGTTTTTATTTTTGACTCAGTGTGACACACCTCTGGTGATGTCGAACGAGTTCTGTATCTTTGTATTGTCTATTTGCATGCGATCTGTATGCAAATATAATACACACACAGATATATATATATATATATATATATATATATATATATATACGAGTCAGGCTAGAATACACTCGAGTGTACAGATCGCATGGATACACTCAAGTGTGTTTGCATATCAAGACTATTTTTTGCAAGATGTAAACAATTGATCTTCATTGTCATACTATAATTAGGCTACATACAAATTTTGAGCCCATTTAGATGGGTGTAAGTCACTCATCCGAGGGAAACAAAATCAATGCAAAAAATTAATTTAAAATACATAATTTTTGCGATCTTTATAACATGACCTATAAATGTCCAAATGTGCTCGATTTTTTTATATGAGTCATTCACAAGATGATTAAGAAGATCAATGGATTAGATTTTTGAAAAAAATATTGCATCGTGAAAAACTACTTGAGTGTATTCTGCTCCGAATACACTCAAGTGTATTCTAGCCTAACTATATATATATATATATATATATATATATATATATATAATATGAAGAATACATATATTGTCATTATGGTATAAATAGAAAAAGATTCCCCCATCTCCAATATCACGTAGCGGATGCCATATGTCCATGAGGATAGTAAATTAATAAATTCTTATCTGTGTGGTTTGTATTCTGGTCCCTTCACTAGGGACAATCATGATTCGCCAACTACGCTCTTCCATGCTAGATATTATGATTTTACTTAGAAAAAGCTGAACTTTTGTATTGAAATAAGAAAAATTGTATTCCTAACAAATTAAACATTTGAATATAAATAAGAAGGACAAGAAATACCCTGATGAGAACTCTTATTGTTGTGTACCACTTTCTTTGTCGAACTTGAAAATTTGTAGAGATTAACATATGATTATCACTTATATTGAGATTAAGTTTGGTTTCTTTTGAAGTAGGGGAAGACTCAGGAGCAATTTCCTTATGTATTATGTTTCTCCTAAAATAGTAAATGAATGCATATTCATTGTAGTACCCCTTTTTGTTTTTCTTAGCAACATTTCAGAAAGTGGTTGCTTTCATATTGATTATTTAAATTTCATACTAGTCATTGAAACAATTTATTTTGGTGGAAATGGCCAATTGGTAGAGTTTAACGACCGTTTTAGAATGAAAAAATATTATAAAGTCAAAACAATTGGCTTTCATACATTTGGAAAAATGATTCATATCTTGTTTTCCAACGCATCCCAATCACTTTTATAAATGCAACTATACTTGGAATCACATCAAAGGCCGAAGCTCTACGTTGTATGAGATTGTCTGACCTATAAATCATGAGCAACCTATATATGGGGAAAAAGACAAGGTTCAACTAGGAGAAAATTTTCCTATTCTAGTACTTCATCTGTATTGCTTTCCAAAATTCAAAATTATCACCTACACCTTAATAATATTTAGATCAAATAGTAGAGTTTATAAGTATAATATTGGCCACTCGTGTAGTGCTATTTAAAGCACATGATTACTTTGATGTTAAAATCTACCAACTCTTTATCACCATATTCTGCTTAGAAAGGAAGACAAGTCAACACCCATCTTATCTTTGGATTATGTGTAAAATATTTTAAATAAATTGGATGTCTTCTTCCTTTCCTTTGACATTTTCTCCTATCTCTACCTCTATGCTCGATGTCTTCTGTATCTGTTGCTTATGTTTGGCGTCTTGAGTGTCTGGTCCCTCTCAAATAGAATTTCCCTCCATGATACTCTACAAATTTTGCACTCCAAGTTGCCATATTCTCTCATTCTCAATCTTGACCCATTGGTTCTCTCTTTGCCACAACAATTTCACTCCCACATCCAATTACTTTTCTCATAAATTATTTTTAAATTTCAATCAAATTAACTATTATAACCGCTTGTATTTGGTACAATGTGAAAAAATAGATGGCGGCAAGGAAAAAGAAAGGTTAAGATAAGAGGATGAAGAAAGGAAGGGGAAATTACTTAAATTGGTTGTTTGGTTGGTATTAAGGCAAATTTCCCCTCCCAAAGCCTGTGGCGAAGGCAAAAAATGGTTGTTTGTGTATAGGAACTAATGAGATAAATTTTTTATTGATAAAACCACATCTATTATAATATAAACACCATACAAGTATACTTTTATTTATTTAAATAGTAGAAAACTCAATGAAAATTCTTTTTGACATAAAAATGATAACGTTCTCTCATCATATTTCATTTTACATAAAAACATTAAATTATTATATAATAGAAAGGATAGTATTTAAAATACATGTTCTGTTTCTTAACAATTATTGAAAATAGAAACACAATTCAAGAAAATGAGTCAAAATAACATTTCTTCATCGTAACTATTTTCTTGATATATACATCACGATCATTTTTCTACTTAAAATCTCAACATAAAGCTCACCTGGAGAAAAATATTTTATTTAGGGGGAGGATATTCATAGAGCTAAAATGATTTCTTGATAAGGAATGAATTGAAGCAAAGTATATTTTTAAAGGGAAACTTTTACCGTGGGAAAATATTTTTAGTTGAGAAAGATTGACTTAATAAAAGAAACGAAATGTGAGCGAGTTAGGGAAGATATATAAATATACAATTATATATTTTCTTCATGAGAAAATCATTTTTATTAGAGGAAAATTTTTGGAGGGAATTTTCTTGTAAATATAAATAAAACATTAGGTAAAGTTTGTCTACATATGTCACCATTCAACTTGTGGAGAACTAGTTTTCTCATAAGAAATTTTTGTTCCATGATTCACCCTAATTTTACGTGGGTATGAAAATATACCAAATTTTGTCATGCATTTCCTATGTAAGGTTGATACTCCATATTAGCATGCAAACCAAATAAAAATTTTAATTTCCCCATAATTCCCCTCCACATGGTTCACAATATACCAAGTACACTCATTGGGACATAACACTTGCATAAAATGGGTGACTTCACTACAATTTTTCACTTTAATTGAGTGGGAATGACTGGAAACGAGTGAATCTATGACCTCACCTGGACTAATCATGTGTGCTCCACTATATAAATATGCATCCACATGTTCATATACATGCATATATACTTGTACACTTTTATATGTTTGAGATTATTAGTATACATGTTATTGTACATGGTATATGTCATATGAGTTAATATTTTCACATAATTCACAAATTTTGAACCACTAAATAATTCAATATATTACACATGATGTTGTTTGTTTTGACTTTACAATGATATGAATAAAGTGTTCATTTCATGACACCTTTGAAAACCACTACAAAGGTGTTGTAGTGGAAAGTGTATGTGAGAAATGTGGTGGTAAGGTCCTAATCAGTTCATTCCTTGTTCATTTTATTCAAGTTAACATCAAGTTGTGTCATATCCATAGTTTTCAAGAGGGCTAGGGGGTAGCACACCTTAGATGAGTTCCTAGGGTTATATAGGCCATCAAACTACACATACAAACACATAAATACATACACATCTATCTCTCTCTCTGTCTCTCTCTCTCTATATATATATACATATACATATACAAGTATATATACATATATATAAGATTATCTAAAATACCCACACGGATAACTAAATTTTTACTACCCGTGCTGCCTGAATAGTAATTATTTGATAAAAAAAGTATCTCTCTAGACAAAAAAGTAACTATGTTGACAAACAATAACTATTCAACTAAAAAAGTAAAACTGAACAAAATGCATAGTAAAAATTCTGGAACAAATACATATTTATACATCTGTTACAAATGTAACTATATATGCATGTAAAGTAACAGTTTGGAAGGTAAAGTAACTCGATACACTTGTAAAGTAAAAACCTCCAAAAAAGTAACAAAATCTGGAGCAGATAGCTACCCGCGAGGGCAATGAATGAACGTCCATATATATATATATATATATATATATATATATATATATGTGTATATGTATATGTATATGTATATATATGTATATGTATATATACGTATATGTTTATGTTTATGTATATGTATATATATGTATATATTTATATATGTATATATATATATGTATTTGTATATATATATGTATATATATGTGTGTGTGTATATATGTATATATATGCATATATATATGTATATATATGTATGTATATAGATGTATATATATATATATAACTCCAAAAAAAGTAACACAATTTGGAGCAGATAACTACCCGCGAGGGAAATGAACAAACGTACTATATATGTATATATATATGTATATGTATATGTATATATATGTATATGTATGTATATGTATATAGATCTATATAAATATGTATATGTATATGTATATATATGTATATGTATATATATATATATATATATATATATATATATGTCGGAATTAGGTAAATATATTCTGACTTCCTACTAAAAATATAGGAGGTCAAGAGTTACATGCAGGGCCAACGCCATACACCCATTTTAAAGATACAACTCACTCAACTATCTAATGTGAAGTTTGCGTTTAACACATTTACATATTTTAACGACAATACTAGTGGCATGTGCAGCTATACCACGGTGCCTTCTAGCATTCCTTTCCTCCCATACCTAGTAGCAAAGTGCAGCAAATAACAATAACTTTCTATCATCATTACCGCATTTTGTCAACATCATCTTCGGGTCCCCCACAATCTGAATTTGCAGCTTGAAATCTTTGCATAGTATATCCCATATATCCCTTGTGAGCTTGCATTCACCCACAAGATGATAATGAGATTCTTCCTCCTCTTTGCAAAGCAAACATAACGTGGAAGTATCATTATTCCATCTCTTGATCCTATCATGTGTGGCAAGGACATTGTGCACAATTTTATACATGCACATGCTCCATTTTGGCACGTGCACTCCCATCCAAATCAGCTCCCTGAAATTGTCCTTTGCGCCCCTTGTTCTGGTCACCTCCCAAACACATGTCTTTGGGTCTTTAAGCCTCCATATTCCTGTGTCTTGGACCTCAAAAAGATGTTTAATTTGATGCCATGTTTCGGTCAAAAAATTGATGGTTCTCGAATAACCTTCTCTTATCTTCGGGATGAAGTCCAGTCCTCTAGGATATCTATCTCTCATCCATTGTCCCCAAGTTGAAATGCCTCTTTGGAAGTTGATGACTCTACACATTGTCCCCCATTTTGCTATATCTCTGGGTGTTCTTAGATTCAATCCTCCTTCCTCTCTTGGTAAGGCTATTCTATCATATTTCATAGGATGGTATGTGCTTGCCCACAAAAAGTTTGCCATCTTCATCTCCATCCTATCTAAGACGGAGCCCGGAATCTCACCTTGTTGCACCCAAAAAATGAGTAATCCTTCAATGGTTGTCTTTATGAGAGTTGCACGTCCCGCCATGGATGTCTTTTGGATAGGCCATCTATTAATCATTTCTTCCATCCTATCAATGCAATCCGCAAAATCCTTGACTTGGAGATCACCTCCAACTAGAGGAAAATCCAAATATTTTGTTGGGAATTCCCCCTTTTCCACTCCCATAGATTCCACTAATCTATCCTCCATCTGGTAGCAATTCTTAGACAAGAAAATATGTGTTTTATTTGCATTCATACACAACCCAGTTTGCTTGCCAAAACTTCCCAGAAGATTTTTGAGATTTTCAAGAGAAAGCTGCTTGGCTTCTAAAAAAACAAACACATCATCTGCAAAGATCAGGTGAGTCATTACCTTCGTCCCATGCACTGTGTACGGTTTGATCTCCTTCTTTCTTTCCGACTGTTGCATTTTCTGTGTGAAATACTCCATAACAATCACAAAAAGAAGAGGCAAAATGGGGTCTCCCTGGCGCAGCCCATTGCCCCTTCTAAACATACCTATAGACGTGCCATTAACCAAAATAGAGAAGCTAGTAGTGCCAACACACTATTTTGTCCAGTTCAGCCATTGTTCATTAAATCCCATTTGTTTCATAATCCACCACAATTTCTCCCATCTGACACTATCATAGGATTTAGAAACATCCAATTTTAATAAAGCTTTCCTGCTGCCCCTCATGACATTATAATCTAAAAGAAATTCTTCAGCCAATAAAGCACAATCACTAATACTTCTCCCAGCCACAAAAGCCCCTTGGTTTCCAGAAATAAGCAATGGGGGAACCATCTTCATTCTAGCAGCCAAAATTTTTGCAATGATTTTATATTATACCGAGCAATATGCAATAGGTCTAAAATCAGTGAGAGAAGAAGTAACTTTCTTCTTTAGAATAAGAACCAAGAAGGAATGATTAACCTATCTAACCATGTTGCCTCCTTCCAAGAACCATCTCACATAAGCAATCAAATCAGCTTTGATGATGTCCCAAGTCTTCTTGTAGAAAAAAGCATTGAACCCGTCAGGCCCAGGAGATTTATTGCTGCCATCCATAGTGCATCTTTAACCTCTTGTTCATTAATTTCCTGAGTAAGAATATTATTATGTGTACTTTTAAGCTTGAACCTCCACTCCATGTCCTCCTCCTCTATATCCTCATCAAACTTTTTGTTGTAAAGTGTTGTATAAAATTGTATGGCTTGTTCCTCCAGATCTTCTTGCTTGTTGATCACTCTCCCATTGACATCTATCAATTTAGAAATGATGTTGCCAGCTTCCCTCCTTTTGACTGAAGAATGGTATAGTTTGGTATTTCTATCACCATCCTCCATCCACTTCTGTCTACTTCTTTTCCAATAGAGTTTTTCCTCAGCTTTTTTCAGGTCCTCCAACATCATCTTCAGCTCCCTATCTTTTACAATAAGATTTGGATTAAGGGGGTCACTTAGTAGACGCTCTCTAATCTCCTTACATTCTCTTTTTGTTTCTTTAATTAGATCTGGAATATTTACCTTCTCCTTTGCCCATTCCTTCAGCAGATTTTTTGTGCTTGCCAACTTTTTTGCAAACACATACATCAGGTTTCCTGAAACCTGTGTATCCCATCCTTCCTTTAACACTTCCTTAAATCCTTTTCAATCAGCCCAATAATTCAAAAATCTGAAAGGTTTCCTTTTTTGTTTCTCTTTTGTAATATGGACCGATATAGGTGCATAGTCACTGAGATCAGTACCTCCTGCCTTAACCTGCACGTTAGAAAAAACTTATAGCCAGTCATCATTCACTAACGCTCCATCAAGCTTGCTAGCAATTCTGTGTTCGGTACCCCTTTCATTGTTCCACGTAAACATATCGCCTCCCACCATTGGAAGCTCGTAGAGACCAACTTTATCAATAGCCTGGTTAAAAGCATCAACTTCCGCATTCAAAGCCAATCTCCTCCCTTTTTTCTTATCCTGTAATCGGACATTATTAAAGTCACCAATAACCAACCGCGGTAAACTAACTTTTTTGGATAAGGATATTAGATCTTTCCACAGATTTAGCCTGGATTTACCATCATTGTGACCATACACAACTGTCAACCATATTTGTAAACCTCCATTGTTTCTGCAATCAACTGTGACCTACTGATCTGAAGTCTATATCACTGACACTTGCAAAGCATTCGGTTTCCATGCCACACAGACTCTAGCCACTCCTATATCCTCCACATTAGATACATGTTCCCATCCTTGCATAAACATGTATTTAATGCTATTTTTATTTTGCACCTTTATTTTTGTCTCTACCAAAGCAACTAAAGAGTGCCCACTACCCGCTATCCACTCTCAGATTTCCTTCTTTTTGTTCTTGTCACACCCTTCCTTAATATTCCATAGGAGCATGGACATATTAAGTGTTTTTTGTTTCCCTCGTATGCCTACTAGGCTCCTTCCTGTTGTCCTTCTTTTTTGCATTTTGTTCTTTATGCTTCACGACCTCACCTTCTTATGTATGTATGTATGTATCGATCTAGTGACAAAAGATACTACCGTGAGAGCATAACTAAAACGTAATAGCTTATATTTAATATCTAAACTTATAGATGGAAAAATTGTTCGGCCATTTGTGTTCTAGCTCAATTGAGCCAAGTGGACAAAGCCCATTCAAGCTTTTTTTCTTCTATTGGCTTCTGCAAGGCATGAGATATAAATCCTTGCCTTATGTTGTGGCAAAGTAGCAGTTAACAACAAAGCCACTAGGAGAATTGGCATGAGCCAATTGATAAGTAAGGCAACCATCAAGCAGAGGAAAAATTAGCAGCCGCAACACTGTTGTTCACTTGGACATGGAGAAAATATCAAAGGAATAAGGAAGAAAAGAAAGTAAAGAAGAAAGAAAGAGGGGTAGGATTGTCAAGGCATTCAAGTGTTCTTTTTTATACCATCTACCGTTGTACTTTGTGGAAGGGTATCTTCTTTGGAAGTTTTGGGATGGTAGAATGGTAGGGATCTCTCCCTATAGTGTTATCTTCTTATTTCTCCTTATTAATATATTATAGCATATTTGGGGTCAAAACTCGATAATAAAAACTATATCTTTGTCTCTTATAGTGAATTTGCTCGTGGTTTTTCCCGTGAGATTTTTTTGACACATATTGAAGGGTTTAAATGTAAAAATCTGGTCTTTCTCACCCTTCTATATTGTTATAGTTCTATTCTTAAATTTATAGGCTCATCACTAATTGTTTATATATATATTTATTTTTGTTGCATTAAGGTTTCATATTATACGTGCACATATTTTCCACCAACAACCTTTCAAGAATATCATTTAATTACCTTTATACAAAAAATAACTGCAACCAGATATTTTTTTCCATATAAACAATATATCCATTTTAATCTAACGGTCAAACTGGAACTTGAAAAGTACAATTTTATTGTGCATGCAATACAAATAATATGACAGTGAAATCTAGTAAGGAGGTAAATAATAAGATATATTTTCAATATGTAAGGTTGGATTATAAAAAGTTGATCATTGAGAAAAGTTATTCAAATGGATCTCATGTTCTCACCGCACTATGCTTCTTACTTGATTGTTGTCCATATATTTATATATATATACACTCCCACACACATATATATACACGTACACACACAAACACACACACACACACCATTAAATGGTATTATATTGATATGATCCCTCTCCTAATTAACTGGGATAGCCATATTAAATGACTTAATATCAAATAGAGGCAATAATTATTCAAGAATGAAAGGTTCATACTACAACAGATACTTGGTAACTCCCAAAAAACCCATACAATTATCTATCTAAATTATTCAATTATAAATAAAATAATTTGAGAATATAAAGAATAAGAGATGTATATCTACATTCCCAATATAAACCATAAGAAATACATGACATAATAGATAAAAAGAATGTAATTTGTTCCACATTTCCACTTCTATAGATAAAATGAAGAATGTTTTATTTATATTTTTATACCCAAATTTCCCACTGTAAATGCTAAATTAAACATGAATATCGTATGTTGTTTCTCCATGGAAACATAATATCAGAGGAATGTAGATATACAAAGTCATAATTAGAATTGAAAAGGTTAGAGTCATTTTATAAACTTTAGCTTCATAGTAACTGGAAAGGTAGTAGATCTGGTGATGACCGAACATGCTTTCCAATGAAGGGACTCAAGATTGAACCTTTGGTAGTGTGCTTCAAAATGAAAAGATCATGTCATGTAGGTCAGTCTATTGTGAGGTTAAACATCCCCAAGATGGGTAGTTGGTGGGGGTTACACTATCAAGATGGTGTCAACTAAGTGGTTGTCCCTTGGTAATGGTTCCAATGTCATCTAAAAAACTCTTGATTCATTGTTCAATGTTGAATTCAACAATAAATATTGAGGGTCATCTTATATGCACATACTTTCTCATCTATGTCAATGATGGACTTGTAATCCATTTCCATATGAAAGTAAAAAAAATCTTTTCATTTATTCCTTTTCCCTTCCGATAGAAGTAGCAACACATTGTGTGGGAGGGGGGATTTTCATCAACATATGCAAGTCAAAAATGTGTAGGAGGGGAGGGCCCCCAGGTAAGTCATCTACAATATATAAAATTTCTATGGAATACACAAAAATTGATGTTGGGTTCCCTAGAATGGTCTTTTCCCAACCACTTATATCTCATGTAGTAGAGTTAGACAAAGAAAACAACATATCCATATGACTAGCAATGTTCTAAAATGTAAGAAACAAAATAACAAAAATTGCATTCTAGGATGCATAATCTACGTGCCCCCTTTACTCTTCTTGAGAAGAAATGAGTGTTTATAGATATATGTCTCATTCCCTTCCATTAAGATTATGGAAGTAAATGTATTAACTTCCCTATGTCTTCCAACATCATATCAACACAATGTACATATGGGGTCATGAACAAGTTTTCCCTTTTTCACTTCAACATTTTACTTACAAACACATTGTCAATACTATTCTCTAAAATGATATAGACCACATTCTCTTTCCAATCCTATCAATTTCCTTATTAGTAAAAACACGTACTCATTTGTATGTATTACTCAAGTAGTATCAACATAATCCCAATAAAATGGCCCTTCTAGAGTCATCATCATCAACATCTAAGACTCAATCCCAATCATGTTGAGGTCATCTACATGGATCCTTCTTTTCCAGTCATCTCCGTTATGGGTCATATTATGATCAATATGTAGAAATTCAAAATCCCTCTTTACACGCTATTCCTAGTTTAATTATGCCCACCTCTTCTTCTTTTAACTGTTCTTGACCCAACAACATTGCTCCGTGTAGGTGCATTAGTTAATCTGCATTGGACATCTTCATACCATCCCATACAACCCTCACACCAACTTATCCTCAACACTCACTACTTCCACTTAGTTCTAGAGATAGTCATTTCTCAAGTGATCTTTTCTTGTATTCCCATGCATCCATCTTCTCATACACATTTCAAGAACATTCAGTTTGTTGACACCTTACTCTTTTGTCACCCGCCATTCACTCCCATATAGCATAGATCACCATATAGCTATTCCATAAAGCTTATTTTTTATTCTGAGAGGGATCTACCGGTCGCACAATACTCCTGTTGCACTCCTCTATTTCAACCATCTTGTAGTGATCCTATTAAAAACATCATCTTGAACATCCCCATCCTTTTGAATAATAGAATGCAAGTAACAAATTTTATCACATTTTGGTACATGCACTCCGACCAACTTGGCCCCACCATACACAATTCTAAATTGGTTGAAACTACAATTCATATCTCAATTTTGCTCCTACTAATCACCAATCCTTTTGATTTCAATGCATTTCTCAAAGATAAACTTTATCATTCGGTCCGTCTTTAGTTTCATCAATCAATACGATGTCATCAACAAATAATATGCACCAAGGAATGCTATCTTAAACATTTTTTATCAACTCATACATAGCAAGAACAAATAGATTTAGGCTCAATGTGGATCCTTTATGTACCCCAACTATGATAGGAAATGTTGGTGTCTCTCTACAAGGAGTCTTCACACTTGCAGTCGATCTATCATACATGTCTTTAATCAAGTTAATGTATTGGATTGGTATTCTATTTTTCTCCAAAACCATACACAACACTTCCCTAGGTACTTGATCATAAGATAATAATAAAAATTATATGAAGATATCTTTTGATCTCTCTATACTTCTCCATAATCATCCTTACAAAAAATGGCATATGTTGTTGATCTCCTTGGCATGAAACCAAATTGGTTGTCTGATATTTGTAGTATAGCTCTTATCCATTGTTCAATAATCCTCTTCCAAAGCTTCAAAATGTGACTCATCAGCTTGATGCTCTATAGTTTGTGTACTTTTGAACATATCCTTTGTTGTTGTAGATGGGGACTATAGTACAATTTATCCACTTATCTACAACTTCTTACTCTTCATAATCTTGTTAAAGCAATTTGTTAACCACATAGCTCCTTCATCCCCCATACACTTCTTTACATTATTAGGAATATCATCTAGTCTACATGCCTTTCTAATTTTCATCTTTTCCAAAACATGCTTGACATAAAAAAGTGAAACTATTTGTGTGTAAATGATATATCTTTTATGCATTTCACATGAGTTACTTACATTATTAACAATGTCTTCATTGAAAAACTCATGAATGTAGTTTCTCAATTGGTTCTTGGTATGATCATCCTTCACTAACACTACCATCTTCATTCTTGATGCATTTGACTTGATTCGAGTATTTTCCATTACTTTCTCTTATACAAGTCATTATATATATAAATATTCCCCATTCCCTTGAGTCCATCTTCTTATAAATCTCTTTAAAGTATCTAGACCTTGCCTCTTTAACAACCTTTTTAATTTGTTTCTTTTCTTGCTTGTATCTCTAATAAGTTGCATCATATATAGATTTGGGAAAGCTCTTATAAATATTTCTTTTGAGTTCAATAGCCTTCTATACTTCATCATTCCACCAAGTCTCTTCCTGTGGAGGCCCACATCCTTTGGACTCCCCTAAACCCTCTTTGACATTTTTTGTCGTGGATAAGCTTGAAATGGACCTTTAGGAGTATTGAGATGAAATCAATGAAACTTTTATGTTTCCTTTTAGTCAATCCATGAAACAATGGGGTACAACAATGCACTTTCCAATGAGTCTAATGTTCTTGCGCCATTTCCTTCATATGTCTTTTTTTCTCTCTAGGAGTGACAAATTAATTTGGTAGTAAGAGGATGGGAGAGATTATATACTATATTATCCAAAAATTGCTAACAGAAGCTCAAAATATATGTGATTCAAGGCATTAAAAGGTATACCTACAAAAAAAATTGTAATGAACTCGCCACTTCCAAGGCTCTAGTATAGTTTTAGAAATAACGACTTCTACACATCCAACCAATCGCCTCATTTGTGCACTTTATTCTCACTCATGTGCAACCTGAGATCAACTTTAAGGTAGGTCACCCATCCTAGTACTACTCATTGTCGAGCATGCTTAACCATAGAGTTCTTAGTGATGAGATATATAAAAAGGAGGTACACGTTGGTGATATGGGTAGTCTCATTATTCCTTTTAATATTATTTTATCTATGGCCTCAAATCCTAGGATGATATAATCCCCCGACTTGATGTCATCATCAACTATATGGTCTCATAATATTTCTCTATTTTAGTACAAACCCAAAATGATCCATGCATACCTAGCTCCCGATCATGACTATCAGTGTAAGGGCAATTCCATCACCATAGATATCCCTTTCCAACATGCCTAGATGACATGTCTCAAAGATTGGCATGATGCATGCCCATGTGAGCCCGCCTAATGAAGGAAAGCAATCTCTAATACCATTTGTAACACATAAGTCCACTACCAAGGGCTCTAGTAGAGTTTCAAGAGTAAAAATTGGATCGAAATACCACTAGTAGCCTCAACTACATGCTTTGTCCTCACACATAGTCTTGGATCAACTTCCTAATAGGTCACTCATCCTAGTATTACTCTGGGCTGAGCATTTTTAACCACATAGTTCTTAATGATGAGGTCCCTGAAAAGAGGGTGTACCTTGGTGATATGGGCAGTCTAATCATTCCTTTAAAGACTATTTTAATTGAGGCCTCAAACCCTAGCATGTTAACCTCCTCAACTTAGACTCTTGACATCCTTGTCAATGCTCAACTATATAGAATCAAAATATCTCCCCAATTCAATGCAAACCTATAGCAATCCATGTACACCCGACTCCCATTCATAGTTACCTTCACAATGGTGGCTCCATCTTGCCTCAATAGATAGCCCTTTATAAATGCATGGACTTCAAAATTGAAGATTGGTGTGCCACATATCCAAGTGTTCCCCACCTCCACGAGGGATATTGGTTATGATACAAATTGTAATTCTCAATCCCACTATCGAAGGTGCTAGTAGAGTTTCAGGAATAACAAATGCCCCCACATACCACCTCTAGCCTCAAATGTGTGCTTTGTCCTAACTCACAACTCGAGATCAATTTACTAACAAGTCACCCATTCTAGTAGTACTTTGGATAATCACAGTTAACCACATATTTCTCAATGTTGAGGTCCCTAAAAAAGAGATCCACCTTGGTGATATGGGTTGTCCAATCATTCTTTTTAAGATTATTTTATTTGAAGCCTCAAATGAGACGTTATGATGCACCAGATCCCATTAGAGCTCTATAGTTATATGTGTTTGGGTGATAATAGTACTAGGATGGGTGATGTATTGGGAAGTTGATCTCAAGCTATGCATGAATGAGAACAAAACACATATTCAAGACTAGTGGCAGTATGTAGGCCCCATCATTATTCCTGAAACTCTACTAGAGCCTTGGGCAGTGCATGTGGGCACTACAAAGTGATCATATACAATATTGTCCAAGAACTACTAGCATAACCTCCAAATATCTTTAATTCAAAGTTGTAAAAGGTATAACTACATAATAAAACCATGTTTCTATGATATCATACACACAAGGCCTCCTTTTTGCAAGCATAATCCAAGGTCTTTTTTTAATTTTCCCCCACCTTCCTTTACGCTACAACCTCCATGGGGCTAGGATATATGAATCATCAAAAGTTCCCTTTAAAGCAATTTTCCTTTGAAACCAAGACCAAACAACAAGTGGGAATGGTTGGCAGTATAGCCAATATTTGTTTGAAACATAGGGAGTAAAAGTATGAACATCGTCAGCATCAAAGTGAACAACATTAGAAGAATTGTCACTTATATTGAATCTAGTGCCATTTTTGTGCTTCCCTATATGTCTATACACTTCTTCAACTCGTCATGCATGCCTTGCATTTGATAGTACCACAAAACCCACCATTACTATGTTGCTTTACTCTTTTAAATACCCCTTTATCCATGTGGACACATAACACACACTAAACTTTGTCCTTATTAGATGGATTGGTCAACTATACATACTTCCACCCCCAAAAGTTTGATTTTTCCTAGGGATGGGCATTGTCTACTCGAGTACGATCTAGGACTAAAACCACATATGTGACAAAACCTAGCAGTTTTAAAGGTTTCCAAACCAAAGCAGACTGAAGGTAAGTCTAGACTAGACTATAAATTGTGGTATGATTCACTTTGATCTTGTCTCAAACCAATACTATATAATATAATCTAATATCGTCATCGTCATCATCATCTTCAAAACCATGTTGGGATCATCTACTTAAATCCTTCTTTTCCAATCAATTATGTTACATGTCATACTTAGTTGAAAGATGTAAAGATAAAAGTTTTCTCTATTTAAGATCTTCTCATGTTAATTTATACCCACCTCTTCTTCCGTTCACTATGTGCGACTCAATATCATTGTTTCAAATGTGCACTTTAGTTGATCTTCATTGCATATGTATGTACTATCTCAAGTGACCCTCATGCCCTTGTCCACAATACTCACCACCCTCACTTTTTTCTTAGTATAGTCATTTCCCAAGAGATTTGTCCTTACATTCCCACATATCCATCTTAACATATACATTTTATCCATATTCACCATGTTGAAAATGTGTTCCATCACCACCGAACATTCACTCCCATGTAGTATGCTTGGTCATAAAGTTGTAGTATAAAACTTAGTTTTCAACCTAAGAGCAATCTTCAAATCACATACTACTCTTGTTTCACTCCTCCATTTCTACAATAATGTTGTGGCCATGTGGGAAACATCATCTTAGACATCATTGTCCATTTTATTACAATATAATCTACTAGTGCACTAAAAGGTAGTGCATCTTTGTTGGATCGATGCCATGCTAAGTTTGATTTAGTCACATAATATTATTGTTGATTAGATATAATTGATGTAATTAGAGGCTATGAAATAAATAATGCTAGGGTATCTTTTCAATTCAAACAAATAGATGTGAGTATATTAAAAATTAAAAACAAGAGTAGATACAACCATAATCATCGAGAAAATAATGATGGTACATACTTATGCATGTAGAAGTGCATAATTTTAAAAGAAAGAAAATTACCTAGGATAGGGCTCATGAAATCAGATAGTGGAGTCACATCATGCAAGAAATAATAACAAATAGACCAACTCTCTTCTTAGATTTGATTAGTTTACAATGTTTGATTCAAATGATCATATCAACTCTTACACAATTATGCTTGTCTTATAGTGTTGAGTTATTTATTGATTTTTCAATAACATATAAGATAAAATTGAGCACCTTAGAGCTTTTGTATATTGATGTATCAATGTGCTCAAATTATATAAAAGTATATCATATATTTTTATTATATTATTAGACATAGATCTGGTCTAGTTTTAATATTAAAACCAACCCTTCAATTTGAGACCTAACCAATAAGACTGAGCAACGTGAATATCTGGAGACTAGAATAGCCCAATAGTGTCGTCAAAGACAACTAGTTAGTTTGTTTTAGTTCTTCTGGTCTAATGATTTGGTGTATTTTGCCTTTCTAGCATCATCATTCACCAACTCTAGAATGCTCAAATCTCCATGACTAGTATACAACCTCCTTGTATCATTCCATGGTGAAGATTGTTCTTTAATCCCCTAAAATTGCAACCTAGATATAGATAAAAAGGGAGTAGAGATAGTGATACTTGAGTAGAAAATAAAAGGGGAGTGAAGGAGGGATAGAGACGTTGCAAACTGGTGAAGGTAGCTGGAAAATTAGAGGAGGGGGAAATCATGAATGGAGAGTCTACTAAATTCTTGGGTGTACTTTGTCGGAATGATATCCAAGTGTTCTATGTTTCCCACAAATATTATAAACAATTGCTTGTTGATAAGTTTATTTGATTTTATTTGGATAGGTCATGGTTATTTGGGCATGTTCAACAAAAAATGGATGCTCCAATAAGTAGACACCTACATAGGTAGCCCAGGAAACCAAATATCTCCCAAAGAGTCCTTGGTGGCCACATATTTGGGCCATATGGTTGGGCATCCATCTAGGTTAGCCCCTGGGGAACCTGGTCAACCACGAGGTGCCTAAGCAAGCACCTGGACACCCGTGGCATATTTCTTGATTCAGGTTGGTTCTTGTAATTGCGAGTCTAATTTTGGGTTATTTGAGGATTGAATTAGACCTTGTCTATATTTGGTTGAGTGTGTATCAGATCGATTTGCTTGTGGGTATTTTATCAAGTTTGGTCATGTCTTTCTTATTACAAGTTACTAAACTAGTTAATTGATTCTCTATTTTGTCTCAAGTTTTTCTAACATGAGTGGTGGTTGGGATAGGGATAATTTATAACCATTTATTATAGGTTGGACCCATGTTGTTGACATCAAAATAATATAAGCATGCCACATCAAAAAGACATGTGCCTTGGCTATGTTGACATTGTTTTTTGGATGTGTTATATTACTTGACACGGTGAATGTGTGCAAAATTATGTATATCGATATAGTCAACTATATATTTATATATAAATTCATAAATTGTTATGTGGAAACATATACACACTAAAAATAAAGTAATAATCATAAGTGTTATTACTTGTTTATTTTATAATATCAGAACTAACAAACATTTGATTGTCAAAAAATTGTTCATTATATTCACACACACACAACATAAATACTACTACAAAAAATGGTTTTTACAACAGTTCATTTTTCCATTTTATAACGGGTGTCAACTATTGTATTAGATCACGTGGTCTTATGGGGGGTTCTTTATCAACATGTGTTGCGCATGTTGTAATATATGTATTTTATATAACAGTTAATACATGTTATAGTTCATTAAACACACCTGTTGTAATAGGGGTGTTGTATATAACATGTTGAGACAAAAGGAAAATACATCTAGACACAAGGTTTCAAACTTGAGACTACTTGAAAGTAAGACACATCTCAAATCACTGAACCAGTTTCATTTTATGCAACACATATATTCTTTATTGTATATATACAACAAATGACGTACAAACCTGTTGTGTGATTGTGGTCTATTACAACAGGTAACTATTACAATAGGTGAAAGCCTGTTGTGTAATTATAGTATACTATAATGAGTTATAGTATGTTGTGTAATGATGGTCTATTAAAACGTGTTAACATATGTGACTATTACAACGGGTAGAGCATGTTGTGTAATTGTGATCTTTTACAACGGGTTAGAGTAAGTTGTGTAATGATGGTCTATTACAACGGGTTAACATACATGACTATTACAATGGGTTAGAGCATGTTGTGTAATTATGATCTTTTACAACAGTTTAGACTATGTTGTGTAATGATGATCTATTACAACAAGTTAGCATATGTGACTATTACAACGGGTTAGAGCATGTTGTGTAATTATGGTATTTTACAATGGGTTTGAGTATGTTGTGATATTACAGTCTATTACAACAATTTAGCATCTATTGTAGTATCACATATACTACAACGAGTTTGGCCCGTTGTATGTAACTTATGTTATATAAAATATATAATTCACAACACACAAATAGACTTGTTGTAAAAGATATGCTAACTACAACACAACTAACAGAACTGGTGTGCGAAAAAAGTATGTGTATGTGTGTAAAGTATAGTCACATTACACGATTTAAATTTATATTATTTTGATTAATACTTAGTAAAATAATATTTATATCAAGAACATCATGGTTTTGAAATACAACAATAAGTATCATTTTTATCATCTATAGAAGTCATTAATATACATTTTTGTCATAATAGGTGGTTGTTGTATTGGAAATAACCAATTTGAGATCTTCTATATAGAAGAACCAAGTTAAGATCTCTCTCTTGACATATATTAATTTTTCAAAGACATCCACCTAGAAAATATTTTATAGATTTTTTAACTTTCCCATTAGTGTTACCATGAAAGAATGTTTTAAGTTATTTTTAGACCGTAGACTACACATTACTACTCTAGTGTGATTCCTATAATGTTGGTTGAGTTCTAATATGTGTCTACTCATTGGGTAAGATAATATTTTATAATCACTTTGGTATAAGTCCATGTAAGTCATGTTAATCAATATTTTTGTTATCTTGATGCTAAGTTATAAATCATGTTGGATTGACAAACAATTGTTTTAATCTAACAATAGGCCTTCATATGGAGTAACTTTTAATTAAACTACTTTGATATAAAACAAAAAATAGCAATGACTTTGAATATTTTATTAAAGTTCAAAATGGATTCCAATAATTTTCAAGTTAACGTTATAAATTATTTTTCAAAAATATACATAGACACTACATTTTATGTGTGTGTTTATATATATATATATATATATATATATATATATATATATATATATATATATATATATATATATATATATATATATATATATATATGTGTGTGTGTGTGTGTGTGTGTGTGTGTGTGGAACTTGACTAGTACAACAAAATTGTCAATTAAACATAAAACTAAATTTGTATGCATATGCTCACAGTCATCCATGAGTTAGGTTGCATCTAATTATGATCTTTTCAGACTCTTTTTATCCTTGGATTATCTACTTACCTTTGAATTGATGTCGAGTTGAATTCAATTCTCACATGTTTGGGTCATATCAGGCATCCGTTTGATTTCATATTTATATTTCCTTCATACTGGAGGAGTTAAACTGAGTCTAATAATAATTTATTTGGCTACAAATAAAATCAACCCACTCTATGAAATTAAAAATACGAAATAAAACTTAATGAGTTGAAATTAGAATAGTTTAGTTCAGTGTAAACTAGATTCAATAGATTAGCTTGCATTTGTTTGGTTAGTTGCATTTTACAAATACAGATAATTGAAATATGACAAACACTTTGTGGGCTTACATTAAAATTACTCACCTTGACCAGAAGAGTACACGATTTACGGACAGCTGACACACAAACATGACCATAAAAATCAATCGTGCTGCTTTTGTGCGTGGTTCACTTTCCATTGATTTATATAGAAATGAGAATTATTGTGTGGTTTAATTTTGCTTGTAAATCACAATTAAAATCAACCGCTCCAGTAAAATTTCTACCCAACCAAACAGGTCTCAACTTTTGCTAGTTCTACGTATGTCTATGAAAGAGACTTATAATACACTTGCATATCTTCACAAGTACCAGGTGCTTGCAGGTAAATGTCGTTGGGTATCAGGAATGAGTAGTGATACCCACACCCTCTCCCACCACCTCAGCCATACCCATTCCTTGGGATCAGGGGCGGAGCCAGGAATCCACCATTGGGGGGGCCAAAAATGTATAGAGAGAGTTGAACTTGTGACCAACTTTTACTACAAGATGCTTTTAACCACTGTGATACTTACATTTTGATATTTTATATTCATAATACAACAATTACATATCGATATTTGAGCATGCCGTGTATGTACGTTTTATGAAAAATGGTAAAAACACCAGCGGAGAATTGAACTAGCAACCAACTAGTATGGTTGTTGGTCTCGCACCGCTGCACTACAAAAAATTTCTTGCTTGCACACGTTAGACATTATTTATATAATGATATTAACACAAGAACATAGGTGTATAAAGTAAATATTAATTTTTTTGGAGGGGTCATGGCCTCTGCTTGCCCCTGGCTCCGCCCCTGCTTGGGATCAAGGAATTGTTGCACAAAGTTGGGATGACATGCCATGTGATATGAAAGAAAAAGAGAAAATAGGAGGGAGAAAAAGGAAAATAAGGAGAGAGAAAATTATTTTGCTCATAAATTTCAATCTATAATGATTTTTTGACGAAAAAAACCATTTAATCCTTATAAAGTAACCATTTACCGATATACTTTCAAAAAATAAAATGGGATATAAAAATGAGTATTGTATATTGAGGATATTGCTCATTTTTTGAATAGCACATTAATTCACAAATAAATATTGCATGGCGTTCTAGTACTCCTTTTAGATGTCATTATATTTAAAACAAATTAAACTAAGTATGCATCATACTCTTGGAGATAATACTCATTTTTTATTAACACACTAGCTCAAAAATGAGTATTATATGTCGTTCTTTTGGGGATAGTACTCGTTTTGTGAGTAAATAAGAAAATCAAATACTATACCAAAAGATCACATACAATACTCATTTACAATACTAAAATGAGTACTACCCCCCACTACAATACTTGTTTTAGAATAAGAATATTCTAAATCAGATTATATGCATGTTTGAATTTTTGTTTTAAGTATTATATATATATATATATATATATATATATATATATATATATATAGTGGATAGTACCCATATATATATTAATTATAGGACAATACTCATTTTTGTATTTTTTATAATCATTTTTTTCAAAATATGCGTCGACATTAGTCTTTGGATCATATTTTTTGTGGAGAATCCAATGGCGTCAAAAAATTCATTGCAGTTTAAAAATTATAAGTGAAACAATTTTGTCTCTCTCTTTTCTCTTTCATGTACTTTTTCTCACTCCTCTCTCTCATGTCTTTATTGCTTACCACATTCCATTAAAACGGTGAATTTTGTTGGGTCTTTGGAAGTGGAAACATGGTATGCGTAGCATTTTCCATCAGCCATGACGTTGATAGAATGTCGAACACAGTTGGACAGACACGTGCCCTTTAACTGAAGTTCGTACTGTCATTAGTATGCTCATACTCGCTTACATCCCTAATTAGTAAACATCACTAATCAACTTGTTTTTCACCACCAATCAACTCAGGTTTGTATCCCACTGTCTCGGCCGACTAGCCCTGTCCCTCTTTTACCCCCACCCACATCTCCTCCGTCCCGCGAAGGTTAGCTACAGCTATTGAGGGGGAGGTGGAGGGGGGCGAAGGGAAATAGGGGTTGGTGCAAGAGAGTAAAGGGGATGGGGGAAAGGATGGTTTGGTTGGTGGTTTACACCAGTCACGGTGGCAGCTAAAGGAAGATGCCGTACTAAGGTAGACCAAGGAATTAAGAAAGATCACGACATCCAGAGTGGTTGGCGTTAATTTGTCTCGTTTCTTTCGTTTTTTTTTACCTACTATTGGAAAACATGCAATGTGTGATCCGCGGAGTGGATATTTGCCAACATCTTGTAGGAGATAGACAAGGAAAGATAATGATATAATATGACGCTTTGTGGTTACTTTTTTTTGTCTCATTAGTACTGTAGGGTGAACAGCGGCTAGTTTTGCTATCTAGATGCATGCCCGTGATGTTTCTTGCAACGGGTCAATAGAGGTGGTGTACAGGGGTGAGGTGGCAAACGAAGAAAGATGGCGTAAGGAAAAACAAGCTCAAAGAAGCTGTTTTCTGTATGTAGCACATAAATTCTGATGGTCGTGCGTAAGTCTTTTTCGGAAATTGTAGCAGGTCAGGCATATCAAGAAAGACGGTGTAAGGGTCAGTTGTGTACGTGTAACTGGACTGCAAACTGTGACTTTTCTGTTCAGACAAACACGGTATGTATATTGTTTGTCAATTGTCATTCCACTACGTCCAACAAAACAGACCGTTGAAATCTTCTGTGTCCGGGATAATGTGCCCTGCACATTCCCGCCACATACTTCCCTATGGGGCCCATAAATATATGGATCAGATCATGTGGGTTAAGAGGGGCACAGAGATTGAGTACCATGATGTGCGCTAGTACCGTATACAAGAAACAAACAAAGAAAGAAGATAATACGGGGTGGTTGAGGTTTCTCATCGTACTGGAAAATAGTGTTAAGTTTGAAGGCTAATATTGATATCAATACATACACCCATGATGTTCGTGTTTAAGTACTGGAAGGTGTACAAGGGGTAGACTAAGAAAGCAGATTACACGGTGGCGTGAGGTTATTCTTCTCATCTTTCTGGAACCAACGTAAAACACATAACCTTGATGCTCGTGGGTAGATCTTGTAACTGGTACTCCATATAATATTAACTATATAACAATCAAAATTCTTACAAGCGCCCAGCATAAGTCTGTTGTTAGGGGCTGAAATTTTCGCACGAGAAAAAGCTTTTTGTAGTGAGAGAAAGAGTCTGTCCTTTGGCAGAATGTGCGGAAAAGTCACAGCATAATTCTGTTGTTAGGGGCTGAAATTTTCGCACGAGAAAAAGCTTTTTGTAGTGAGAGAAAGAGTCTGTCCTTTGGCAGAATGTGCGGAAAAGTCAGTTCGTCTCGCCAAAAAGGAACAAGACAACGTGCCCGGAACCAAGAAAATTGCAAGGACGAAGCGAATTCTCAGACGTCTCGGGCAAACAACAATGTCATGCAATGTATTTTTCACGTAGACCTTCCTAGTGGAAAATGCTACATCTGTCTACATTGCAATGGAGCCTCCGACGGCCGCCCGCCACCCAGTGCAATGACGGGAAGGCTCGTCCCCTTGCTTTCTAAGCATATATATGAAATGCAATTAATTTTTAACAACAGATATAATTATGTTACTTCTATTTTACACAGACGGAATGTTTAGTCTTCTCGGGGGCTGTTCATAATTTCTGAGTGTATAGAGCTTGATGCATCTTGTATTGAAGAATAAGATACATACTTGGTTATTTTTCAACTGCTAGAAAAATATTCCATGCATGCTAAGACTTTTGAAAATATTATTGATTATATTAATGACATCTACCACTGAATTTTGAGCTAGTATAATAAAATATCAAGATCGGATGAGAGGACATCTTCTAAGTTCTATATAATTTTGACATTTTATCATTGATGTTTTAGTGGGATTTCTATAGTGACATCAACTGAGTATATTGTAGCATTTATAAGGTTTATCATTTTGGAATATCTAAATTTATTGACTTAGAATGAACCCAATTTCAATTCGAGCATTAATATTTGAACTCTGATCCGAAATAGTTTAAGGTATTTCAAACTAGAATTAAAAATTTTTGGGGTCAGACAAGATTCAGTTCATGGGTTTGGGTATGATTTTGAAAGCTTTATGCATGTATTTCATCCAGACATACAAGTAGTTGCGGAAACTAGTGGATATACATGTCAATTAGGAAAGCATGTAGTAGAAAAAAAAATTAAAAGCTAATAGATAGGCAGATCAACCCAAGCAATCAAGGAGTTCAAAAAGCCGGTGCACATGCAAGTAACTAGCACTTACTTGTAAGTTATATGGATACAAATTCTTCTTCTTGAAGATACAAAACCTTATTTTTTCCTTGTCAAGAGTATTTTTCTAACAATTTTGAAAGGAACAACAATTTAAAAAGTTGTATGTTTAAGTAGGTATAGAAACAATAACCAATACTAAGAAAAGGAAACCAACTTAATGGGTAAATATTTTGATTTGTGGGTAAAGAATATCGTTCAAGGAGCCAATCTATCTCTAGACAAGAAAATCAAATAGCTATGAACATGCTATGCATATTGTAAGCCTAGTAATCCTCTTAACAATATCATGACTTTGGATGCACATATCTTGATTGCTCCAATGTAACAAAGTCCTTGTGATTATGTCTAATCATTGTTCTCCTTCTATCCAAATATATGTTTCTATCTTATGTTGATCTCACACTTCTAGGTGGTCCATCTATTGGAAACACTTTCTAAGGTTTCCCTTTTAAACTACATGTTCTTTACTTGAAGAAATTATGCATTACTTTTTAATGCCCTCCCTAAAATCAATGATGTATGACTCTTTGACATATTGAAAATATGTCCATGTCCTGTAAACAACCTCCAAATCCAAATATCATTGTTCTTCTTATTTTGATGGTCATCATGACAGGGTTCATCACAACATCAGAACTTTAGATGCATTTCCTCTATATTAGTAAACCTGCTAAATTAATTTCAAATTGTTTTCCACATATTATCTCATAATTATGAAGGGAATAATTTTCAACATGTTAGTTTGATAAGTAGAGCTAGAAATGATAACCAATGAAAAAAAGGATATCAACTCAATTGGTAACAATTTTGATTTGATAAATTGTATCAGCTAAGGCCCAACTTGTCTCTACATGAAGGAACACCATGCCTATGCCCATTCTAGGCATATCAAAAGCCTAGTAAACAACATCACATCACCTTGGGTATGGAGTCTGTTACAACCTCGATTTTGCATGTATTTTCATAATTGAAATGTAATGATTTTATGAATTTGGACTTAATTGAAAAGGTTGCATGCTTTTCTTCAAAGAAGGGGTTTCTTTGCAAAACTCCCTTTTGATAGGAATTTCGTAGTTCCTATTATTATATTTATCCAATAATGGATATAAAAGAGAAGAAAAGAAGAAAAGTCCAAATAATAGAAAAAGATACAAGATAATGGATATTAAGAAAAATATTTATGAAAAATATTTGGAAATATCTAGAAAGTGGCATTAATGGCCACAATTGAATAAATTTCGTTTACATATGTTTTCTAATGGAAGAAATAGGAAAAGAGGAAAAAGGAATTAAAGGATAAAGAGAAATCCTTGAAAAGAAATCTTTTAATAAAAGAATAAGTAAGATAATGAGAAATAATGGATGTGGATGCATCTAGAAGGATAATAAGAATCCTTCAAAAAGGGATTTAGAAATCGTAAGGTTCCTTAAGGTCCAAGGAATTCAAGATAATAATTTAATGACAAAGGAAAGAGAAAATATGTGAGATATATATAATTGAGTGGTAACTTGAAACTAAAGAAAAGGACCTGATTTCTTTAGATAATAAACTCAAATTTGGCATGATGATAGATTAAGTCATTAATAAGATTCTCTCAAAATTTGGGATTATTTGGATGTACAATTTAAGAGATATGGATTTTTAAAAATCCCTAAAATAAATGGATCGTGTGAGCTTATGACCGTGGGATCGAGATCTGATGATCAGGAGATCATCACCTACCTCAGGACAGATAAGGAAAATCAGAAACGTGGAACAGAGTTTTCCAAAATGGATTTCTTACACTTGAGCACACAAACAAACTTGGAAACCATCCAGTTGGATTGGTGAGATCTGTGCGGCCATCCCTACCCTAAGTTTTTCCTAGTTTGGGGACGTTTAGAAAAATCCCCAAATCATCGGGACTCTCATCGGCCACCCTCTAAAACCATGCCTATATAAATGGGGTAGAGTTTCCCATTGAGATCAGAACCCCATCCTAATCACTTCACAGGACTAATCGGACCCCTCCTCGCTCCCAACTTCACAGCAACAATGCTCCTCCTCCCCCTTCTTGTGCTCGGCCGCAGGGGCACCACCGTCGGCCGTTGCAGGCCGTCTTGCCTCAGTTGCAAGCCGCGATCAAGTCCAGGGTGGCCTAGGAAGGGAGTCGGTGCCCTTGCTTGGCACCTCAGTGCTTTGGATCTCGAGGTCAACACACGGGTTGACCCACCTTGGTGCTGTGTCGCGGAGGGGGGAGGATCGGGGATTGAAGATGATGTGTGCCGAAGGACGAAAATGTCCCTCAAATGCATATAGATCGTGATCAGCAAAGAAGATCAAAGATGCCCTTTCAGCAATAAACCCAGTCGGCCGCCTAAATGAATAAAATTGGGTAAGATGCTGACGTGTCACCTAGTGATTGGTCAGAATATAATTTTCTTGCTAAAATCTTAACTCAAAATTGGTAACTCGGATGTCAATATATTATATATGAAAATTGATCCTCAGAACGAGAAGAACACAAAGAAATTATATTTGAAGCTTAATTCTGCTTGTAATTCAAAAAGTATGAAAAGATGCTATCTTTAATGGTTTAATTGATGAAAAGCCCTAATCTTTGATGATTAATGAATTGGGAAGGGTTATATGAATGTTTAAGGTGGATATTAACCTGTTGTTAATAAAAAGGACAAATTAGATCCAAAAGGATGATATTTATGCATAGTTGGATTAATTTAGGGTTCCTTGTACATAAATATGCTTTAATGGGCCTTGAAACCCTAATCTTGGTAGTTATGATTCTTAATGGATTTAATTGTTCGAATCCATGCATAGAACTGAGATTTGATGATTCTAAGCTATTTTGAGTATAAAAGTTCCTAATTGTGGATAAAAACCCTTAATTTGGTAATTAGCATTTTCTAATGGATAAATGTGGAATTAGTAATAAATAGGGTTCATGAATTGAACTATAATGCAATATGAGTTGTCAATGTGAAAGAAACCAAAGATGATAATTAGCCTTAATGATCTAAATATGACTTAAAAGGAAAAAGGTAGTAGTTTTAGTGTAAAAGAAACATATTAGACTTAATTGACATTCAATTGTGCTTATAATATTGAAATTAGGGTTTGCGATCTAAAAACGACACTAAAGGTGCTAAATGCATTATGGTGGTTAAAACCCTAATAAAACCCTAAAGTTGGCCTAGAAATCCTAAGGTGGAATCCAAGTCAATCTTGAGAATGTTTTGGATAAAACACTGACACATGGGTGTTCTACATTAATTTCAGGATATTGTTGATTGCTTGATTGTTTGTTCTTGAATATTATTGCTTGGACATCAAGTTGCTATGGATCAGGTATGTGGTTACACTTATGGTTAATCGCTTTAGTTTCACGGTGATTCTCGGATGTTTTCTCGGTTGCCTGAGAATAACTGCTTGGATGACTTTTATTTCATGCAACTATAAAGTGACTATGATTATCACCATAAATATGTATACATGACTGGCTCAGATCCTGGTCCTCCTCTTTGGCTTTGCTAATGATGAAAAAGGTAACCTAGTACATGGCCTACTTGTTAAGTAGGACATCAGGTTATCATGAGTTAGAAATTGGGCTACCCACGTGTAGTGCCATGAGAGTCTTTAGCACACCATGAGTTAGGGAGTGGGCTACCTATGGGTAGTGCCATGCGAATCAACCCTAGAAATTAATTCACCTGTTAGGTAGGATCATGAGGGGTTTAATGGGGATCTACCATAAGGAAGGTAGCATCCAGGTCCACTGTAGGGACAACACAGAGGCTAGGGTATAAATGGATTGAGTAGTTATGCTTAAAACATAAAGTTGTTTGTTAAATCATAATTGACTGCAATATGTTGTTACAATTAATTGTATGATTATTGTTTCCCCCACATATCAGTATATTCATTTATGCTGACCGACGTTTTTTTGTCGGCGTTTTAGGTACAAATTGAAAAGGACAAATAGTAAAGTGGCATATTGTGAAATTAATAAATAAAGTGTAAGGAGGATTAGTTAGAATAGAGTCCATATGTGGATAGAAGTTAGATATCCAAGTTTTTTAAAAAGGTATGCAAAGTTTTATTTTATTCCATCTTTCAGTATAGTCATGGTAGAATTTGATAATTATTATTGATTAATTGTCGAACCTATGATCCAGGAAATTGGGATAACGGGTCTAACCTCTTGGTCTCCCTTAATTGGGGGTTACCGGGAGGCGGGGTCATTACAGAGGTACATTCTCCTTGCATACTAATTGATCTAGTCTATCAATGTCCTTGTTTTTTCTATTATCATCATTATATTTCATCTCAAATTATTATTATCAATTTTATGTATCTCATTCTTCTAGGTTGTTTCTTCACTAGAAGCACATTCTATGGCTTCCTCCTCTTAACCTCAACCTAATTGAATGTTTTCTTTACCAAAAATAACTATGCATTGTTTTGCAAGTCCTATACAACAAATTACAATTTGCCAATTTATGACATAGTAAGAATGCATCCCCATATCTAAAGACATCCACCATATATAAATATCAAGGTCCTTCATGCTTTGACAATTTCTTCATGATGGGTTTCATAATGACATCACAATGAGGAATGTTTTTCATGTAATTTGTACATCTGCAAAATTAAATTTGTATTGTTGTCCACATAGTATCTAGAATTTTTTGTGCCTCCACATGTCCTTGAGAAGAGAATCAGAGTATTGTAAATAACCTTTTGTGTTTATTCTTAAGAATTGTATGTTGGATTTCTTACATAAAAATATCATGCCTCTACATATTTGTTCTATTAGTACTTGATAACATCAGTTTTGGGGCAATTTCAATAGCCTTTTTACATAATAAATGGCATTAGAAATAACGTTTAGATGTCTAGATTTACCCATTTATTCTAGTTTACTTAACTATTTAGTTCTAAATCAATTTTGGTGACATTTGAAAGAATTGGACTCTAATCAAGTGAAATGGATGAAGTCTGATTAATTAATCAAAAGACCTCTCTTCAGTATGTGGGTCAATCAGTCGACAGGAAGGTTTGACCAGAAGGATCGAGAATAGACTCTTGATCCAAGCCCGATAGATTTATCGAGCCTTAGTTGGATGAATTGAAGTCCCTCGACAACCATCTATCGAGGGAAGAAGTGTCAAGCAAAAAGGGGAAAACTCACCTCTGTCGATGCAATGTCGATAGCCCGATCCATCGACACCGACAGACTCTTATCGATATGAAGATGTCGATCCACCACTCGACAGACCTGTCGAGTAGAGGACCCTTGATAGTCCCATCAAATCACTCTACTGATAGATTACATCGACAATGTTATCGACACCTAGAGACGAATGTCGGGGAATCACCTTGATAGACCTATCGACAATAAGATTGACAGACTATTTGCAAGTAAGAACTCTATCGACAATGAGAAGAGATCGACATGTCTATCGATTGACAAAGATTGTAAAAAGATCCATTGTCAACCTGGTCATTTATAGACCCAACGATAGGAAACCATCGACATAGATGGAAAAGGGTCGACAACCTTAACCCTATAAATATGCCCCAGCACATCCATCTCAAGCATCTAGAATTTTTGGAGTGAGGGCACCGACAGGATGCTGCCAAACTTCCTCAAGTTCCAGAACTGGAGGATGAGTTTTGTCAACCTGGTTGGATCCCTTGATCTAGTCATGTCGACCTGATCCCGGTCGGTTCCTTCGTCACCATCAAGCAATAAAAGGACCATCTTGCCTCAAGTCAAGATTAGAATTGAGGAGAAAGACTATCGACACCATTGTCGACTGCTAAGATATCAACCAAGAGGTTGGTAGATCGATCATTCAATTTACCCTTGTATCAATCTTCTCTTTCTCTTTTCTACATCATGACTTACTTTAGTTGTATTCTTTTTGTTTCTTCAGCCATGTGTGGCTAAAACCCTAACTTGGGTTGGAAGTAACCGTCAGGCCTTCCCAACCATGTAATTGTTCATCTTTCTATTTTATGTCATACGTTCTTTAAATTTTTATTCTTCTACTATTGTTTAATTGTGTCCATTGATGATTAGATACCTTCCTTCAACGTTTGATATGGATATTGTTTAAGAGAATGAGTTCAACAAGATCTAGAGTATATGATAGCAAAGATTCATGAGAGTGAGAAGTTGCTATAACAAAAGTCATATTATCTTCCAACAACCGTTTAGATATTAACTCTAGAGAGGGAACCCCATTTGATAGACATCTACCCGAATCTTGAGAGAAGGAAGGGATATATATTTTCTTATGATTGTTTGCAAAACAAGTAGAGAATGTATATAAAATTGGAGTGAAGATTCTACATGGTTGAGGTTGGCTTGATTGGTAAAACCCAATACAAGTCCTTTTTATCTTGATTTCATGATTAATCTATTTTTCTTCTTTGATTTTCCATAATTTAGGTTCACTTTTTAATTAGGTATACATTTGTTCATTAATTGGAACACCACAAGATTGCTTTCTGTTAAGCTAGACTAAGCACATGTTTTTGCATTTTTATTTTTTTATTCTCCTTGTCCCTGTGTTCAACCCCACACTACTATAAAAACTCTATATTTAGTTGCAGACGTATCTTCTAGTCGGGTATGATTTTAAAGTCCAATTTCTTTTATTGGACAATCATGTTTACACTTTTAACCCACAAAAAAGAGCAATCAACTTTTGGCACCGTTGTCGGGGACAAGGCATCAGATAACCTCTAAAAACTTGGGGTCTACTTAGCACTAGTCGTCGCTGTTAAATTTTGCAAAAAGTTTATTAGCAAATCTCGTCTACTACCTATTTGATATAATATTGGTTAGTTTCTAGTCTCAGACTCTAACTTGTTCAATATTTCTACCTATAGGTAGCCTTTTCTCATCTCTAACCAATCCTAGAGTTCCTCACTGAATATCCATAGGCAGATATTCTCCTCATAGATCTAATGGCAGCTTAAGGTCCCCCTGATGAAAATGTTCCTGAGGAAAAGCCTTCTCTGCATTTCTTAGTCATAGGTTGTGTCAATGACAACCGAGATCATATAGTTCTCCCTTGCATGCGTGTGGCAAACTTTGAGTTGAAGCCTGGATTCATCAGTATGATCCAAAATCAGATGTTTGGGGGAAACACTATGGAAGAAAATCCTTATTACCATATAGACACCTTCAAGAACCTCTAGAATACTATTAAGGTGAACATAGTACTGCAAGATTTTATCTACATGTAAGGTTCCCTCTTCTCTCTCAAAGACAAAGCCCTACAATGGTACCTATCTTAAAAGGGAATCACATCGTGGAAACAACTATCTGAAGGCTTCGTAAACAAATTCTACCCATTGGAGAAGATGGTAAGATGCAAGCTAAAGATTACCTGTTTAGACAGAAGGCTACTAAAAGCCTACATGATGCATGGGAAAGATATTAGGAATACTTAAGAGACTTCCCACATCATGGCTATGATGATGGGTCTATCATCACCACCTTCAATGAAAACCTTACTTCGTCTAAGAGAACGTCTCTAAGCATTGCATCTGGTAGTGACTTCATGAAACATGATGTTGATAACTCCAAAGAGAAATCAATAACATGGAATCTCTCCAAGTGGGTCGAGATTTTGACAGTAGTTCTTCAGCGATTGTGTCTGCCGCCATCAAATCCCTAGACTCTAAGCTATTGAAGAAATTGAACAACAAACTAGATAAAATGGCATCTGACGTCTAGAATCTGAAATAAGTCAATTCCAGATGCGTTATTGAAGCTTCCATAAAATGTGTCACATGTGGAGAAGGGGGTCATGGTATGGATCACTGCATCTACACCAATGAAATAGAAGACATGCAAACTGAGAATGTGTTTTATGTTAACTACAAACATCCTGACCATCCTAGATTCTCATATGGGAACACCTCGGCAGTAGAAAACTCATTTCAACTAAATCAACCTTCTCATGCAATGGCCAGAGGGCAAACCGTTGGAAGATGAGCGACACCCGAATTTCAATAAAATAAATCTCATCCACAACAATAGGGAACATTCAATGGGAAGAGGGGTACCCTTTTTCAACAACATCAAAAGTATATTGCCAGTCTGGAGTCTTTATCAAAAAAGATGGGGGAGTGTCTCATGAGTAACAATAACATACTAGCAAACATGCAGACATAGATGAGCGCAGTGAATACTCAAATAAGTGATCTCCAAACTCACAATCGTAAGATCGATCAACAATTAGCTTCTATTTCTACATCGATTGGAAGACCATCAGGATAATTCTCATCTAACACCAAACAAAATCCCAAGAACAAAACATCAAGAATGGTCACACTCCGCTCTAGAAGTTCTACTTCAATTGCACAACCTAAAGTTGCAATCATTGAAGGAAGCATCAATAACCCAGAAGATGCCCCCATATGCAAAAAGTCAAAAGGATCCACAAGCTCTATTCTATCAGAAAAAGTAATAGATATTCCCACTAGAGCTATCTGCATTGCTTCATTTAGGCACAATTCGAAAAGAGGTATACCAAATTCCTTGGCACCGTTAAGAAAATCCATCTTGATATTACTCTCCTTGATGTCATCGATGAGATGCCTACATATGCCAAGTTTCTGAAGGATCTCATCACAAAGAAGAGGAAGAGGGGAGAATTTGAGATGGTATGCCTTACAAAAATGACATCTCCCTTTATCCAATCGAATATGTCGACCAAACAAAAAGATCCTGGTGTATTTACTATACCATTCCTCATTGGTGATTCTTTGACAAGATGTGGTCTCATAGATCTAGGAGCCATCATCAGTCTGATGTCGTACAGTTTAGCAACCAAGTTGGGCCTCACTGATATTATTAAATCAAATATGAGAATTCAATTAGAAGATAATTCTTATACTAAACCAATTGGGGTGGTGGAGGACGTACCAATCAGAATAAGGAATTTCTTCATCCCTTGTGATGTTTTCATCATAGACATAGATGAAGATACCACATGCCCAATGATATTCAAACAACCTTTTCTTTCAACAACGTGAGCATTGATTGATGTGGCTGATGGGTCAATTGCAATATGAGTTGGGAATGAATCTATCGATTTCCACATACTTGATCACATGCGGGGCCAATCTTCAACAGAAACAAGTTACTTTACTAACTATTGCAATCAGTGGTTTGTGAAAATAGTATAGCACAATACTATTTTTGATCCTTTGATGCACACATTAAACAACCCTACCTCAGGATTTGATGATCCCAAGCTCAAAGAAATCTTGGCTTACTTGGCAACCACAAATGAAGAAGAGGAGTTTTATGGAACTATAGAAACAATACAATATGCCTCTCTTCAACGTGAACCAAAAGACATTTCAGTTATAAAAACATTACCAGATCTCAAGCCACTCCCGGAGGGTCTAAGTACAAATTTCTCGATGAAGAAAAGAAAAATCTGGTGATCATTAATGCACAATTGCCCTTCATTCAGAAGGAGCAACTGTTGTCTGAACTGAAACACCAAAAAAAGGTTCTCGGATACTCTATAGATGATATCAAGGGTCTCAATGCAGTAGTGTGTATGCATAGAATCAACCTCAAAAATGATGCAAAGCCACGAGTTCAAGGTCAAAGGAAGTTGAATGACAAAATGTGAGAGGTTGTACGCAAAGAAGTCATCAAGCTTATGGATGCATGTATTATCTATGCTATTAGTGATGACAACAATTGGGTTAGTCCAGTTTATGTGGTTCCCAAGAAAGGTGGGATGACAGTATTAAAGGATAAAGAAGGAAAATAACTAGCCACATGCACAATGATTGGTTGGAACATGTGCATAGATTACAAACTACTTAATGGAGCAATACGCAAAGATCATTTCCCCCATTCCTTTATTGATCATATTCTGGAGAGGCCGAATCATCATTCATATTTCTGTTATTTAGATGGGTATTTTGGATTTTATCATATTCCCATTCATCCAGAAGATCAGGAAAAGATCTTGTTCACTTGTTTGTATGGAACGTATGCTTTTAGGCACATGCCTTTCAGGTTGTGCAATGCTTCTGCCACCTTTCAAAGGTGGATGCCAACCATATTTTCTGATATAATAGAAGAGGTTGTGGATGTCTTCATGGATGACTTCTTTGTGTATGGGTCATCTTTTGATGATTGTTTAAAGAACCTATCCTTGGTTATCAAAAGATGTGAAAAAACGTAGTTAGTCCTCAACTGGGAGAAGTGCCACTTTATGGTACGAGAAGGAATAGTCCTATGACACAAGGTGTCTGAATCCGGTGTAGAGATGGATAAAAGTAAGGTAGAGGAAATCTCTAAGCTTCCACTCGACTCTTGAATCTCTTCTCTCTGTAGTTTTCTAGGACATGCATGATATTACCGTCAATTTATCGACTTTTCAAAGATTGTGAAGCCCTTGTCCAAATTATTGATAAAAGACACTCCATTTATCTTCGATGAAGAATGCCAGAAGGCCTTCCATGCCCTAAAAGATGCCTTGACCACTGCCCCCATTCTACAAGATCCAGATTGGGATCTCTCCTTTGAAGTAATGTGTGATGCTAGTTTTTATGCAGTAGGGGTTGTCCTAGGACAAAAGAAAGATAGGAAACATCATATCATCTACTATGCCAACAAAACTCGTGATGAGGCTCAAATTAATTACACCACCACTGAGAAAGAGATGTTGGCCATCGTCTACGCCTTCAACAAATTCAGATCCTATCTATTAGGTGGGAAGGTGACAATCTACACTAATCATGGGGCAATCAAGTATCTCATGTAAAAAAAAGATACCAAACCACGTCTCCTCCAGTGGGCTCTTCTTTTACAAGAATTTGATCGTGAAATTGTTGACAAAAAAGGGATAGAAAATGTCACCATTTATCACCTCTTTAGAATAAAGGTAGAAGAAAGCAAACCCTTCCCTATCAACAAATCCTATCAAGATGAATCGTTACTTCTTATTCATTATATTGTTTAAGTAACCCCATAGTATGCTGATTTCTGCAACTACCTGGCATGTCAACAACTACCTCCAAGAATGACCTATAATCAAAAGAAGAAATTCTTCTCCGACATCAAGAACTATTTCTAGGATGACCCCCTCCTCTTTCAAAAGTGCACAGATAATGTATATTGTCGTTGTGTGGATCATTATGAAGCTCGTTCCATCTTGGAAAAATGTCATGCGTCCCCATATTGAGGACATCTGGGCACTAATAAAACATCTTTAAAAATTTTGAACTCTATATTTTATTAGCCGACCATATTTAAAGATATGCATGCCTTCACTAAACAATGTGACGTGTGTCAGCACACTAGAAATATAAGCAAGTGCAATGAGATGCCCCTTGCAGAATGGATCAAAGTAGAGATCCTCATGTTTGGGGGATAGACTTTATGGGACCCTTTCCACCTTCTTCTGGGAACAAATACATTTTGGTAGTCGTTGACTATGACTCAAAGTGGGTGGAATCTATACCGTCGTCAACATGTGACTCTAAGATGGTCATGCACATGCTCACAAAAATTATCATTCCTATATATGGAGTTCCATGTACTGTAATCAATGATAGAGGATCAAACTTCATTAAAGGTAATTTGAGACTCTTCTAAAGCGATATGGGGTGAGGCATAAGATAGCCATCCCGTAGCACCCTCAGACTGTAGGTTAGGTCAAGGTCTCCAACAGGTAAATCAAGCAGATTCTCGATAGAACTGTGAGAAAATCATGAAAAGATTGGTCATCTAAACTCAATGATACTATTTGTGTGTATCGAACTGCTTACAAGACACCCATATGAACCACTCCCTATCGGCTAATCTATGAGAAATCTTGTCACCTCCTGTTGGAGCTAGAACACAAGGCTATTGGGCAATCAAGGCCCTAAACATGGATGTTGGACTAGCTAAAGAAAAGCATTTCTTATAGTTATAGGAGCTATAAGAACTTCGCCTGCATGCATATGAAAAATATAAGAATCTACAAGGAGCGCACCAAGATCTGGCATGATTTTCGTATAAGGAGGAAGGATATTTTAGAAGGAGATAAAGTTCTGATGTTCAATTCTTCTCTACATCTCTTCCCAAGAAAGCTTCGTTCTCGTTGGTCTGGACCATTCATAATAATCACCATATATCCCTCTGGAATGATGGACATTCACAGTGAGAAATTAGGAACATTCTTAGTCAATGGTCACCGATTAAACCGGTACTAAAAAGGCTAAGACATCACCAGAAAGGTGGATTTGGAGTTGCTAGATTCCCCAGAAGCAGAATGAGATGGATGTCTAAGAAGTCAAGCTACATGACTATAAACAAAGGACTACATGGGAGGCAACCCAAGCATTTTTCTTTGCTATCATTTAGATTAGTTTTCAATGATTTTGTTTCATCTCATAAAAACACTTCTTAAAGATTGTCCATCTCAATCAAGGAGGACAACCATTTTGTTTTAAAATGATGATTGGAAGCTAATCATTTTACTTTGACATGTCGACCTAAAATATGATCCACCTTATCGCATATTACAATTAGAAATTTGGTACCTTGTCGATCGCAGTAGATCGACAACATTGTCGATCCATTTAGGTCGATAGGCCTATCGACCACCTAGAATTGATCTTCTTTATGGAATGACTGTCATCTTTGCATTTGAGAGGATCAACACGATTCCTGTTGACGGGTTGGTCGACAATTCTCTTGTCGATTTCATGATCAATAGTCTTCACGATACAATCGACATGCCCACATTTATGACATGTCGACCCTCTTAGTCAACACTCTTGTCGATCGACAATGATTTGATGAATTTGGATCTGTATCCGATTAACCGACTCCAGTTTCACTGACCTTAACCTCAGATATAAATAGCAGGCCCAGTGTTAAGAAATTTTTGCCGCCTTCTAATCATAGAGAAGATATGCTTCTCCATATGCTCGCCTATCGACCTCCAAGAATAGCCACTCGACATGCCTCTTATCGATGCCTGATCGACACTCTTAATCTATGTGTTCCTATCGACTACGTTCCCATCCGATCGACATATAGATTTACACGCCCTGTCGATTGATAATGTTATCGACCGACTCCACGACTTACCTGTCAATTTATAACCTTATCGATCATTTACAAATCACACTGTCGACTTGTTTCCATGACTTACCTATCGATCGACCGCCCTATCGACCGTGTACTTCTTTTCAAATCGATATCACTAGTTTTCATGCACACTGTCGACACTTGTAATTGACAAGGATAATACACACTTAATCAGTACCCTTTCCCTTTTCCTTTACATCAATGGATCACCAAGAAACCACCATCCCATCAAAGAAGGGGGAGAAGCAACCTCTTCCTGAGCAACCCATAACTAAAGAAGACAAAAGGGCCAGGACTACTGCCCCAGCACCAGAGGCCTCAAAAGGTTCACAGTTAGAGCTGCCCTATCAAGGAATTTAGAGGCATTCAAGGCAATGAAAAGAGAAACTTTCAAAACCCACATGCTTCATCTCTTCCACCATCCTTGACGAAATAGGCATCTGGGCACGAGTTGAGGGAATGTTGGCTAAATCCAATTTAGCCCACCTCTATTTTGCTAATCCACGAGCCTATGTAGAGGAAACTATAGAGTTCATGCCATCTATCAAGGAGGTAGCATCTACCAAGAAAGTGCACTCTAAACAGATACAAGTCAGAATCAACAACATTGACTATGTTCTCACTAACCAAAGTTAGAATAAAAAAATTAGTGATTCAGAGGAAGAAGCTACCAGGGTTGTTACAACCCCAAATTTTGGGCTCTTTGGGTGAGAAGTGTAATTTCTCCTATTAAAGATATTTGAAAAAATAATGATATAATTGGTTTCGAATAAATGGATTTCGTTTACAATAGCCTTGTTGGTTGTTTTGTGGGCTTTATTGGCTATTGGGCCCAATAACAAGGAAAAGACGAAGGAAACTCCATTATTAAATGAGTAAATAAGAAAATGGAGAAAAGAAAGATGTAGAAACCTCTAGAAGGCAAAGGAATATAATACAAAAGTGGATTTCATGCCTCTTGGGTTCCTTGGGTTCCAAGGAGTTCAAAGTTGCAAAGATAATGCAACAATAAAGGAAAAGATCAATTAAATATTTCTTTATTAAGAAAGAAATTGAAAACAATAATAAAATTTGGGAAATAAGTGGAAAGAGGTATAATTGAGTGATCTTTGGTGGATTTTTGTATCCATAAGGTTCCTAATGTTAAAAGGAATTCCAATAAGGAAAATAAAAAGAGAGATAAAGAGAAATCCTCAAAAAGAGATATTTTAATAAAGAAATAAGTAAGATAATGAAAAATAATGGATATAGATGCATCTAGAAGGATAATGAGTATACACTAAAAAGGATTTGGAAATATTAGAGTTTCTTGGGGTCCAAGGAGCCCCAATGGAGAAAGAGAAAGAGAAAATACAAATAATACAAAATAAGAGGAAATGTGATGCATAATTAATGGATTTGGTGGCATTGTTAAAAAGGAGGTATTTTCTACTAAAAGAAAATATAAATTTGTGCCAATGGATTAAAAGGAAAGCATAACGAGAATAAGAGAGAGAATTTTCAAATTTCTAAATATCCAGTAAATATGGTTTATTAAGAAGATAATTAAGAGAAAGAAGTTTTCTTCCTAATGAAGGAACTTGGGTTCCTATTGGGAAAAGAACTTATTAACTCATGGATGAACACCTTAGGGTGTGGATACCCTCCCCTATGTAAGGGGTAGAACTTCTAGTTCGAGTTCAAGAGAAATCCCTCACATCCCTCTCTCCCTTCTTCTTGTTCCTTGCATGCAAACCCTAACCTTTGATAATAGCACTATCTCTGGAGCAGTGAGGGGCCGTGAAGTAGTCGAGATGAAAGCAAGATGCCCCATGATGCTGGAGAGAAGTTGGCCCATCACCACCGTGCCCTAACCTAGGCGCAACAGCAGCAACTCGGCTGCAAGAGCAGTCGCACGTGCGAGCTTGGTTCTCTTGAAACCGGCCATCTCAGCCACATTTTGAGGTCGTGTTGGATGCGTGGAGGTGCGATAGAGGTAGGCGAACCCTCCCCGGTGGCCGTCGGGATCAGGGAAGAGGAGGGGGAGCAGCGCAAATCATGGCTAGGGCGACCGCAGTAGGGCTACACGAGGTTGAAGAAGACAGAGTGTCGTTGGACCAATATGCCCCTCCGCGGGCTGAAGAAACCATCACTTAAAGGAGGGCAATAAAGTCATTTCGTTATGTTTCCAAAACAAACAACGTTGCATGCAAGTGGTGACGTGGCGCTCAATGATTGGCCCAAGTAAGTAAATAATGCAAAATTCATATCTTTTTATTGGTAGCTCGGATGGATGCGTATAAAATATGAACCTTGCTCAAAAAAATGGGAGGAATCCATTAAAAATATATTTAGAAGATAATTCCTCTTGCAATTTCAAAAAGTAATGGAAGTTATCAACTTTAATGCTTTAATGTTTAAGAAACCCTAATTTGAGATGATTAATGTATTTAGAAGGGTTTTATGGATGATTAAAGTTGATATTAGCCTGTTAATTATAAAAAAGGTACATTAAGAATAAAAGGGATGAACTTTGCACGTAATTGGTTTAATTTAGAGTTCCATGTACATGAATGAGCTTTAATGGGCCTTGAAACCCTAATGTTAGTCGTTGTGACTCTTAATGGCTTTAATTGTTCAAATTCGTGAATAAGTTGAGATATGATGGTTCTAAGCTATTTTGAGTATAAAAGTTCCTAATTGTGGATAAATACCCTTAATGTGGTAATTAGGGTTTTCTAATGGATAAAGGTGGAATTAATGATAAATAGAGTTCATATGTAAATTAGAGTTGTTAATCCAGAAGGAACCAAAGATGATAATTAGGCCTAATGATCTTGTCATGAATTAAAAGGATAAAAATGGTAGTTTTAATGTAAAAGAGCATAATGGACTTAATTTATGGTTAATTGTGCCTTTAATCCGAAATTAAGGTTATATGTTGTTAAAAGGGTAACCTTAATATCTTTCATGAAGAATAGATGAGATAATTAGGGTTTGTGAGTAATTGTATAAAATTAGGGTTTAAAAGAGTAAAAATGAAGAGGAACCCTAATTGCAATAGAAACCCTAAAAGTGGACTAGAAACCCTAGGAAGTGAGCTAGGTTTAATAGATCTTGATGGCACGATCAATGATAGGAAATTGTATGCATATTTCAGGATCTCTTTGTGTGCTTGCTTGCCTATTGTATTTCTTGCATTGATTGGATTAATTCTATCTCAAATCGTCCTAATAGGTATGTGGTTAATTATGGTTAATCACATTAGTTTCCCAAAGATTTTTCGGATGATTCATCACATTGAATGTAACCTATCAGTTTGGATGTTCATACTTGAAAATCATAAAGTCTCTATGATTATCAAAATAATAATAGAAGTGTGTTTTCTTGCACCTACATGCCACCCTGATGGATGATGCTAAAAGGTCAAGCCCAGGAGGGAAGACCAATGGGCACCATGAGTGGTGAACCCAGACACCAAGATCGGGATTGAGAAGATGGTCTTTATAGAATGACTAATGGGCACTATGAGAGGTGACCCTAGGCACCAAGCTTGGGATTGAGAAGGTGGTCTTTAGTCATTGGCAAAAGAGAAACCCTAAGGTGGGTATGCCAGGGTTAGGGAAAAAGTAGTGGAGAATGTCACACTGAAAGCGTAATTTGGCTTGTTTATTTAACTTGATTGTGATATTTAGATTGTTAGACATATCTGCGAAATTTTGGTTGTCCCCACATACCGACATATTCCTATATGCTGACTGACATTTTGTTTTTTGGCATTTTAGGTACAAATTGAAAAGGACAAATAATAAAGTGGCATATTGTGAAAATAAGAAATAAAGTGCAAGGAGGATTAGTTAGAATAGAGTCGAGATGTGGATAAAAGTTAGATATCCACGTTTTTGAAAAAGGTATGCAAAGATTTATTTTATTCCAACTTTTAGTATAGTTTGGTAGAATTTTATAATTATTACTGATTATTTGTCAAACCTTTGATCCTATTAATTGGGATAACGGCTCTGACCTTCGGGTCTCCCTTAATTGGTGGTTACCGGGAGGCGGGTCGTTACATTTCGTATCAGAGCATAGGTTCCTCATTTAATCTTTAATAATTATTAAATTTTACAAACTCTGTAGAACCCAATGGAGTTATTAGATGATTTTCCAAAATATAGAGGTGTCTAGAAAAGGATCACGACCGGGGGCTGGCAAGCTTTTCCTCCAGACCGCTAGTCAAAATACAAGGACTCCCAGATCCGTGTGACTGCCTGGCCAATGTCTTAGGATCTGACTCAAAATAAGATACCTTTAGGACTCTCTCATATTGTTCATCCCTTCTCAACTCAAATGCTATTAAGGATTAGAAGGATTAGGGTTTTCTCTCTTTTCCTCACCCTCTCGAGGTATGGGTGAGGTTGATAAGGTTTAAGAAATCCTCCACCAAATTAATGAAAAACATGTAAATAAGATGTCATGGACATAAGCTTAATAGTTTAAGAGTAAACTAAAGGATAGTTGCATGCTTAGGTCATATGACATGAGTTTTCATGCCCTCAGGAGAGACCTGAGGCTAGACCTTCTTGTCTGGAGGATGAGTAGAGAGAGTTAGCCTTGGAGGTAGAGACCTCCATTATAAGTAGAGACCTGGAACATCCTTTGAGGATGATGCTAACCCTAACCCTAAGGGGTGGTTAGAGAGAGAGATGGCATGATGAGTTAGATGTCATGATAGACCAGGTGTGTGGACATGCTTTTGGATGCCCATGACGTTATGAGCCATGTGAGGTTGAATGACCTTGTACCTTTGGTGATCCAACCCTGGAAAGGGTCGTGCATGTTGGAGCAAAGGATTGCTACTTCAATGAAGAGGTTAGTAAATAACCTATAGAAACCCTATGGGCTTATGGGAGTAGGGCATAACATGCACCCAAAGTACGTCAATAGTGTGGGTAGTAGGTTGAAACTCTGGCCAGGAGAGTATGTTGGATGGCTTATGAGATAAGCATGAGGAGCTATGGATAATCTTGAGCGAACGTAAATTTGAACATAGACTTCACCCATGTAGGGGTATGCTTGATCCACCTTCATGAAGAGAGGACCTCTGGTAGTGCAGCTATTTGATAGCTCTAGAGAGAGAGAGCAGGACCCAAGCAAGAAGGTTGGAAGCTTAGACTCAGAGATGTGAGGAACAATGGGGAGTTGAAGATGATGCGACCTAAGTGGATGGTTGTGGTTGCCTCATGCATGATCCTTGGAGGCTGATGATATCTTGGTTTCCTTTAGAGGAACTAAACCCTAGAAACATTATGAGGTTTCTAGTACCTATATGCAAATAGGTGCTTACCTTCTGAGCTATGAAGAAGAGTTCCTTAGTCCTGAAGAGGTTTAGTAACAGGTCGTGAGGCCTTATACCTAGTTGGTTGTCCTTGAGAAGGACTCCACTCTGAAGTGTTGCTAGAGTAGAAGGATGACAGGAAGTGCATGTCATACCTTGTACATGTTTGGTTTGTGGTTAAGACGTTGAGCATGATGTTGGACATCAGAAAAGTGAATCTAGGGTTCCTAGGCCTAAGAGGGGAAGTGGTGTACCTGATGCTCATGATTAGATTTGAGTTTTTATAGATTCGCATAGGGTACTCCTCATGTTGAGAGGAAGGGGAAACCCCTTAAGTTAAAGGTATATTTGATGTACCCCTCACAGTTGAGTTGGTGACATGGGAAGGTATGTTATTGGTCTAATGTTGAGGAATGAGAACAAGTATGACCAAGCATGGTTTAGTAGGTGGTCTGCTTGTGCCTTAGTAGCTTGCTAGGGTTAAGCATGGTGTAAACCCTAGACATAGGGATGTTTGTGACCTTTGTTGCTATCAAGAGATAGTTTCCTCCCATCCTGGGAGAGGGACCCTTTTGTTGGGTGTATACCAGTTTCTGTTGGTTTTGAAGTAACCTAAGGAGGTCTCATAAGATCTTGTGAAGCTAAGTGAAAAGTACATAGTAAGAGAATGAACATGTAGACCCATAGATAACCATCTCTAAGTGCATGTGGATGTGTTACCATGGAGGTAACTGGTATGGGGCCTGACCAAGGTAGACAGGTCGCCATGACCCCTATGAAAAGATGAAAGCCAGCCCAGGAATGTAGAGAGAGATGATGAAGGCTTGGGTAAGGTTCTAAGTTGGACATGTACTATGTTAGAATCCTAAGTCTATCTGAGGGTCAGTAGGGATAAGACCAATGGAAGTAGGAGTTGCCTAATTCCCTAGTTGCACATGACCATAGGGTCGGGAGGTAACAACTATCATTGTCTGAGGGCCATGGGTTAGAAGATTGATCGCCTTCATGAACTCATGGGACCCAAATGGCAAATGAGTAGGGCACTCTCTAGATGCATAAGGGAAGAGGGATGACCCCAAAGTGTCGACACCCTACAGACCTAGAGGAGATGACCAAGGATTGTGTGGTGACCCAAGTAGGTTCGAGACCAGTTTTCCATGGAAGTAACTTTGATATCAAGATGATTGTGATGTAAAGACATAAGCTGCACGTTTCAACTTAGATTTGAAGGTGTAATGGCAAGGTGGGATGTACCATCTCTACTCTTAGAACAGGAAGAACTTTGTACCATCCAAATGCTTATTTCCTCTTGTTATGGGAGTGAGAGATAGGACAGTACGCATGCCATACACCAAGGATAAAGATGATGTGAGTTGGAACATTGCTATGAGGTATGAGGACAGAGATGATAACATACCCTTGTGGAGTGAACGATATGTGGATGGTTTACAAATAGTAAGAGAAATAAGGTAGTCATCTTATAAGGATGTTTTTATCATGAGCTATGAGTTATACAAGGCTGAGTTGGATAACCAAGAAGATGAGCTCTAAGTTTTCTTGTTTAAGATAGACCTAAAGCCTGAGATGAGATTATAAGTGAAATAGATGGAGGTGTATGTCTTCTACATTTCCTTACACATAAGGATGTGAAGTGGTTGAGATGCAGCTGCCTAGTTAGATAGAGGCTAGAAGAGGCTGTTAGGTTAACCCTAAGTTTGAAAAGGAGATAGGTTTGAACTGACACTCAGATGTAACGAGATCTGTTGAACAAGTTCGTGGTTGTTTGGTTAGCCAACCTAGGCCTTGATGTAATAAAAGGATGGTTGTAGAACCTCAGATGCACTTCTCTGGAAAGGAAGGTGATAAAACCCTGACTACAGTGGTTTAAGGTTACTGAGGAATCAATCTTGAGGAATCATGACATACATGAGATCATGATTTTAAGATCACCATAGTACTACTAAGATAATAAGTGGTAGCAGTACTTTGATTCCTAAGATGAAAAGTGTATAAAGATGCATGTGGCTTGTCACCATTCATGCCAGGAGGTGAAGGACGAACACCAGTAACCCACTGAGTTGGTATAGAGGATGAAGATTCCCCTAGGGGGATTGGGAGTTGATCACTATGGATGTTGTGGTAAGTCTCCCCTAGACCAAGGAAGGTCAAGATGCAATATGGATTATGGTAGATCGCCTTACCTAGATGACATGAGAAAGAAAGAATACTGTCAAGGGACAAATCCGGTTGAACTACATATGAGAGAGAGATGGTTCAACTACACCATGATACGAGTTCAAAAGTTCTTGAGTATAACCTAAAGATTCACTTCCATGAGGTGGAAGTAGACAAACTCGATGCTAGTACAGTTTATCACCCCTAACTAATGGTTAGTATGATCCAGACTAGAGGGTCTGATGAGAGAATGTGTTCTTGTTCAGGGCGATACATGGAGACAGTTCTTATCCTTTGTAAAATGTGATGATAACCACCATATCCAGTATCGGGATGTAAAGAAGCTCTGTAAGGGAGGTTGTGTGGTTACCACTTCATTAAGATGATGATTGGTGAAGGGAACTCGCGAAGGTCAAGAAAGAACCAAAGTGTGTGCAGATGAAGTCGCTTTGATCATGCAATGGCTGAAAGAGAGCCCAGGGGCGACATGAGTCATGAGTTGATGCAAAGTAGACTGACATGTAGTTCACTGTAGGAGAGTATGTGATGTGAAAATCCGACCCCTCTAAGCTACAGCTGAGAAAGCTGAGTCCTCGATATATGGTTCCATTTGAGATGGATTGGTGGCGATGGTTGTGTTTAGCCTTACCCCTCAGGATAACATGATGTATAGTGTGTTCCATGAGTCCAATCTAGAGCACTATGTGAGGTACCCAATCCATGTGTTGAGACATGAACCTATTCAACTTTATGAGAGGCTGAAATGTCCTGAGTCGCCTATGAGGGTACGATATGCCAAGGTGAGAGAGAACTCAGATGGAAGAATATGAGATGATGAAGGTTCTTGGGAAGCACCATGGAAAGGGTGAGGCCAAATGGGAGACATGGTGGACATAGGAAAGTCTTATCTTGTTTGTTTGTGTGCCTGGTGGAATTTTGTGGGCAAAATTCCTATAAGAGGGGAAGGATGTTACAACCCCAAATTTTGGGTTATTTGGGTGAGAAATGTAATTTCTCCTATTAAAGATATTTGAACAAATAATGATATTTTTTTTTTGAATACATGGATTTAGTTTACAATAGCCTTGTTGGTTGTTTTGTGGGCTTTATTGGATATTGGGCCCAATGACAAGGAAAAGACGAAGGAAACTCCATTATTAAATGAGTAAATAAGAAAATGGAGAAAAGAAAGATGTAGAAACCTCTAGAAGGCAAAGGAATATAATCCAAAAGTGGATTTCATGCCTCTTGGGTTCCTTGGGTTCCAAGGAGTCCAAAGTTGCAAAGATAATGCAACAAGAAAAGAAAAGAATTAAATATTTCTTTATTAAGAAAGAAATTGAAAACAATGATAAAATGTGGGAAATAAGTGGAAAGAGGTATAATTGAGTTATATTTGGTGGATTTTCATATCCATAAGGTTCCTAATGTTAAAAGGAATTCCAATAAGGAAATTAAAAAGAGAGATAAAGAGAAATCCTCAAAAAGAGATATTTTAATATAGAAATAAATAAGATAATGAGAAATAATGGATATAGATGCATCTAGAAGGATAATGAGTATCCACTAAAAAGGATTTCGAAATATTAGAGTTTGTTGGGTCCAAGGAGCCCCAATGGAGAAAAAGAAAGAGAAAATACAAATAATACAAAATAAGAGGATAATGTGATGCATAATTAATATATTTGGTGGCATTGTTAAAAAAGAGGTATTTTCTACTAAAAGAAAATATAAATTTGTGCCAATGGATTAAAAGGCAAGCATAAAGAGAATAAGAGAGATAATTTTCGAATTTCCTAATATCCAATAAATATGGTTTATTAAGAAGATAATTAAGAGAAAGAAGTCTGCTTCCTAATGAAGGAACTTGGGTTCCTATTGGGAAAAGAACTTATTAACTCGTGGATGAACACCTTAGGGTGTAGATACCCTCCCTTATATAAGGGGTAGAACTTCTGGTTTGAGTTCAAGAGAAATCCCACACACCCCTCTCTCCCTTCTTCTTATTCCTTGCATGCAAACCCTAAGCTTTGAGAATAGCACTATCTCTGGAGTAGAGAGGGTTCGTGAAGTAGTCAAGATGAAAGCAAGATGCCCCATGATGCCGGAGAGAAGCTGGGCCATCACCATCGTGCCCTAACCCAGGCGCAACAGCAGCAACTCGGCTGCAAGAGCAGCCGCAGTGCGGGCTTGGTTCTCTTGAAACCGGCCATCTCAGCCACACTTTGAGGTCGTGTTGGATGCGTGGAGGTGCGACAGAGGTAGGCAAACCCTCCCTGGTGGCCTTCGGGGTCAAGGAAGAGGAGGAGGAGCCACGCAAATCGCGGCTAGGGTGACCGCAGCGAGGTTGCGCGAGGCTGAAGAAGACAGAGTGTCATTGGACCGATATGCCCCTCTGCGGGCTGAAGAAACCATCACTTAAAGGAGGACAATAACGTCATTTGGTTATGTTTCCAAAATAAACAACGTTGCATGCAAGTGGTGACGTGGCGCTCAGTGATTGGCCCAAGTTAGTCAATAATGCAAAATTCATATCTTTTTATTGGTAGCTCGGATGGATGCCTATAAAATATGAATCTTGCTCAGAAAAATGTGCGGAATCCATTAAAAATATATTTAGAAGCTAATTCATCTTGCAATTCGAAAAGTAGTTGAAGTTATCAACTTTAATGCTTTAATGTTTAAGAAACCCTAATTTGAGATGATTAATGCATTTAGAAGGGTTTTATGGATGATTAAAGTTGATATTAGCCTGTTAATTATAACAAGGTACATTAAAAACAAAAAGGATAAACTTTGCATGTAATTGGTTTAATTTAGAGTTCCATGTACATGAATGAGCTTTAATGGGCCTTGAAACCCTAATGTTAGTCGTTGTCACTCTTAATGGCTTTAATTGTTCAAATTCATGAATAAGCTGGGATATGATGGTTCTAAGATATTTTGAGTATAAGAGTTCCTAATTGTGGATAAATACCCTTAATGTGGTAATTAGGATTTTCTAATGGATAAAGGTGGAATTAATGATAAATAGAGTTCATGTGTGAATTAGAGTTGTTAATTCGGAAGGAACCAAAGATGATAATTAGGCCTAATGATCTTGTCATGAATTAAACGGATAAAAATGGTAGTTTTAATGTAAAAGAGCATAATGGACTTAGTTGATGGTTAATTGTGCCTTTAATCCGAAATTAAGGTTATATGTTGTTAAAAGGGTAACCTTAATATCTTTCGTGAAGAATAGATGAGATAATTAGGGTTTGTGAGTAATTGTATAAAATTAGGGTTTAAAAGAGTAAAAATGAAGAGGAACCCTAATTGCAATAGAAACCCTAAAAGTGGACTAGAAACTCTAGGAAGCAAGCTAGGTTTAATAGATCTTGATGGCATGATCAATGATAGGAAATTGTATGCATATTTCAGGATCTCTTTATGTGCTTGCTTGCCTATTGGATTTCTTGCATTGATTGGATTAATTCTGTCTCAAATCAGCCTGACAAGTATGTGGTTAATTATGGTTAATCGCATTAGCTTCTTGAAGATTTTCCGGATGATTCATCGCATTGAATGCAACCTATCAATTTGGATGTTCATACTTGCAAATCATAAAGTCACTATGATTATCACAATAATAATAGAAGTGTGTATTCTCGCACCTACATGCCACCCTGATGGATGATGCCAAAAGGTCAAGCCCAGGAGGGAAGACCAATGGGCACCATGAGTGGTGACCCCAGACACAAAGCTTAGGATTGAGAAGGTGGTCTTTATAGAATGAATAATGGGAACTATGAGAGGTGACCCCAGGCACCAAGCTCGGGATTGAGAAGGTGGTCCTCAGTCATTGGCAAAAGAGAAACCCTAAGGTGGGTATTCCAGGGTTAGGGCAAAAGCGATGGAGAATGTCACACTAAAAGCGTAATTTGGCTTGTTAATTAACTTGATTGTGATATTTAGATTGTTAGCCATATCTACAAAATTTTGGTTGTCCCCACATACCGGCATATTCCTATATGCTGACCGACATTTTGTTTGTCGGCGTTTTAGGTACAAATTGAAAAGGACAAACAGTAAAGTGGCATATTGTGAAAATAAGAAATAAAGTGCAAGGAGGATTAGTTAGAATAGAGTCCATATGTGGATAGAATTTAGATATCCAAGTTTTTGAAAAAGGTATGCAAAGTTTTATTTTATTCCAGCTTTCAGTATAGTTTGGTAGAATTTTATAATTATTATTGATTATTTGTCGAACCTTTAATCTTGTTAATTGGGTTAACGGATCTGACCTTCGGGTCTCCCTTAATTGGGGGTTACCGGGAGGTGGGGTCATTACAAGGGCCTCTATTGGTCTCCTAGAGAAAGAGGATTCTAGTTTTAATGCTTTTAAATATTGGAAGAAACTGACAGGCCAAAAGAAGTATCAATCTGGACACTCCAAAGTATCTATGGTGCATTCCCATTTATGGAGAGTTATGCAAAAAATAGTAGCCAACATCCTCTTCACCAAAGAAGAAATGGGGAGCATCTACCTTGAGGAATTATATGTGCTATCTCTGATAATGGATGGTCGCCCTGTTAATATTAGTCACCTGTAGATTGATAAGTGGCTACTTATCTTCTCTGGTCTACAAAGAGAATATTATATGGGTGGTCTTGTCAAACTTATATTTCAAGCACACAGACACCTCACATGTGTTTCTTTTAGAGAAATAATAGGTGACAACTTTATCACCGTAAGGTATTTAGTGTCCATTGGTATTTTGGTATGGCGTGACAATTCTACCATCTATAGCTTCACAAGAACCAAGTTTTCTATTCCTTTACATGGTCTGGAGAAGTATGACAAATACCAGTTACTTTTTTCTAAGGAGGAAATTGTTGCACTTGTTCAATACTTGTGATAGACGAATTGAGGGCATCCAAGCACATCACATGGTCGAGTATGGCCAAATTCTATCATTACAAAACAACCTAAGAGGCCACTGTCTAAGATATCATAAGAAAGTAATAAAAAGAAAACTTGTCGGGGATGGCCCAGACTCCCTCCCAGTCTCTAAAGAAGATCGCCTGCCATTCACTCCATCTACTGCTACAAGCAAGCAACATGCATCCATTACGATCCGTCCCACCTCCATCTCAGTTGCATCTGCTGCTAGAAAACTTGTCTCTCTTCCCAAACAGCCAGTGCATGATGTTCCTGAAAGCCCACCATGACGTCAACTGCGTTCCCATGGGCCCTTTGCTTCTTATCAAGACCCTAGGTCTGATAATCATTCTTCATCTTCTTCAGAGGTGGATACTTTAGGCTGCGCATTTGGTCATGAATTTGATACTATACATAGAGTCACTGGCACAATCATGACTTCCTTTCCTAAACTTTAAAAGGCCGTATCAAACATTGAACAATGGGTTCTAGCAATGGATGCACATGTCTGTGAGCTCAACACCATTCTTGTACAAATGTTAACCCTTCAACACCAGCTAGATGAAATATTGAAGGTCCAAAACCACCTCCTTCTCAACATGACTTATCAAGAAAAGGCTAGGCGACACTGAGAAGAACAACGTGCCCTATGACGAGAACAAAGATGAGCACATCGACGTAGTTCTGTTGAAGCATCATCTTCACTATCTTCTCAGTCCATTGAGGGTAATTCTTATGTCACAAATACTATGAGTGAAGACGCTCGTCGCCACTCTCCTGATCAGGCTGTTGGGTCCTTATTAGAATTTGTATCCCACGTATCTGAATCAGTTTTCGTCTCTACTAAACCTTCGTCAAAGAATGGCCTTCATATGCCTCATCCATCACAAACTTTAATGGATGGCCTACCTCAGTTTGACATAGCACCTATTATCAGCCCTTCTGAGGATAGACCATCTGAAAATATTCCTCCTCCATCTCTGCCATCATCTCATGATATTTTTGAAAGGGAGATGAAACAGAAACTTGACGAAGTGTTTCTCAATCTAAGCCAAATATGCTCTATACTTAGTCTACATATAGAGGAAGACATATCTATTGGGGTTTATATGACACAAATGGACATCGACGATGATGCTATAAGTCCTTTCGACAATGAAGAAGTTTCTTCTGATGACGATAATGGTGATCTCTCAATCATTATGTCAGTTACACCTCCTCGTCTTTTAGAACCCATTTTTCCAGAACCTCTATTGCCACTTCCACCTCAACTTCCTCTGAAAATGAGTGGATTTGATCCGGATTTCTTGAGGGGAATGTAGGTTTGTGACATCTTTGTCTTACAAGACATCCTGGACGATCAATGTGATGGAAGCCATATTAGGAAGCCATATTATCTATAATAATGGTTCCATCACCCTCTCCCGAGATGATTTTTGAACTATTTTTTGCAATCATGCCAAAGTCACCAGAAAAATGTTCACCATCCTTGCATCAACTTTTATGGAAGACGTCATGCCTAGCGATAAGGGCTGGCCATATTATAATGCCACTCCTTCTTTGGCAAGCTGCTTATTCAAGAATCATTTGAAGGCTCAAGTTGTTTTGACTTTACAGGCGGAGTTTGAATATAAGAAGACAATGGTGATCTTGTTACCCTTTCATTTCATAGGATGGTGGCTCATGTGCATTGTTGACCTCAACAAATGTCGAATTACACTGTTCAACATGTGTGTTGAAATGCTGGCACATTTTGATATGCGATTTAGAGATCACACTGCTGAAAAGATACCTCATATACCAATTTGACTTCAATGAGTTGTTTGAGAAGTCTCATAGTTTCAGCCTAACTAGAAGAATTATGTGTTTGCACCACTCGCCTTCCATCACAATCATGAGCAAAATAATGGTTCTTTCAATGTTTTCTGGGTCATGGAAGCCCTCAATTGTGAAACTCATGTTTCTAGCCTGGACCCAATTGGCCTCACGCCTTTTTGTGGACGTTATGATATGGAAGTCATCCACAAAAGGTACTTCTTTCATGACCCTGAATTGCAAGAAAACCTAAGGGATCTTTATCCACTTATTCGTCACCCGACGTAGGAGAGCTTCTGAGATGTCTTGCTAAAAGAAGAAGCAAAAGAAGGGTAGATCACACTATCACCTATTGTCACCGAACCTCCTGCTACTATTACAACAACTACAAAAGTTAAAGAAGCTACACATATATTGAAATTCCTTGACGAGCCTGAGCCATTTCCGGTATATGGCCCTGTTACCACTATAGAGCCAAGTTTTGAGAATTTTTACTGCAATACATGTTATGAACTTTCTCTTCCTCAACTGATGATGTTGATGCACCGCTTCAAGCCTAGTGGAACTCATGTCATTTTTAGTATAGATGACCTTCTGGGCATGAAAGACGATCTCCTAGAGACTCTTAAACTATGGGGTTGTTTATCTCATAGCCTCATGGTCACTTACCAATCCCTTATCTGCCAGGATGTTGATGATGTCTATATGTCCGATCCTGGTCTTGTCAATGATCTTTGTTGAGACTCTGATTCAGGTGAAAATGATCTTCTACTTTGACAGCTATAGGAATCTATTCCTCGCTATATCTGTGTCCCTATTCTTCATGATGCACACTGGAATTTGCTTGCTATCTCTACTTGTGAAAGGGAGGTCATGCTCTACAATAGTTCAGATTCTACTTTTGATCCTAAAGGCCCTAAATACTCAGTGCTAATCCACAGTACATACGAAAGTATTACTGATACATGTTCTAAGGTGCTTATTCTACTGATCCACAAATTCAGTAGTGGTTATTCTTCTCAGGAACTAAGAAGATGGAAGGTAACCAGATTTTGGAATCATTGTCCTCAACAACGTCCGCTATCCAAGGATTGTGGCTTCTACGTTCCACATTGGATGTACACCATTGGAGTTCTCCATGTTGTTGTTGAAGAAACTCACAATGATAATTATCATTGCCATCGAGGTAATTATGCTCTAATGTTGCTCGAGTCTCCATGGGCAATAGTGAACCTTCGCTGAAAAACTCACGTGTTTACATTTTCTTTTCCTTTCTTTTTCATACTCTGTGGATAGTGTGTGTTGTAAGTTTGAGGAGAGGGTGTAATCCTGTGAGTAGGTATCCATTGTATCACAAACTTTGCTTCTTTTCCTTTAATATGTCTTTTTTATTATTTCTTTATTTCTATTTATCAATTTAAACATGTCTATGAAGTGAAGTTGCAGTTGATGGAAAAACTCCCTCTATAAAGATTCTAGTTTGTCCCTAAACTATCCCCTTATACATGACATTTCAAGTCAAAAATATTTTTGTTACTGATACCGTTTTTATGTTTTTCTCCTAGAAAAACGTCATTTATCTTTTATGATATCATTTACAAAAAAAGAACATAATTACTAAAGTTCTGTCTTGTCAAATGTATACAGATACAAAAACAAAGAAAGAGCTACCTCATGCTATCCGTCAAATGTTTCATCCCAAGAAGAGTAAGGAAAAAGAATCTGAGAGAAATCCCATAATTATAGCTATTGAAATGATATAGTGTTGCGCTCATGAACACAGAGATATAAATTGTCTTTTGTCTCTACAACCCCTACCTCACTCTAATGGAGTACTTTTAAAGGGATTGTAATCTGGTGTAGTATACTTACGATGTGAAATCACTGCTCTAAAACCATCTGGTTTGGAATGTAGGGATCACTCACCTATCTAAACGGACCTATACTTGAATGACCCACAGGAAGAAAGGAATATCCATAAGCCTATCTAATTTCTCCACATAAATACCTAGGAGAGAGTGAAAGCTTCTTTGACAAAGTGACAGATATACTGGAGACAAGCATTAGGCAAAAACAAAATATAGAAAGAAGTCGTTGACATAAAGACATCTTGGATAAAGATTAGTTTATTTAAGAGGCTTGTATAAACTAGTGTTTTTAGTAATTTCTAGATCTTTCCTTGTTGAAAAAAATAATGATTCCCTTATCTTGTCAAATCATTCCACTAATAGATTACGTCTACAATGTTATTGATGCCTAGAGACGGCTATAGGGGAATCATCTCGACAGACCTATCGATAGTAAGATTGATAGATTATTTGCAAGCAAGAACACTATCAACAATGAGAAGAGATTGACATGTTTGTTGATCGACAAAGATTGTAAAAAGATCCATTGTCAACCTGGTCGTCGATAGACCCAACGATAGGAAATCATTGACATCGATGGAAAGGGGTCGACAACCTTGACCCTATAAATACTCCCCAATACAAGCATCTGGAATTTTTGGAGTGAGAGCACCGAGAGGTTGCCGCCAAACTTCCTCAAGTTCCAAAGTTGGAGGATGAGTCTTTTCGAATTTCTTGGATCCCTTGATCTAGTCTTGTCGACCTAATCTCGGCCGGTTCCTTCATCACCATCAAGAAAGAAAAGGATCTTCTTGCCTCAAGTCAAGATAAAAAATGAGGAGAAAGATTGTCGACACCACCGTCAACCGCCAAGATATCAACTGAGAGGTTGGTAGATCGATCATTCGATCTACTCTTGTATCAATCTTCTCTTTCTATTTTCTGCATCATGACTTACTTTAGTTGTATTTTTTTTGTTTCTTTGGCTATGTGTGGCTAAAACCCTAACATGGGTTGGGAGTAGCCGTCAGGCCTTCCCAACCATGTAATTTTTTATCTTTCTATTTCATGTCATACATTCTTTAAAGGTTCTTCTACTCTTATCTAATTGCGTCGATTGATGATTAGCTACCTTCCTTCGACGTTTGATATGGATATTGTTCAAGAGAACAAGTTAAAAAAGATCTGGAGTATAAGATAGCAAAGATTCACGAGAGTAAGGAGTTGACAAAAGTCATATTATCTTCCAATTATTGTTCGGTTATTAACTCAAGAGCGGGAACCCCGTTAGGTACACATCTGCCCAGATCTTGAGAGAAGAAAGGGACATATTTTTTTATGATTGTTTGCAAAACAAGTAGAGAACATATATAAAATAGGAGTGAAGGTTCTATGTGGTTGAGGTTGGCTAGATTGGTGAAACCCAATCCTTTGATTTAGCGATTAGTCTATTTTTCTTCTTTGATTTTCCATAATTTAGGTTCACTTTTTAATTAGGTTAAATTTGTTCCTTAATCGGAACACCACAAGATTGATTTCGGTTAAGCTAGACTAAGTAAAGATTTTGCATTTTTATTCAATTATTCTCCTTGTGTCTGTGTTCGACCCCACACTACTACAAAGACTCCATATTTAGTTGTGGACGTCTCGTCTAGTCGGGTATAATTTTAAAGTCCAATTTCTTTTACTGGAAAATCATGTTTACACTTTTGACCCACAAAAAAGAGTTATCAGTACTCCATTGTCAAAATACTCATACAACTAAGATAGATATACACATGTACAATTAGATGCATAGTAGCTTGTAAGTATCTAAATATATTTGTTTTGAAACAACTAATGTAAATATAAATAAAATGCACCACTAATGGTTTACTTAGTCAATGTAATATAAAAATACACACCAATGTGGGTGTGAAAAACCATTTTTATATCCTAAGTTAGAGGCAACCCAAACACATACTTCTTCATAAAGTGCTAAATCCAAAATTGTACCCAATTTTGTCAATTCTAGCTCGATACCAAAATAATTCTATACTTGTCTAAATTTAATTAAATAATAAGTTAATTAAACTAAGATAACACACAACATTCATATTTTTGTTATCCTATAATCATGATTATGGTCTTAAGGATATAATATTAATTATTGACATTTTATCATTTCAATATGTATAATGATTTGACCATTACATGTATTTCAAATGTCTGTATTCATCATTCTACAATGAACTCAACTTCAATTCAAACAACATCTCCCTCCTAGTATGGCCTAGATAGATCTAGTCCAAACCAGAATCATCTTTTGGGGTCTACTAGCTTTTCAAACTACTTGCATGCCTAGTTGACCATCCTTGGTTTCATATGAACATAAGCAGTTTCATTCACGTCTACTAGCTTTTTGAACTACTTACAGGCCTAGTTTACCATCCTAGATGTTGTTACATACATGTCTACTAATTTTTTTAGGTACTTGTCTTCCTAGTTGACTCGCCTATCTACTAGGTTTTCAATAGTTTTGCTAATCTAATAGGGAAGGCAAGTAGTTGGAAACACCAATAGTGAATAAGGTACTTATTGATATGGATATACATATAAGAAAATCAAAGGATGAGTTACATACACAATTGATAGCTCACATGACTCAATGACCACCCCTATGGCATTAATATTTCAATGGTAAGATTTATCGATTGAAAGTATGTCATGTGATATTTACAATAATTATAAATATATATGGATACAAATATAGAATATATAGATTATATTCTTAAAGAGATTTAGGTCCTAGGAAGTCAAAGCTTGTACATATCCCATAGTAGAAATCCCTCATTATGTATCCTTGCATGATGACCTCCCTCGATCTGGAACAAATTTTTGGAGTTAGAGACATCTCTCAATCATATTATAGATGGAGGATCTTCTTCCTTTTTGTCACCATAAGGAGCATTAACAATGAACTGACCAAATAAATTCTAAATTGTTAGAAAATTGTAGATTGTGAAACTTTAACTCTAATAAGAAGATATACATGTGTCACTATGAGAGACTTAGACTCTTAAAAATACTAGAAAGCCAACAAAGGGAAAGCCTCTCTTCCTTAAAGGGAGAGACTCATCAATACCTTAAAACCCTAATCTAAGGAGAAAATCTCAACAAAATATATGAATTATTTAATTTGTCATCTTTTAGTTAGTTGCAACTCAAAGAGATTCGTCTTGTAAGAGGACTTGGTTCCATCTTATCCAAGTAATAATGGTTATCAGACTAGATAAATGTTAAGTGCATGAATATTTTTGAGTTATTTGTGCTTGTTTTTGGTAATATAAATTGACATGTCGTTCTAGTTCTCATTGAGTTTGGTTTGGTTTGGTGAGTCAAAAAAAATATTTTAGTCTATTAGGGTTTTGAGCGTTGTTTAGTATCTAGTCACATTTTTAGTGTATTTAGGGTTTTGAACAATACAATGATGACATAGACATGTTACATTTTCATTTTTGTTGTTATATGTATAAGAAACATTAAAGTGTGACAACCTAAGAGTTTGCATCCATGGACATTGGTTTAGGTATCATTGTAAAGGTTTTTGTGATTTTGGTTCAAGTCATGCCAAATCTTGGTTAACCTTTTGTAAAATTTGGCTAACATTTCAGTTAGTAACAACCTATATTGATTGATGGGAAGGTCATCTACTTGTTATAGAGGTAGTCCAGATGTAGATCCAACCTTATTGTAAATCAGTTGTCCTCTCTGGTTGACCTTATATAGGTCAGATTGATGGTGGCAAATCGACTTCTAGGAGCCAATTCATCCTTGGAGAGGAGAATTAGAGTTATAAGTTAAGGACTTGTTAGATCTTGGTGAATTAATACTAGCTGGATTGTGGAACCACTTTTGGTGAAGATATAATGGAGTTTTGGTATATATAGTTTCTTGTCACATTTCTATCTAGAATTCCAACTTCTATGACTTCTTTTCAACTTCTTCTCTTCTTTCTCTCTTCCTCTCTACATGCCTTGTTTCCCTTAATTCCTTGCCTTGGAGTCGAATTAACATTTTTTTGGAGTTTGGTAGAATTTTTTCTTAATCTCTTGGATGTACATAAAGTGAGGTTGTTTGTATCACTATAAGCATAAGGTGAATGGGTACAAATCCTTCACTTCATAATTCAACAATAAACAATCAATATACTGGCCAAGAAATAAAGAAATATGATTGAATATGAAAGGAATGTTATTTATTATTGGTTGAGTCTTGAAGTCATATATGAATTCCCAAACACACACATATGCACATATATAAGTCATTTACATTATTAAAGGTTGATAAAATCCTTTATGGCATATTTATCACTATACTCATGTTGATAGTAGTTAATATCTATTATGCAAGCCATAAATGTCAAACCATGACTTAGAAGCAACTAATCTCTAAAATTTATTTATTTTTAACCAAAGTTTATCTTACAATGTCTCTTTATGAATTTATATTGCCAAATATTCAAATTCTTAAAGTGATGTAAGATCATTGATTATTAATGTTATGATTTGAGAATGTGTGACGTTAATGATCCAAGTTGGACATTTCTTGTTATGTGTCACATCATGAGACCAAATTTGTCTCTCTAGGCAATAATATCATACATATGATGAAGATAATACTAGAAATACTAGGTCATTGAAGACATTTTTCTATTATTATTGTTGAAGTTGTACCCATTCTTGCTTCATATGCAATTCACATTTGATATGTGGTAATTTGGTATTTATTCACCCCAAGAATATTATGACAGTAAGCTCATGAGAACGTTATTAAATGGTGGTGATGTGTTAGATGCAAAAAAGCAATTATTTATAATACCCCAAGCAATACATAGGAAAGATGAAATGGGTATTACTTGCAACAGTCAATGGGCTCATATATAGTTGCATAGAATCATAAAATGTCATGGACTAAGATTTTGTTAGGGTGGAAACTGTACAAGATATGTTAGGACTCACATAGTTAGGTTGACCTACAACCCTCTTGTGATTGTTTTCAATACAAGGCCATTGTTGGTATAGAAGGACCCATGACTCCTTTTCTCATTCATAAGTATTTTTAACTTGTAATACATGTTGGATTGGCATGTAACAACATCATTAGCCCATATGCTTTTGTTGTTTTGTGACACCCCTATTGTGTACCTAAAGAATGGGGCAGTGTGTTGAATTAATAGTAGGTTGATGAGTCCCTTTCAAACTAGACCATGGCGGTGGCATCCAACTCACAAAAACATAATTAACTAAAGCGGAAGCATTCACTAAGCAGAGGATTACTGAAAATCACTAAAAATTAAAACCATTTTACACATAGGTCCACACACAGGAAAACTCTTTCATAAAGAATCGGAGTAACTTAATTACATATTGGTTCACAAGTACATGTCCTGCATCATCTTTTTCTAAGGATTACAAGCATCAACTGCCCTGTTAAACTAAATACAGGCAGTATAAAATCTCGAGGCTCTGAGCCAAAATCTCAAAAGTACTAACTACTACTCCGAGGACCTGAGAGTACAGAGACAACACATAGGACTCTATGTACAACTATACAAGGCATATCAGCCAGTGTCTCCACCTGAGACTTCACTGTTGTCCCTACTGCTGTTGTTGTTGTCCTCCACCTACTGAAGGATTCCTTCCTCCTCGTCTACGTCCACCTAAAAATGTGATTCCCACGGGGGTGAGACAATTGTAAATTGTCCCAGCGAGAGATATAACTCTCCGCCAGAAACATTATTATTGCAATTTAAATAAGATAAACCTAGACAGAGGAATCATAATGGATTAACATCAATTATTTCATTGTCTAACAAATTAGAATATTATTCTTATCTAAAGCATTGCAGCTATAACTTGATAGAGCAGCATGACACTTATCCATTAAGGAATATGAAGAACATGTATAACATTTATTCACTATTGAGTTATAACTGCAGCACATACTCTCTTCAGGCTTAGATCACATAGTTAATATCCGGCAATGTCTTTATGGAGTTATGGCCTATAGACATACTCTTTTAATAAAGTATTGGGATCTTAATCCCTCATCTCATCAAGTACATTTCCATCTCTTAACAAGTTCATCATCATGATTATAGAATATGGTATTCAAACCCTTAACTCATCATAGAATACTTGTTACCACTTATTAGGTAACTTAATACCTTCAGGTCAACTGACCTAGGACATTATGATTACAAAGTATTCCACATAGTTCACAAATCTCATATCACCTCTTATTATCCCTTAATAAGAAACAATGTATATTATGGATTATGAAGCCCATAAAACATTTTCAATATACAGAGAATCATAGCCCATACCTGGCTATGCTCATTATCTCAACATATCTGCATGATTAGTACTCATGATAACAATTATATATCAGTACCATGAAATACAAGGGTTTTCTTAATACATTCATAACTCATCAATTTGTACTTAAGCTTCACATAGGATTACTCTGTGTTAGGACTTCACATAGCATCACCTAGATTAGGGTTTCTCATAGTATTACCCTATATTAGGGTTTATTATATCTTATTACCCAATTTAGGGTTAGGATGCACTATTCACATCAGATTAGGGTTCATCATGTCCTTTTACCCAATTTAGGGTTTACTGTAACATTACATAACATCACCCTGGATTTGGGTTTGGTATCACATTCATCATCCCATATTTAGGGATTTACACTTCATTACCCTGAAATAGGGTTTCCCATAAATAACCATATAGGTTCTCAAGATCATATTATTAATGATCAAGTCCTGTTCCATTGCTTCACACAGCTAGGAATCAATACGGATAACATAAGTATTCAATCTTACTTATTTATTACCATCATTCATCATTAGATGAATCATCAACACAAAGTATGAGTTTCTCTCCTATCTTTACCAGAATATGATTGCATCATAGTTTATTGGTTGGGATTAACCTTTTCATAAGGCACGTTAGCCTACATTTATCAAAGTGCATTCAATCTCAATGTAACAATTAACACGACACGCTTCATGTGTCACCCATCCAAATATATTGGATTTAAAACACATCAATGTATATCAGTCTTGAGGTGTTGGATGTGATATCTATCATATCTTGATGTATCACTTCCCTCATCACCTTTATCTTGCTTGAGTTCATCCACTTATCTTGTATTAGGGTATTCCTCATCCTAATACTTTATGCACCAGTTCATCACATTTATCATGTAATGTATTGGTCATAAGCCACTTTATTTAAAATACACAACCATTTCCAATGATATGGACTCATCCTTGAGTTAGGAACTATTGATATAAGGATATCCATTATCAACCTCTCTAGTTGTTACATTTGTCAATACATTCATCACTAATACATTATTAGGAATAGGAATTTTCCATATTTATAAATTAAGCTTCACATAGCATCTCCCATAAATATGGGTTTCACATAACATCATTCTTCATTAGAGTTTCTCATAATATTCTTCTATGTCAGTATTTCACAAAGTGTTACCTAAAATTAGGATTTCACTTGACATCTTCCTCAATTACGGTTTCATCTAGCTTTGCCCTAATTTAGGGTTTCACTTAGCTTTGCCCTAATTTAGGGTTTCACTTAGCTTTGCCCTAATTTAGGGTCAAGTCTCATTAATCTTTACAATTAAGGTTTCATGATCTCATTATTATGGATCAAACCCTAATCACATATTTTATTCATAATGAGAGAATTAGGGTTTAATTATATAAGCATTCATCTCTATCATTCTCTCTCTCTCATCCTTTCTAGGATGTTAAGTACTCCAACATTGATCTAGGTCAGCTCTTCATTTAAGTACACACAGTTTAGGGTTAATCATTATGATCACCATTAGACTACATCATTATCAATCAAGTATCTAACTGACCTTTAATCATATTAGGTGTCCAAATGGTTTAACCAATTTGAACCTCAAAAAGTCTTGACCCCAAATGGTCTTGATCACTTAGACCTCAAATGGTCTTGATCACTTAGACCTCAAACGGTCTTGATCAATTAAGTCCAAACGGTTTGAAACCGTTTAGCAAAGTTAGTGCTTGAAACCAATTAGACAACATATTCAAAACCGAATGAATTTGGGTCTCCAAACGGTTTGAGACCATTTGGTCCCAAACGGTCTTGAGACCGTTTGATCCCAAACGATCACCCTAAATTGACTAAGTGTTGGAAGACCCTTTTGGTCCATTCGGTTTTGAGAGAGTTTGGACCAAACGGTGACCGTTTGGTCCAAACTCTCTCAAAACCGAATGGACCAAAAGGGTCTTCCAACACTTAGTCAATTTAGGGTTTCAATCATTGAACTATCTATTAATTGGATATCTGATTTATTCTTCAATTGAACCATTGAATCACCCTTCAATTGGACCTTCAATTAAGGTTTAGAACCCAATTGAATTAGGGTTTATAATCAAGAAACCATCACTTAGGGTTTTGAAATTGAGGAACCATCAATGGTTGACATGGTGGAACTAATTCAATTGCAATCATTGAATAACCACTTAGCTATGACATGACCTGACCTCAAACGGTCTTGAGGTCATTTGGATGACCTCCAAACGGTCTTGAGACCGTTTTCCCCATTCTATCCTCGGAATTTGTGAAATTCCATTAGGGTTTAGATCATTGAGTTGATCATAAAATCAGCATTTAATTGTAGCTTAATTTAATATCTTTGGATCTTCAATTACTCAACCACACTCAACCCTAGACCTCCAAATGGTCTTGGGTGACCTCCAAACAGTTTTGAGACTGTTTGGGTGACCTCCAAATGGTCTTGAGACCGTTTGGGTTAGTCAACCCACAAATCTCAATTAACCAAATTGAAAATCAGCACTTAACCCGATTAGGGTTTCCACTTGGAGGTTTGTCTTTATATTGAATCAATCAATTGGAACCCTTGGATCATCATCCAAAATTTTCTAGGGTCTGACCTCAAATGGTCAACCCATCCAAACGGTCAACACTCTCATGCGTTTTGGGACTCAAATCACCAAACGGTTTGGAAACCGTTTGGTCTCCAAACGGTTTGGTGAAACTGTTTGGACCACATGTTGAAACCGTTTGCAATAGATATTTGTGGAGGTGTGTGCTTATGATGATATCATCATCATCAAGCTATAAACCCACTAATCTTTTTGTGATTTTCATGGTGATTGCATCAATCAACCAAATAAAATTTTGGACACAAAGAAAGAATCAACAATTGATGAAGATATGAAATCAATAACAAAGTTCAAGGGTTCAAGTTATATAACCCACCTTCAATTGAGCTTCAAAGCTTGGAGCTTCACGTCAAAAATGGTGGAAGAATATTTTGCAACCCTCCCAAGGCTCGTCCTCAAGATTTGGAGTGAAAAGATTGCCTAGGATTGAAGATGGAGTGAAATAGAGAAGAAATCATGCATTGTTTTGTGATTTCCACCATGAATTCAAGGTGAAAGAAGGTCAAGAAGCTTACCAACAGGTTGGGGGTCGTCCTCCTATTTCTCCCAGCTCCCTTGGTTGTTTTTGCAAGCAAGAAGTGAAAGGGGTTTCGAAATTAACCCTTCACCTCAAAGATAAAGGAGCTTATATATGAATTTTATTAAAAATTCATTTAAGAGAGAGAAAGTAGGAATTATCTCCTCAACTTTCTTTCCATATGCCCCCTTCTCTTCCTTAGGGACGATTCTATCCTCTTTTCCTCTTATTCTTCTCAATTATCCACATTTTAAAGGAAAACAAACTAAGCACCTTAAATCATATAATACTAATATCCATAAGTGAGTGGATATTTCTTTTTCTTATAATATTGTGAGTGAGTTATCCATTTCCTTTGGATATTTCCGTAACTTCGCAAGGCACAAGGATGTTCACACTTGAGCAAATTCAACCATCTCGTTTTTGGTTGAAGGCCCTTCAATTATTTTATTTATTTGTGCATTAAATGGAAGTAAAGTTCCAATTATGCTTAAATCTTGATTATTTTAATATCAAGATTCTCTCTCCTCCAAATTAATTCAAATGAGATGCCCCTCTCATTTTATCTTCTCTACATGATTCCAAGAAACATGAGGGACCCTCTAGAAGTGGTATTTTTCATATTGAACCCTAGATTTTGGGTAAATTTCACATTATACCAAAACTAGGTTTTAATGCACAAACATTGCTCAACATGCTCTTTCTTGGTACTCAAGCTACCACAAGCCATATATCTACATCATCTTCATTCTCATGATGATTCAACACATGAGGAACATATTATCATGCACAATTTTCAATTTAACCCCTCAACTTGGGTAATTTGCACTTTAGTCCAACACAAGTAAAACCTTATTTTCAACATAGTTCAATATGGACTAAAATTGAAATATAAGTTCCTCTTGGGCCTTAATTACTTTTCAAGAGATAAGAGCAAGCATATAATAAACTTTATTAAGTAAAACATCTAGGGTTAAGCATAACCCAGGTCAGGGATGTTACAATGGCGGCCTCACAACAAAGATTTTGTAAATGATCTCAGCCTTTAAAAAAATCTAAGATATATAAAATGATTATTTGCAAGTGTCTCCACATAGTTATGGATTGGTGGTACATTAAAATATTTAGGGAAAAAAGAAATTCAAACTTTAATTAAGTTGATAGTTGTGTGATATCTATGTTGTGTATCCTCATAAGATTAAATATGTTTACTAAGTTTCTTAATAAATGCAATGTTGATTTAAAGTTCAAGTATTCTTTTAGGAAGAGATTTGTATACCTTGTCAATTGTAATATTTATACTACTCTAGTTACATGTTCAACTTTACTTTAGGTTACATTGTTATATTCTAGCCTTTTGTTCTTGGAGAAGGGTCATTGCCACTCACTAAACTTTAGAATAGCAAGAGGTTGTTTAACCTCTTTTTAGCACCAGGATGATGACATAGAGCTATCCATGAAACAACCAAGGCATTATAGCTGACTCCACCTTGCTTGGAAAAAGTGATGTTGAAGTTATTATAGAACTTTTGCATTGTGTGTGTTTGTATTGCATATTTTGGTACCCCATCCTTAACTAGTATCACTGGTGGTATGTATGCTCTTGCCTCCATATTCCACAAGTTATACATGGTTTTTTAGAAAATGATATGCACCCTCCACTTTTGTTGTAGATAGTTTGAACCAACAAGGACCAGAGATCATCTAGGCTTAGCGTGATGAAATCCCTCCAAGTTGATCATTTTGGATATGTTATCCCCCATGGGTTTTGCTCAATTGAGAGTGTCCTGGAAGACTTTTATGACATATCAAATTCAAAGAATAGTCTAGATGAGAGTGAGTAGATTGTCCTAGAAAATAATACAAAATTTAATTAACAAATTTTTTCATCATTGATTCATAAAAGATGATTCCCTTTAGACAAAAAGAAATCCCTTCATGTAGCTATGAGTTTTGAAGAACTATAGATAGTTGTGGTGAGTTGTTTACCAACCAAAAGAAAGTATGGGAAAGGATAAGTGAAATGATAGCCTTGTTTATTTTCATATTTCCAAAGGCCAACTCAAACTTGATTTCCAGTCTGATAAGAAAGATAACTTTAGGAAGGACTCATGAAAGTAAATAAAAGATCAAAATATTTTAAATGCAAACTTCTTGATAAAAAAGGAGCAAGAAATGAGGAGGAAGAAGGAATATCAAAAGAAAGTGAAAACACAATATAAGTTGGTTCATACTTCAAATTTTTCCTATTTACGCCTCAGGTTGGCTTTGAAACTACAAGGATTGATTCTAACATCTTTGTTCAGATATAAGTAATATGATACACTATTATAAATGAAATACAATCAAACTTCTTTCGATCATTGGCATAGGGTATCACTAGCCCTTTCATTTTGCATGTGGATGTGGGAAACCACCACCCCTCATTTTCTTATAGATGACTAGAAGCAACAATGTACCTTTTTTATTGGCCTCAAAGATTACCAAAGTGAAGACTCCTTCCTCAACTACACACTAACTGGTATTGCTTCCATACCTTGAAGAACATCTACTTGCACTTTCACGAACAAGGAGAAAGAGATGGGAATAAGGATTATGATATAAGCACAAAGGTACTTGTTACAATACTCTAAAGATATGAAAGATATAACAGACAAGAAGCTCAAACTTGAAAACTGACTTAAGTGAGATTAGAAAGGCCCAATGGAGTTCCTATTCACATGAATAAATTTTGGGTTATCATATGGTCTCGATCAAAGATTTTAAACAAAATATGATTGTTGTAGGAGTTCAAACTTGAACTTTAAACACTAGTTTTGAAATAAAAAAGTTATTCTCAATCAAACTTGTACTTCAAATGGGATGAACTCTAGTCAATCTGTGACTTTGAATGAGGGTATGTAATATAAAGGGTCACTTGCACAATAATTATGTATATAATGAGGTGATGATTTTATAACTAATTGGTTGATCTTGATTTACGTTGATATGGTTCTTTCTCAAACTAAAATTTCATCAATTAATGACCATTTGATCTTAGCAATTCTCTAAATTATTTTTGGATGACCTAAGTGTTTAAATGACCATGACTTGGTGAAAGTTAGAATTTGACTTCAAAACAACCTTTTGGTTAAGATTGTAAAAGATAGTCTCTGAATCTGAACATTTTTCTTATGATATGTTGTTATCTCCTTTGTTTCTCAAAAAAGATATATTTTTGTTTCTTAGAGAGATTAATTTTTTAATAGTATGTGTAATCTTAAGTTCATTTTCATGGTTATCACATATAATATATGTGTTGAGATAATAGATGCGGCAATTATAGTTGACTTACCCATGTGTATATTTGATAGAATGAGAGATAGAAGAAGGAAAGCATGAAGCCTTCCACTTTTGAGACAATGAAGTGTTTAATTTCTCAGATACAGTCTATGTTCCTGAGAAGGAATTGTTGAGGATGATAGTGATAGTCTGATTGAGAAAGAACATTCTTCTATATACATAATGTGTCTTGTAAGCACAAATATGTACATATTCGTAATAGAGATATGTTGGTGTTTAGCAATGATGTTTGGATTTGTTGCAAGGTTTGGTTTGTGCCAACAAGTCAAGTTCAAGAATCAAAGAGCCAATGGATTTTTAAAGTCATTCCCATTATCAAGTGGAAGTAGGACCATATTATGATGGACTTCATTACTAGTATAAGGAACACATCAAACATACATGATTTGATATGGATGGCATTGTTATGTTAACAAATCCAACACTCTTTTAGCAGTCAACAGTACATATACTACTAAGAAGTTGAAACCGATGTATGTGGAGTAGATAGTATGATCACATGATATAACTTTCATGGTCATATATTATGGAGGTTCATAGTTTGATAGTCATTTCTAATACAAGTGTACACAAATAAGGGTATGCATATGTGATTAAATAAAACATTTCATAAGCATATACAAGTTTTTAGAGAAGGCCATACAGAATATATAAGATATGTTAGGTCCTAAGTTTTTTCTATGATCTAGTCATGGGTTACATAATTAATTTTGTTTGAGTTTGATTTTGAAAGTACATGCTAGATTAGTTTACATATTGTCTTTGTATGAGGTTTGATATGACAAGTTATCTATTGTTTATCTATTGTTTACATGCTAGAAAGAGTTTTTGGTTCCTGAGATAGTTTGATTAACATATGAGAATATGCATTATTTCTAAAAGCAATTAAATGTGATTAAATATATACATACATGATATGTGAATGGAAGAAGGAGAAAAATAAAATTACAAGTTGGAGATCATTTATTCTTAAATATTTGCACTTAGAAAGGATATTTAGGTTCATAATAGATGATGTTAGAACCACATTATATGTCTCCAATCATACTGCTAAGTTTTTTGGCTTGGTTACCTATCATATCAACTTAAAATATAAGTTAGACCATTTGGATTATGTTTTCCATGTTGTAATGTCGAGGAAGTATCATTCAAGGATAAAATATATACTTTAACTTTCATATGTTTAATTTTATTATGACATATTTAGTGAGGAAGGACCATTTTAGATTCTAAACTAGGAGAATTAAAACATGTGGATGCATGGTATGCCTATCTTGAAGATTTTGTGGCATCATCACTAGTTGAGGAGGCCACTAGGGAAAAGAGGAGGAGATGCAATGCATTGGCTTGAATATTTTTTAACATATTTCGATGTATTATGAATTGAGGGAAGTTTGGGAGGACCTAACTCAATATTAGATAGGTAACTATGGTTTACCTTCCTATTTTATGATTTAATATGACTGACATATATTTTTGTGATATCCATCACACAAAAGTGAAAGTACTGATTTAAAATATATATATATAAATTACTAATTAATCATTGACGAAATGGTATAGAAGAATGGGTGGTTACAAATTCCAAACATGCCACAAGATTAACTTTTCAAAAGGCTTACTTTCTATTCATATAACATTAGGCAACTTTATAAGAGTTCAACCATTGTTATCACAACTTGTATACAAAAGATATCTCACCAACTATGTAAAACATGTACACTATGTATGTCTTGCAACCACAAATCGTGAACCAAGATACAACAAAAGAAACCCCTTACCAACCTAAGATTACATGGATGACTCTAGAACTCTACCAAGAACCATTACCAACCTCCAAGTTCTACTAACCACAAAATGGAGGTTCCTCCCCAACAAAGGACGACTTATGTTGGTGGTCACCTAAATGATATGGAGAACCACGACTTAAGATCCCTATATCATTGTTATGACTTAACATGTAATAATGTTTATTGCTTATAAGAAAAACATGTGATCAGATTAATTAGGATAGTTAGATCAGTAAGTAGAAAATATATACATGGAATGTACATGAATTATACAAATAAAGGTATAGATACATATCGTGAGCCACAAATAACACTAGCAAGAATATAATAGTAGTAAAAGCATACAATATGATTCTTCAATAAACCTTAAACAAAAATGCTACACACTAAGTTACTTGTTTTATTTATCCATGTGTACTTAGAAATGTACCACCTAAACTGCTATCTAACCATTGTGAAGTCATAATAAGGTCTTTATATGATCATAGGATCACTAGACTCCTAAATATCTATTCCCCTTGGTTAGTTTGAGTGACAAACGTAGTGGCACTATGGTCAAACCTATAAGTAGGGCAGATCAACCATCCCACAAAAATTGACATGTCCTGGGTATACATGTCATGGTACCAAAACTAGGGTATAAAACCCTCATATCCTAGTTAAAACCTCATTTACTATCTATCTCACACAATATTAGGTATGGCCACAAGCACTCTCATCCTTTAGTCTGGATGAGTAGAAAACCCTCCCTACACCTATATATATTAAATAGTATATGACTCTGAGCTCCTTCTTACATTTTGAAATTTCAATAGTAATTACTTGTTTCACTATCCACCAAATTCTAACACTAAGATAGTTCTACAATCATATTTTATTACATAATTTGGGTTACATTCGGTTAAGTAAGCCAAATACTCATTTTTTACTACATCAATCAAGTTACAAACAAGGTACATAGATGTAATTGAAACGTTGATCAAAGTCTATAAAACTCCAATAGATATAAATGTATCACCATACATATAAAACTACCCAAATAAGGGTGCATGCAATCATCTTTGACCATACTAAGGTCAAGTAGTCAGATTACGGCACCACAGGGCCCAATTCTCAAAAGACCATATAGATACCAAAACCTTGTAGGAATATCATAACCACATGAAATTATGGATTCCACTTCAAATTAAAGTAACACACCATCATACATTATACAAAATTTCAATTGTAATTTTGAAAGTGTGTGGAAGATGCATTTAAAATAAGAATAGGAATGAAGGACCACTTTGTACATAGATGAGTTCCTTCAAGATAGTAAGTCCAATTCAAATGGAATTATAGAACCATAATAGTTAGGTAGAAGTATTAAACTAATTTATAATAATTTCTAGATAGAAAAAAGATAACATGTAGGTAGATTTACCTCATTGATACCAAATCACCTCAAAGATGCCATTTTGAAGGATTTTTTCACTTACATTTTTAGCCCATTTATACTAAGTTAGCACATGGTTAACATTAGTAAATACTTTGGGAAGATTAGGAAGATCGTGAAAATTTGTATTTTCATCATACTTATCCAAAAAGGTCCAAAAAAGGTCATATTTTAGCATATTAGGAAATTATAGAGTAAGACTAGGATTTGCCTCTATAATGTGGGCAACAAATACATCAAAGATTATATCACTCACCTAAAAGGTGATCAATTATAATTTCACACCAAAAACCATGACGCACAAAAAATCTGAGCTTCACCATCCAAAAGCCTCTAGAATGCTTCTTCCTCCAAGAAATAGGGCAAAAAGAGACAAAGCAAGGTCCTTTAGCTACTTGGTTGTCAAGTGGATGCTTGGAAGAATGGAGAGAGGTATTTATAGTATAGATGGGTGGAAGAGACTAAATATCCCATATCAAATTCCCATTAGTCAAAAATGATTGTTTCTCATCAATTTCTATAATCGACAACCTCGTTGGTTTTCCATTTTATGCCCCGTCAATCTAAACAGACAAATCCTTCATCAATTATTGGAACTAGATCCCTCATCCGTTAAGATATCATATCTCTCAAAGGTTTTCATCCTTATGGTATTCATCAGATGCCAAATCCCAATCTCTCATCAGTTGATAGGGGCCTATCTAGGCATCATTTGTTGAGTCTAAGACTCTAAACTATCGATGAGTTCTACAAACTCCATTGGTTGGCAAGGCCAAAAGATTCATTGGACAACACTCAAATGAACAATGAGATCATAAGAATGTCAAGAGTATATGCATTCTTGTTATGTCCCTGGTCAGATGTTATTGTGGAAGGCTAATAGACAACAATAACACTTAATACTAGAGTGTGTGTTGGTTGATGGCAGAATGTCATTATCCATGATATATGATATCAAACCAAACACATAGATACCTATTTGAGAATAGTGTATCAGAGAGACCCACCTTGAGAGTGACACATGGAAACTATGATTGGTAGTTAGGGTCATCTCTCATAGTAATGGTGGTGATTGTGGCTCAAAGACCTAAAATCACTACTCATCACACGCCATCTGATGTACTTTGACATCATCCACCGTGATCCTGAATATGGGTTGCCATAAAGGTGGTGCTCGGGTGCACTGTGACACATGGGGATGACTGTGAGTGATGCAGATAGGATTTGTCCCTCTTACGGGAATATGATATCCTGGCCACTTGATAAGCGAGACTAAGAAATCCATGGCCATGTTAGCGTGAGTCAATATATGATATTGAGCTTACACATATCTCAGACAGTCTGTTGTAGTTCAAAGAACATGAATTGAACATTGAAGAGGATGACGATTCCATGCCTTGAGTTCAATTTGGATATCACTGATAAATGAAGTATACAATCACTGTAACACCAATCATGAATTGTAGGTTGAAGTTGTTCTCTAACTTCTGCAATCACTTGGGTAGAAATTAAGTCTTACTAGATACCAACCATTGCTTGCGAGATCATAATATGGTTATGAACATCACTGCCAATGTAATTTGGAGCCTATTGGGTCACACGCATAGGATGTATTAGAATAGGAGTGTAATTGCAGACATAATTAGAAAATTTTCAAATCAAACTGATTACTAAAATGTTTAGGTAATATACTAGAATAATATTGGAACATAAACTGAGTTATTTAGTTTAAACGGTTAAGCCAATTAATTATATTTAATTGTTAATTTGGCTGGCTAATCTCGAGAGATTGAGTAGAGCTGGATGGTGAAAATTAGTTTATCATATAATATCATTATTTGGTTAATTAATTGATTCCAGATTACTCTTTTAATAGTCCATAAGAGGCTCATTTCAAACGCAACTGTAGCCTTTTATTTTCTCGGGGGTGTTGGGAAATCTTGCTATTATAACCTCAAATTTGCTTATATGATTGTAATTGCAATTGTTTCAAAAGAATATACTTATTTGCAAATTTTATGACTTATGATAAATATATGGGTTTCTTTTACAACTTTTCCTTGTGCATGGTTTTTTGTGGACCATTTGGTAATGATGGGTCCAAAATAATAAAAGAGGAAGAAAAGTTAAAAGAAAATAAATAATACATAAATAAGAAAGGAAATTGGAATAATGGTGAAAATATAAGAAATATGTGGAAAATGTGTGATTGAACATAATGGATGATATTTCGAACTCCACATAGTTTCTTGAGATACAAGGAATCAAAATAAAGGAAAATAAGAGAGTAAGAGAGAGGAAATATGATTAAAATATGCTTCATTAAATAATAACTTGCATATGAAGAAAATACTCTTTTACTTTCGAATTATGACCCCAAACTTGGCACACCAATAGATTAAGTCATTATTAAGTTTCCCTAAAAATTTGGGATCAAAACGAGCCATTCTTTGAGAGTTGTGAATTTTACAAAATTTCCTAAAGTGAGAGAGTTACCATTAAATGTCACAATTTACTAAAATAATAATTGAATTTCTTTTCTTGGGCTCGGGTGATGCAGACCGTTGGATCATGATCCAAAGGAGGCCGTGCATCGTCCAGTTCTAGCCGAACTGGGAGGCAGGCCGCTGACAATGGATTTTCCCAATCTGATTTCCTCGCGTTCTACTCCATGTATGAACAAGGAAATAGAACAGTTTAGTTCGGGAGAGTGTTTCATAAACATCTAACCTAGGTTTTAGGTGGTTTCAAGGGCTCTAGAAGGAACACCCAATTTTCCCGAAGGCTTGGGTGGCGACAGGCTTGGGGAAACCCTAGATAGGCCCCCAATCCAATAAATAGGACCCCCTCTCGACTCCTCACGACCTCAGAAACCTAACTGACAACTCCTCATCTGCTCTCGTGCCTTGGATCCTCTTGTTGGCATTGCTCCAGTGAGCTCCAAGCTGCGGTGCCACCATGGGTGTTCTTGCTGGGTCGAGTGGAGATGAGAAGCAACAACCGTCCAATCGAAGTCAATCGCTGACCGCGAGAGAGATCGATGGCTGGGCTCGCTCCGCGACTTCAGAAGGCCACTAGTTGGTGCAAGCACTGAGGACCGTGTGATCTCGGCCGGTCAATGATGACCCAAGATCCAACGGCCAGTGTATTTCTGAAAAACTAAGGTAATTCGCCTCTCTAGTAAGAAATTCCAAGAAATCAATGGATCTTGCTAATTCACTAAAATTCGATCCTTTGGCTGAAAAATAAAAGTAAATAGTGCTTTTTGATCAGAAAAATATGTAGAATCTAATAAAATTGGAATTGGAATCTGATATTTCTTGTAATTTAAAAAGTACACAAAGTTACCACTTTTAATGTATTAAATTATGGTAAAACCCTAATTTGATATGGAAATCAGTTTTAATGGCTCTTTTGGGTTATTTTGAGTAATGTTAACCTATTGAGAATAAAAGGAAGAGTAAATTTGAATAGGGTGATTTTATGCTTGTTTTAGGGTTTTATGCACATGATTATGTTTAGAAACACTAATTTAGAAATATACGGGTTTTAATTCGAAAATGTAATTATACAACAGAGATGTGATGATCTCAAACTTGTTTTAAGATTAAAGAACCCTTAATGAGGATAATTGGAATAATTAGGGTTTTTGTAAATAAGAAACCTATTTTAGGTTTGCTTGCCTAAAAACGAAATAAAGTTGGATAAAGAAACCTAAGAAACCCTAATGAACCCTAAGGGATTGGAAGCCTTAGAAAGTATCCTCATGTCATTAGGAAGGTGTTTTGACATTAGGTAATCTATATGTTTTAGGGATTAAGGGTTTTTTGCATTAAGGTGCTTGCTTGGATATCCTGTTGAATTTGGATTCTATTGCTCAAGAACAGGTATGTGGTTATGCTTATGGTTAAATCGCTTTAGTTTTTCGGCGATTCCCAATGTTTTATCGGTTGCTTGGAATAATTGCTTGAATGACTTTTATTTCATGCAACTATAAAGTGACTATGACTATCACCAAATTTATACATGAATGATTAGCTCAGATCCTGGTCCTCCTCTGTAGCTCTGATGATGATGAGATAGATGACCTAGTACATGTTCTACCCGTGAGGTAGGATCATCAGGTTATCATGAGTCAATGTGTTGGTCTACCCTTGGGTAGGACCATACGACTCCATGACCCTATGTATTGATCTACCTGTAAGGTAGGATCATGGGGGTTAGTTGAGATCTACCATATGAGAGGTAGTATCCATGTCCATTACAGGGGCAGCATAGAGGCTAGGGTATGTAAGGATTGAGTAGTCATGTTTAAAATGTAAAAGTTTTCTTTGTTAAATCATAACTGCTTGCAATATGTTGTTACAATTAAATGCAAGATTATTGATCCCCCCACATACCAGTATAATTCGTTATACTGACCACCAATTTTAATATGTCAGTGTTTTAGGTTATCAAGAAAATGGATATTCCTTTAAAGTGACATTGATGGAATAAAGCTTAATAAAGAATTGGAGGATGTAGTTAGATAAGTTCTTTCTTGGGTAAATACTTCCACTTCCTATATTTTGCAAGGTATGAATAGTAAAAAAAATATTCTATTAAAAGTTTAGTTGTAATAGAATTTATTAATTATTGTTGAATATTTGCAAAACCACTGATCCTATTTTGGGATAATGCCTCTAACCTTTTGGTCTCCCTTTACTAGGGGTTACTGGGAGGTGGGGTTGTTACATTTGGTATCAAAGCCGTGGTTTTCTATTTAATCTCCCGTAATTATTAAATTTTACAAACTCTTTAGAGCCGAAGGGAGTTTCTAGAGGATTTTTCGAGGATGGAGGTGTCTAGAAAAGGATCATGATATGGGGGCTAGCAATATTTTGTTCCACCCCTCTAGTCGGTCAATGAGGACTCCTAGATTATGTGTGACTACCTAGCTAAAATCGAAAGAATTGACTCGAATGACTCGAAATAAGATACCTCTATGTTTTCTCATCTATCTTCATCCCTTCTTTACCTCTTATCTCTGGAGAAACATTAAGAGCTTAGGGTTTTCTCTCTCTCCACCACCTCCTATGTTTGGGAATACAAAGTGTTAAGGATTAAGGGATCCTCCACCAAACAATAAAATACATGTAAACAAGAGGACATGGACGTAAGTTAAAGTTTATACCTACCAAGTTACAAATTTGTGTTTAAAAAGATTTTTAAATTGTGTGTAACAGCATGGCTCGTGTGAAGACCGTTGCTATCTCTAAGGCCACCGAGAACCCTACTAGGGGTTGGCCTCCCTATAAGAGGAAGGGATCTTCTGAGAAAAGGAAGAGGAACCATGGTGATGGGTCCTCAAAGAAGAGAGAGAGACCTGAGGGAGCCTCGGAAGAAGGCCGAGACCCTAAGCCGGTTCCCTTCGATGACCCAAAGATGGACCAGGAAGAGGAACACATGTCTGAATATGAGGTCAAGTTTGAAGAGAACTTGACCAGTGGTCAAGGACCTACAATAGTAGTTCACACCCCTAATGCCCTATGGATGGAGCAGTAGAAGAAGCTAACCGAGGCCATCAGTGCCCTAGCCCTCAGGGATATAGCCAGAGATGAAAATGGTGAACCACTTTCCATCCGTCCCCAACTTGGAGTCATCATTCTGGACTTTGTCAAGTTGAACATTGAGAAATTATAGGGCGAGGATAAGACGAAAGTGGTTGACAAAGTAGATGCTTGGATGATAGCAATCGAGAATGGTTTCTGCATGATGGAGGTGCAGCCGAATAAGAAGGTCCCTTTTGCTGCACTCCTCTTGGAAGGAGCAGCCAAGATCTAGTGCGAGAACCACATCATGGGTCGAGATCTGAGTGCGGACCCAATGGCATGGACCGACTTTAGGACTATCTTCACAGCCAAATTCATTCCTACCTTAGCTAAAAAGGAGAAGGAAAGAGAGTTCACCAACCTAATCCAAGGTAGCTTATCTGTCGTAGACTTTGGCCACAAGTTTTGCATCCTAGAGCATTTTGGGCACATGATGGATGAGGAAAGATGAGTGGACCATTTCATAGAGTGTCTTCATCCTACCATAAAGCCTCATGTGATGGAAAGTAAACCAAAAACCTTCATCAAAGCCTATAACACCACCGCTTGAGTTTTTGCTATTGACAATGAGGAGGCTCAAGCCAATGCTAATCAGTTGATAGAGGGTAATAACCCTTAGAGTTTTCTTTTATGTTTTAAGCTAAGCATGTAATGGTCTAATGTATGGTGAAAAACAATGTAGGCATGCTTGAAGTCATGGGACACAATTTAAAACCTTTATTTGACTCTGGATCTACTAATACTTTTATTTCGAGAAATCTCACAACTATGCTTTGTTTGGATATCAAGGATTTAGGGTATATCTTGGATTTCACAACCCCAAGTGGTCGAATCTTTACGTCCCTTTTGAAAACTCCTGTGATACCTGTTAAATATCAAGATCATGAGTTACCTATGGATTTTATCCTCCTTGACATGAATGATTTTAATGTAATCATTGGTATGGATTGGCTTTATACCTATAGGGAAAATATCGATTGTAGGGAGAAGAAGGTAATCATAAAAAGACCAGGTCACCCGTTGTTCATCATTAAGGGTAGGAAGGATGCTACCACCATCCTGTATGTGTCAGCCTTGAAGGAAGAGTGGATGATCACCAAAGGTTGTCAAGCTTTCCTAGCAGTCGTTACCGAGCCGGAGTCCAAGGTGCAACCTTAGAGGAAATAGAGGTAGTCATGGACTATGCAGATGTTTTCCCGGATGATTTTCCTGGGATCCCTCCTAAGAGATAGGTAGACTTTTCGATAGAGCTAGCTCCCGGGACAAACCCTATTTCAAGAGCACCTTATAGGATGGCCCCTGCTAAGTTGCTCAAGATGAAGAAACAACTACAGGAACTGCTAGACAAGGGTTTTATCTTCCCTAGCACATCACCATGGGGAGCGCCAGTTCGCTTTGTGAAGAAGAAGGACAGTTCACTCAGAATGTGCATAGACTACCGGATGATCAACTAAGATACCATTAAGAACAAATACCCTTTACCCCGGATAGATGACATATTTGACCAGTTGAAGTCATCTCGAGTCTTTTCAAAGATTGACTTGAGATCGGGTTACCACCAATTGCGAGTCAAGAGTGAGGACATCCCAAAAACCACTTTTAGAACCTGTTATGGCCACTACGAGTTTGTAGTTATGCCTTTTGGGTTGTCCAATGACCCGAGTGTGTTCATGAACCTCATGAATAGTGTGTTCCAACCCTTCCTCCACTTGTTTGTCATAGTATTCATAGATGACATCTTGGTTTATTCTGATAACCTAGAACAACACCGAGACCACCTGAGTAGAATCATTGATATCTTGAGAAAGAAAAAGTTTTATGGGAAAATCTCAAAGTGCGAGTTTTGTATAGACCGTGTCATGTTACTTGGACACATCATATCTGGAGGAACCATCTCAATAGATCCAGCCAAGGTGTCAGTTGTTCAAGATTTGCCAGTATCAAAGAATCCCTTAGAGATCCACAACTTTTTGGGATTGGTTGGATACTATTGACGCTTCATAAAGGATTTCTCAAAGACTGTGTTGCCTCTTACCAAGATCACCCGAAAAGATGAGAAGTGTGTGTGGTCAGACCTATGTGAAGCCCGATTCTAAGAGCTGAAGGAGAAGTTGACTACAGCCCCAGTGTTGACTCTACCGTCTGGTAACGAGGGTTTGATGATCTTCATCGATGCATCAAAGATGGGACTCAGATGTGTGCTAGAGCAAGATAGACATGTTGTTGCCTATACCTCCAGACAACTCAAACCCAATGAAGTAAATTATTCGACACATGATTTAGAGTTGGCTATAATTATACATGTCCTGAAGATTTGGTGACACTATCTGTATGGAGCCACCTTCGAGATCATCACTGACCACAAGAGCCTGAAGTATCTCTTAACTCAGAAGGACCTAAATTTGTGACAAAGATGATATATGGAATGCATGAAGGACTATGATTTCATCATTGCCTAACACCCTAGAATGGCAAACGTTGTAGTCGATGCTCTTAGCCAAAAACAGCTCAGGTGTGCAACTGTCTTGTCTAGCCAGTGGAGCAAGCTAGAAGATCTTATGGAGTGGACTCCACAACCGTTAGAAGACTGAGTCTGGTTGGCTAATATACATATCAAACCAGACTTGTTGACTGAGTTTGTAGTTTCCTAGTTAGCCAGCCTAGAGCTTGATAAGATGAGAGGTTTGATGGAGAAACCTCAGACCCGTCTCTCTGTAAAAGTGGATCACGGGATCCAATAAAAGAGTCATATTTGGGTTCCTAAAAGCTTTCCTTTGAAGGATCGTATCTTGTAAGAAGCTCATGGTTCAAAGTACACAGTACACCCTGGCACTACCAAAATGTTTAAGGATCTACAGTGGTACTTTTGGTGGCTCAAAATGAAAAGAGATATAGTGGCATTTGTGGCCAGTTGTTTCACTTTCCAGATGGTGAAGGCTGAACACCAACGACTCAGTGGATTACTACAGTCAATTTAAATTTCCTTGAGTGGAAATGGGAATAGATCACCATGGACTTTGTGGTGGGTCTCCCCAAGACCAAGAGAGGTCATGACAAAATATGGGTTGTGGTAGATCGCCTTACCAAGTCGGCACATTTCCTCACCCTAAAGACCACTACCAAAGTAACGGACTTAGCTGAACTATACATCCGAGAGATTGTACGACTACATGGTGTTCTGAGTTCGATCATTTCTGACCGTGATCCGAAGTTCACTTCCAAGCTGTGGAAGCAGGTACAAGAGGAACTTGGCACTAGACTAAAGTTCAGTACAACATATCGCCCCCAGACTGATGGACAGTCAAAGATGACAATCCAAACTTTGGAGGATTTATTGAGAGCTTGTGTGCTCGGTTGGGGTGGATCGTGGGAGCAGTACATGCCCCTCGCTGAGTTTGCCTATAATAATAGCTACCAGGCCAGTATCAGGATGCCACCATATGAAGCTCTCTATGGGAGGTTGTTTCGGTCGCCACTTCACTGGGATGATGTTGGTGAGAGGACCTTGTTGAGGTCAGATGAACTCCAAGTGTATGCAGATAAAGTCACTTTGATCAGGAAGAGGCTGAAGAGAGCCCAGGATCGATAGAAGTCGTATGCAGATGCAAAGCGGACTGACTTGCAGTTCACCATAGGAGAGCACGTGATTCTGAAAATCTGACCCCTCCGAGCTATAGCAAAGAATAGAGGGAAGTTGAGTCCCTAATCCGTGGGTCCATTTGAGATTTTGGAACGAATTTGTGAAGCTGCTTATCATTTGGCCCTAGCCCCTCAGTATAGTATGATGCATGATGTTTTCCATGTGTCTAATCTAAAGCGTTATGTGAAGGACCCAAGCCATGTGATGAGTATTGAACCTATTGAGCTCCAAGGGAGACTGACATATCTTGAGTCACCTGTGAGAGTACCGGATGCCAAGGTGAAAGAACTCAGAAATAAAGAAATCAAGATGGTAAAGGTTCTTTGGAAGCACCATGGAGAGGATGAAGCCACATGGGAGTTGAAGACAGACATGGAAAAGGCGTACCCTGAATTGTTTGTTTGATTGACTAAATTTTGGGGACAAAATTCTTATAAGGAGGGGAGAATGTTATAACCTCAAATTTTTCTTATATGATTGTAATTGCAATTGTTTCAAAAGAATGTACTTGCTTGCAAATTGGATGACTTATGATAAATATATGGGTTTCTTTTGCAACTTTTTCCTTGTGCATGGTTTTTCATGGACCATTTGGTAATAATGGGTCCAAGATAATAAAAAAGGAAGAAAAGTTAAAAGAAAAAACTAATGTATAAATAAGAAAGGAAATTGGAATAATAGTGAAAATATAAGAAATATGTGGAAAATGTGTGATTGAACATGATGGATGATATTTGGAACTCCACATAGTTTCTTGAGATACAAATAATCGAAATAAAGGAAAATAAGAGAGTAAAAGAGAGGAAATATGATTAAAATATGCTTCATTAAATAATAACTTGCACATGTAGAAAAGACTCTTTTACTTTCAAATTATGACCCCAAACTTGGTACGCCAATATATTAAGTCATTATTAAGTTTCCCTCAAAATTTGGGATTAAAATGAGACATGGTTTGAGAGTTATGAATTTTACAAAATTTCCTAAAGTGAGAGAGTTGCCATTAAATGTCATGATTTACTGAAATAATAATTGAATTTCTTTTCTTGGGTGTGGGTGAGGTGTACCGTTGGATCTTGATCCAAGGGAGGCAGTGTGTCATCTAGTTCTAGCCGAACTGGGAAGCAGACCGCCGAAAGTGGATTTTCCCAATCCGATTTCCTCACGTTCTACTCCATGTGCAAACAAGGAAATAGCATGGTTGAGTTTGGGAGAGTGTTTCTTACACATCTAACCTAGGTTTTAGGTGGTTTCAAGGGCTCTAGAAGGAACGCCCAATTTTCCCGAAGGCTTGGGCGGCGGCGGGCTTGGGGAAACCCTAGATAGGCCCCCAATCCTATAAATAGGACCCCCTCTCGACTCCTCACGACCTTATGAACCTAACGGGAAACTCCCCATCTGCTCTCGTGCCTTGGATCCTCATGTTGTCATTGTTACGGTGAGGTCCAAGCTACGACACCGCCACAGGTGTTCTTGTTGGGTCGAGTGGAGATGAGAAGTAGCAACCGTCCGATCAGAGTCAACTACTGACCGCGAGAGAGATCAACGGTTGGGCTTGATCCGCAACTTCAGAAGGCCACTAGTGGGTGTGAGCACTAAGGACTGTGTGATCTCAGTCGTTCAACGATGACCCGAGATCCAACGGCCACTGTATATCCAAAAAACCAAGGTAATTCATCTCTCTAGTTAGAAATTCCAAGAAATCAATGGATCTTGCTTAATTCAGTAAAATTCGATCCTTTGGCCGAAAAATAAAAGTAAATAGTGATTTTTTATTAGAAAAATATGTAGAATCTAATAAAAATGGAATTGGAATCTGATATTTCTTGTAATTTAAAAAGTACACAAAGTTGCCACTTTTAATGTATTAAATTATGATAAAACCCTAATTTGATATGGAAATCGGTTTTAATGACTCTTTTGGGTTATTTTGAGTAATGTTAACCTATTGAGAATAAAAGGAAGAGTAAATTTGAATAGGGTTATTTTATTCTTGTTTTAGGGTTTTATGCACATGATTATGTTTAGAAACCCTAATTTAGAAAAATATGGGTTTTAATGGTTATAATCCAAAAATGTAATTATACAACAGAGATGTGATGATCTCAAGCTTGTTTTAAGATTAAAGAACCCTTAATGAGGATAATTGGAATAATTAGGGTTTTTGTAAATAAGAAACCTATTTTAGGGCTGCTACCATAAAAAGGAAATAAAGCTGGATAAAGAAACCTAAGAAACCCTAATGAACCCTAAGGGCTTGGAAGCCTTAGAAAGTATCCTCATGTCATTAGGAAGGTGTTTTGACATTAGGTAATCTATATGTTTCAGGGATTAAGGGTTGTTTGCATTAAGATGCTTGCTTGGATATCTTGTTGAATTTGGATTCTATTGCTCAAGAACAGGTATGTGGTTATGCTTATGGTTAAATCGCTTTAGTTTTCTGACGATTCCTGAAGTTTTATCGGTTGCTTGGAATAATTGCTTGAATGACTTTTATTTCATGCAACTATAAATTGACTATGACTATCAAAAAATTTATACATGCGTGACTAGCTCAGATCATGGTCCTCCTCTGTAGCTCTGATAATGATGAGATAGATGACCTAGTATGTAAGGCCCCTAAACTTTCTTAGTGAATTGAACAAGCTTAATTATCATAATTGAATTCTTATAACCCTAATATAACCTTGTGATATGCTTTTAAATGATAAGACAAGCTTAGGTTTCAAATTTGGTCCAATTTGGACACTATTTGAGCAAGTTATGCAATTTTATGCACATTTTGGACTTTTCTGCAATTTACCCAATTGAGAGGTTTTCTTTGCAATTTATCACTTTAATTATGTTCCTTGTACATTATCTCATAATTCTTGATCTTTTTGAGCCATGGGGCGCCTATTTAAACCTTGGTTTGAAGGTGTTTTCTCCAAGGGTATTTTAGGGTTTTCCCGTTCACGGATGAGCTACCTTTAGTAGCTATCAACTAATGAATTATTTGATTGGCTGGAAAATTAGACAAAGGAAAGATAAGAAGGTCTATACACATGGTGGGGGAGCTGATTGTATGTGTGCTTGTATATTCTTAATAAATTAAGGCCATGGACACTTGGATAGATACTAGAACTTCAACTTTTTCTTTTTGCTTTATCTTAAAGTTCATATACTTATCCCCAAGCTCCAAAACGAGCCATTTTCTCTCCACCACTTCCCTCCTTCTCCCAACCTTGTTCTCCTTCTGTTCAGCAGAGAATTTTTCTTCCCAAGGAAGAAGAAAGTGAGGATCTTCTTGGAAAAAATTCTAGGGTTGCAATTGAATTCCTTTTTGGGTCTAAAAAGCTTCCTCCTAGTGATCTTGACCTAAAAGTGTAAGTTTTACCTTATTTCCTCCATTTATTTATTTTCTCTTCTTCCTCCTATATCTCTCCATGTCAGAACCATGTTGTTCCATGGTAGAAATTTCTCTAAAGCTCTAAAACCCTACCTTTCTTGCTCCTTATGCTTAGGGTTTGCTCATTTGATGAAGAAAGGTGATAGATGGACGAATTCATAGCTTATTCTTGGATTTTCTACCCTATCTGCTCGAGATTTCTTCTATGTGGGGTTTCATCTTCTCATTAGATGTAATTTTTATAACTTGCTCCATGTTTATTGCTTACCATAAGCTTTCTAGATCATGTTCTTGCTTGAAAATGATGATCCATGCACTAAAAAGCTATTCTTGACTTGGATTTCAATTTTTATAATGTTCCCTGTTCTGATTTCAGTTATATATGAACCTGTGATCATGTGTATGTTATTAATAAGGTACAATATGACTTGTATTAGGTTGGTTTGACAACCTATGGTGCTAAGCACCTATCAACCAATGGTCAATTTTAGGGTTTTAAGATGATTTCTTATATAAACCATGACCCGGTGATGGTACCATTGCAACAACCCTATGGTGTTGTCTTCATAACAACTGATGGTCGTTATCAAGGGTATAAAATTATGGTGACAACCTATGTTCACCCCCTTAGTTCAGGTTTTGGATCAATTAGAAGTTTAATGATCAACCATTAAGTACCCTACTGATGTTATCAATCAATGTTGACATTAGCTTAATATTTGATGTGATTAATGAATTAGTGTCGATCTAACAACCTATGGTGACTTAATGGTCACTAATGATGGTGTATCAGGCCTTTACAACCTATGGTGAGTCAAGCATTGTAGTTGTAGCATCAACTAAGCCTTAGGCCAATGGTTTCTTGGGTCACTTGATGCAATGGTCAGACCTATACTGTAATTGATGGTTTTAACATGTGAACTTGACCCAATGGTCAAGATCTAATGTTTATTCCTCCATTAAGGTGTAATGATGTCTAATGTAATATGTTAGTCCTAATAATGTGATTTATATGGTTTCCTTTATATGATCAACTTATGGAGCTTACTTGTTGACAATGGATGGCTTGTTTTAACTGAACAGTCGACTGTGGGTTTTACCCTACTCTCAATGGAACTTTTTGTATCGATTATCAAGGGATGTCTAGGGTTAAATTGTGAATCTTTCTAGAGAAAAAATCAAGGACTTCGTAGGTGGTTTATCCAAGGTGTTTACTTATGTAAATAACCAATAGTCTTACCTTTTGAACATCCAATGGTTCTGGATGACATTGTGGTATGGCGATATGGGTTGAATGATGATGGAACAAATGGAGGGTTACCATTAGTAAGTTAGTCTTACCTATTCACTCATATGAATAGAAGGTATGATAACCATATTGTGTTGATATGTAACCCTAATGAGGTATAGATTGTTATACCTAGCTTTAATATAACTCAATGATGGTAATTGGGTATGAATAGTCCTTGAATGATTAATACAATCATGGAGTACTCTATTATTGTTAAAAACCTAGTATGCTATAACATGATGGTTACAACTTGATTTATGTGTGGTTTCATACTTGAGAATAGTATGTAATGTGATGGTGATGCTTCACCTTATGCATCCATGATCCAATGGGGATGTTGTGGGTTAGGGTTTGGGTATGAGTGTTGATTAGTAACATTGATATAATCTATCATGTTGAACCTAACTCTAATGCAATTAGATAAAGATGAGTATTCATGTTTAACATTCTTATATGATGGAATGACGGTGGAATAACCTCCTTAACATGATCATAACCTTAATGTGTTAATTGGTGGTTATCATAGCCACATGGTTGATACTTTCTTATGTTGAACATGTGCATTGTGAATATGATGAGTGTTAATCATATCTAGATTCCTTGTATGTTGATGTAATAAAGGAATGTTCTTAATGTTAATATAACCCTTCTATGATTGTTTATGAATATACCCTATCTCATTAATGCAAGATTGTGCTAATATGGTGTATTATATGTAAGTGATGTTGTTGAGCCTTGTTATAAGGCATGGAAAGATAATGATGATCTTACACGGAATAGTATGATGGTCTTAATGACCTTCGGGCATGGTTGAGCCCTGAATGAGGTGTAATCCTCTTATGTTGATAAGGGTTGATACCCTGTGATATTGTGAAAAGGATGTATATCTTGTGATAATATGATGACTAGTGTAGTCTCATGAATGGCAAGTGAATAGTACCATGTGATAATGAGATGAGAAATTATTTTTCATACATTTTATATCTTTTCAAGTTTTGATATCTATATGCTTGCTAGAAGTGAATTGGGGTTTGTATGTCCACTTGTTTGATGCAGCCTTAATTCACCCAATTGGCATACCTAATCAAGTGAAACTCTAATCATATAGTGCCATGTGCCTTAGATCCATCTGAGTGTAAGAATTTGCCAGATGATGAAACGAGTATTCCTAAGGGAAACTCGGAGTGCATATTGTTGAGTATGTGGGGGTGGCAGGTTGAGGATATATCCTTTTCATCCACAATGCATATTGTGGAGGTTGTCTATGGTCATGCCTCATACATATGATGTGATTGAGAACGGATGTGGTCGTGTCTCGGTGATTATATATGTGACAAGATTGGAGGACTACTGTGGTTGTACCTCGGATGGTAGGGTATGCGTACCCACCTCCTTTCACTAGTGTCATGGCCTGTACCAAGGACGGACTAGGCTATTAGTAGCTTGACCTTATGTGTCGTTGTGGCAGACCCATACTGACTAGGGGCGGAGAAGATCTTAGGAGTCTGGCTCTTTCTAGATCTTGTATGGCACTGATTTTGACTTAGCAGTGGTCAGTTGGATTTTGAGTGGTATCCTCAATTTCCTCAGGACATAATATAAGATGTAATACAACCATGTAGAATATTTGTTTAGGGTTAAACACAATGTTTCACATTGGATGATAACCCTTGTTTGTTCTCTTTACATAAAGATGATGCTTAGTGCAATTAAGAGATAGTAGATATACTTATGTTGTGGATATGCTTAAGATTGTAGATGCATACATACAATAGCCATGATTATGTTGATAACTATAGAACTACTACTGATTATAATCATGATTCTAGCTATCTCATGTTGTTAGTTATGTTTAGCATGCTAGCCATGCATTTGTAACTAGAGATGCATATACTGCTAATCATGCTTATCTAGATAATTGTGCTTATGTTGTTAGCTCTCTTTTTTATGATGTTGATATGTTCAACCTATTAGACATGCTAATGTTGTTAGCTATGCTTATGTGGATAGACTTATTCATAATGATAGAGATTCTATGCTACTAGACTTGCACATGATGCTAGATATGTATGCTACTAAATTGCTTATATTGTCAACAAGATAAAGGATGATAGTATGGCTAATGATGATAGTTATTATCTGCTCCTTTATGTATTTTGTTAATCATCAGTGTTGTTGAGCTTATTTGTTATATATGATTAAATTGCTTAACTATTTAATTACTTAAAAATGTTGTAATCAATCATCATTGTTGTAAGTTATTTCTCTTGCTGGGACATGGGTCTCACCCTTGTGGTTCGCCACATTTTTTTAGGTAATCTGAAGTGACAAAAACAAACATGTAGCAGCAAAGAGGAGCTATAGTAATGAATTTATGAGAAAGTTTATTAGATGTCTAGTGTGTCCTAGAGTCGTCCCTGTACTCTCAGGTCCAGGCAGGAAAAGTTTGTATATGGTGTTTCAAACAAATAGAACTTTTATTAGCATGTTAATGCTTGTTTGTGTGGTATATATGAATATTGTTCTCCTATGTATATATGTTGTGGCTAAGGAGATATACCAATTTGTATCAAATTCTTGGCATAGTATGGATACAAGAAAGATGTTGGGCTCTTATGCAAATGTTTTTGAGCGGGTGTTGATGTTGAAATCGGTTTTAATTTACCCATATTTTGGGTATGTGATTAATTAGTGATTGATTGTGTTTTATGTTTTGAGTAAACTCGTTTAGTGTAACGGGTTCTCACATAGTACATGGTCTACCTGTGAGGTAGGATCATCAGGTTATCATGAGTCGATGTGTTGGTCTACCCTTGGGTAGGACCATACGATTCCACGACCCTATCTGTTCATTTACCTATAAGGTAGGATCATGGGGGTTAGTTGAGATCTAACATATGAGAGGTAGTATCCATGTCTACTACAGGGATAGCACAGAGGCTAGGGTATGTAAGGATTGAGTAGTCATGTTTAAAATGTAAAAGTTTGCTTTGTTAAATCGTAATTGCTTGCAATATGTTGTTACAATTAATTGCAAGATTATTGTTTCCCCCACATACCAGTATAATTCATTATACTGGCCGTCATTTTGTTTGTCGGTGTTTTAGGTTATCGATAAAATGGATATTCATTTAAAGTGACATTGATGGAATAAAGCTTAATAAAGAATTGGAGGATTGTAGTTAGATAAGTTCTTTCTTGGGTAAAGATTTCCATTCCTATATTTTGCAAGGTATGAATAGTAAAAAAAATTATTCCCTTAAAAGTTTAGTTGTAGTAGAATTTATTAATTATTGTTGATTATTTGCAAAACCATTGATCCTATTTTGGAATAACGCCTCTGACCTCTTGGTCTCCCTTTATTGGGGGTTACCGGGAGGCGGGGTCATTACACTTGCTTCCTTTGCTCTCCTATTTATAGGAACATGATGGCCAGATTTGATATATGCTCATGTGTGTGAACCCTAGCCATCATGAACCCTAAGAGAGAGAGAAGAAGAGCAACCATGACTCTAGCATGTTGTGAAGAAGAAGGCGACTCCGTGTCAGCTCAGGAAGCATGAAGTGGAGTTCCAGACCATTCATGTGTATGAAGTAGAAATGTAGATGTTGAGTGCCTACGTTCAGAGGACATCGATGACGGTCGTGTGTGCATGTGAGGGGCAACACATGTCACCATGCGAAGGGACGACGTTGGACTTTCTCTATGATGAGGTATATTCCGCACACCCTTGACATGAATTTTTTTGTGTGCGTCTAAACGCAAGTGTACGTGTCACGTAATATAGGTCAAATGAGGCCCGAGTCGAACTCAGGGAGACTTTCGTTTAGAGACTACTACTAACTACTAGCAATCATCTAGACCAATTAAATTTGAGAGAGTTGATTTTTAAAAGAAAACAAAAGAAAATTAAACTAAAAATAGTTTGATTAAATCAAATGATGATGGAATTCCTTAGAAACACTAGTTTCACCACAGATCCCCATTGTATTTTATTTTTACCGATTTTAGTATAAATTAACCTCTATCTTGGATAGAAAGCCTGTAGCGAGAATTGCTCGCTCCCACTATACAATTCACTACCTAAATCTAAGCCAACTCCACGTCTGTAGTAGTTTAAATCTTAGATTAGGTGCTTTATGATCAATCTCTAGGTTTCTTCCCACTAACCGCACGTCACCTTTACCAAAGGACGCATAGGATGATGTTTATGTGCATGTTTCAGGCGTTTAATTCTCCTATTAGATTAATTATTCACCTATGATTTCTAATGAAGGTGATCAATCAACACAAGAATAAGCATTCACACGCATAGATATCCAAGATTATGATGAAAATTACACAAAATCATGCCAAAGTCGATACAATGGTTCACCGGGCTACTCCCAGGTCCTAAGGAATTAAGGGGTTTAGCCCCGCATAGTTTTCAACATTGCGAGAATGAAGGGATAATAGAAAAATGTGGGGAACATGGGGAAACTCAAGTAACCCCTCAGATGGAAGTGTGGGTAGATGATCCTCCTCCTTTGGTGTGTGAATTGTGGCCTTCCAGCTACAAATTCGTCCGTCAGAGATGCTCGAATCGTCCAGATGTAATCCTTCAGCTTTGTTCTTCACTCCTCCTCTCTCTCTCCACTCTCGTGCTTGTAGCGTATGATCCTCCTCGGTTAGGCCATCCCTCGTTAGGTCATATACCCACTTACGGCCCTTAAAATAACATGGACCATCGGATATGCAATCCTACAGAAATCTGTAAATCAACAACGTCGGTGGCACCGAGCTGTAGAAGTCGGTGGCACTGAGATGGCTAGATCTCGGTCGCAATCTGTAATTCTTCTGAGTTGGTACCACCGACGAGAAGGGTCGGTGACACCGAGTTGGCACAATGACTTTTTATTGCCTCTCTGTTGCGATTTTGATGGCACCGAGATATAGGGTTGGTGGCACCGAGATTTCTTTGCACACTTAGCACCTAAAAAGCATATAAAATTGTGCATAAGCCTAGGATTAATATAAAATCTCATAAATATCATAAAATAGGCAACATTTGATGCAAAAGAATGTATACTGGCCATTAGAAGTAAGTCATGCAATAATCATCAAGAAAGTGGTGAAAACTTCATAAAATAACCCTAAACTAGGCCTGTAAAATCGACTCCAAACGCACGCATCAAACTCCCCTAAGGTTGAATCTTGCTCATCCTCGAGCAACACTATCTTTGGATCTGCTTGAGATAAGTCAGCAAAAGGACACTAATACATAAACTATATCTAGGTGTCTTTCACCTTTCAGTCCTCATACCGTCCCTTACTGACCCCTGAACACCAACTACTCTAAAAGAGACCAAGAACCTCTATAAAAGATGTCTATCCCTAAATCAATGTGTCATTATCAAGTCAAGCAGTTAACATGATAGACTCTTTGGATTCATACATGGTGCATCGTGTGATCTCCTATCTATGTTGCTCCTTTTTTCTTTACCTACCATCTACATGGAAGTAGTTCTTCTGATCAGAATGTATGAGGAGACCATCATATATGTGGCCTACCGATAAGAGCAATGGGTGGATGAATGGGAAGCTATGGAAGACTCATGAGCACATTAAATCATTCATGCAATCAAAAGGATGATGAACCTATAATGCTGAAAAATTGAAATATGCTCCTAATGCCTAGTGACTGAAGTGAAAAGATGAATGCATGAACATTTCATCTTAGGGTGGGACGAAATGCCTACAAACTACATCAAGAATTAGTTCTTCATCCACTGAGGTGATAGTATGCCCTTTCTCCTTTATTTCTCAATTATGCTCCATATTCACTACTTATTCTTTTTTTTCATATTCTTTTTTTTATTTTATGAGTCCCTTCTCATCATGATAGACTTTTATGGCATTTTTCCTCTATACCATGCTACTTTCTTCTTTTTCCAGGGTATGGGCATAATCCTCACTTTTTTTGCATTTTGGAAGAAACTAAGTGCATGATAACATTATATGGAAAATGAAATGCAATGATGACTAGAAAGGGAAATATGCAATGTAACTACATGACATGCACCCAAATTTGGTTGTGTGTGTAGATTTTCTACTTTTTTCTCTATAATGCAATTCTACTATGCAATGCAAGTATGGTTTCAAAAGTTAGAATGATAGAATGTGCTCATTCATCTTATGGTGGAATGTCAAATGAATGTATATGAGGTGGATGAGATCACATGACTAAATGACAGAACCCTCAAAAAATATCATGCGTCCCTCTCTAATGACTTGTATACAGGATAACTAAGGGATTTCTTTCTTAAATTTCAGTTCAAGGTCCCGTTGGTGTTTGGTCAGTTCGGTCTCTACAAACATATCAACCATTTTCTTAGACAATTGAGATAGCCATTTATGTTATTATGTCCTAAAGTTACTTACTCAAGAACTTCCTCAATTGTACTACTCAACTCCTCACAAGATAAGCATAACCCAAAAAAAATTACATATATATTTTTTTTCATTTTTTTATTACACTCGGACAAAGATAGACACTAAGTTGAAACCATGCATTTGATTTCTCCATAGATTACACTAGATAGATTATGGATCCTACATAAGCAACACTCAAAGCAACCTAATTTACCAAATTTAGAAAACAAAATGCTAAGAAGATATGAAAAACTAAGATAGAGCTATTCTATCACCCCCCCTAAGCTTGAATATGACTATGACCTCATAGTCAACATTCCAACTTAAGAAGTGGAACCATGATACCTATCTAAAATGATGGTGGTGGTTGTGTAGGGTCCAATGGTGGGAACATCCCATGGAATGTCAGATTTGTGGAAGGCATATTGGGCGGCATCTGGTAACCCCCAAAGTAGCCCAGGCTCTAGTAGTGGTCGAAGAAGGGTTGTTGTTAGTTCTCCATCCGTTGTATACGTTGATGCGTGCTCTCTTGGTTGGCCAAGAGAAGTCGCTCATTGTCGTAGATGGCTTGATGGTTTGTGTACAACCTTCCTTGGACATCCTGGATGCCCGCCAGTGATGTTGTCTTCTGCTGATGCATCTGTATGTCCTGTAGCATCTTGTACATGCCCGCTATGGAATATGCATCCTCTCCTGGTTGAGAGGGCGACAAGGCGGAAGATGTAGAGGCCCCATAGTGTCATGGATGCTTCCTCAGAGCAACACGGTGAGTGATGGGAGTGGTGTCCTCCACCTCGTCGTTGTCTCCGTTGTACTCCTCCTCATCCTCATCTTTGTCATCATCTGAAGATACTTCCTCTACTTCCATGATCAGCCACCTGTAGTGGGCCACATCCATGATGCTGAAGGTTGGGTCAGGGAGTTGTTGCTCATGGAAGGTCTTCACAACTGTGCAAATTGCAAATATGGTGTGGTGGTGGACGCAGATCAGGTCGGCGACCCTGAAATGGCTGTGGTCGACTCACAGCTAAGACTGCATCGGCTCCAGTGTGGAGAGGTCCAGTCTGAGGTGTAGCACGATTAGGGTGATGAGTACCCCGAAAAGAATTGGATCGTTCCTCTTCACATTCCTCTTCGTTTTCATCACATGGTTGAGGAAGAAAGCTCCAAAATTGACCAGCTACTTCTCGAGCAGCTGGTAGAGGAAGAACAAGTCCGCCTACTGAGCCTTCACCTGCCCCTGTGTAGACTTGGCGAAGAGGGTGTTGGTGAGCATCTGATGCAGAACTCAGACAAATGGATGCTCGAAGTCAGAGAGGGAGCTATGGTGAAAGCTAATCTTCTAACTGGCTGGTACAATGACAAAGTCCACCCAGATGTCACTGTAGTCGACGTTATCTGGTTGGCAAATGTCAAAGTGGGGCCAATTGTAGATGGCATTGAAGGCACAAAGGGTCATTGAGTGATTCACATTGTAGAGGCGGAAGTCGACTCTCCCCTCCTTCCACTGACTCCTCACGGGGAAGCTGAGGTCGGGCGCCAAACAGATCTCGAGAGAAGCCATGAACTCGAGGACTGTCTCTCAGTACGTGGGCCACCCACCAAAAATTGGGTCGGCAGACCCATCGGTGAATTCCTGCCCTTCGTGCACCGCCGCCATGTTGTTGACAAAGCCCATGTCTTCTATCAGTTGTCGATCGCCATATCTTGTCGTGACAAATGGCCTCTTGGCCAACTCCTCACACAACTTCCTTGCCTCGGTTGATGGATGCACTATCCTTGGGTGGGGTGTGAGGCCAACGGGAGCTTCGGCTCTTCTTGCCATTTTGATGATGAAGGAAATGGTGAAGAAGATGAATATCTTGATGCTCGAAGAAGTCCCGGATACTCAGTAGTACTTCTTGCTTAAGTGGGAGAGGAGTGGAGATTGAAGGTGTGAGTAAAATGAACTCCCACCTCTCTTTTTATAAGCCTAGATTGACCGTCTATCACAGTCTTGGTGGCACCGACTATGTGAGTCTGTGGCACCGAGCCTGGTAGGAATCGGTGGCCTCGATGCATCGACGGTCGTCATTGCTCCATCCGCACTTCGCGGATCTTCGGGTGTCAGTGGCACTGACTCGCGGTGTTGATGGTACTGACTTGTCCACTGATCAATGTCACCAATCATCGATGCTTGTTCATTTGATCTATCTATGGTCGCGGCACTCAGATTGTTGATGCCATCTGTCGGTGGCACTGAGATGGGTATTCAGTGGCACCGACTCCTCTTCAGTGTTGCCTTCAGTACACTCAACTCACCACCAAAACTAGGCCCAGAAATCCTCGGTGCCACTGACTTAGGGTTCGGTGGAATTGATGCCTTATCAGTTAAAACTCGATGTCATTTCTATACTTTCTTCATAAGCTCAGTGGCACCGACTAGGTGAGTAGGTGGCACCAAGCTTTTATTGGGAGTTTGGCTTTTTGTCTGAACCAATTTTTGTGCCACCGACTTTGGATCTCGGTGGCACCGACCTTGTGCACAATTTCACACTCAACAAATGGGTCAAGGTATCATTTATATATAAAATTACAAAAAACTAAGTACTAATGCATCAAAATAAAGCAAATAGATTGTAAAGAAGACACAAAACATTGGGTTGCCTCATAACAAGTGCCCTTGTTTAACGTCCTACGCTAGCCATATCCAAAGCTCAAGATCAAATGGGAGAGATGAGTTTTACCTCATCCTCTTTCCTAGTGAAATCTTCCCCAAAGTAGTGTTTCAATCTCTATCCATTTACTAAGAAGGTTCTCTCCCCCTCCTTAATTCTCACAGCCCCATGTGGGAACACTTCATCTACAACAAAAGGTCCACTCCATCTAGACCTAAGTTTCCCAAGGTGCAATTTTGATATAGAATTGAAAAGCAAAACACTATCTCCCAGATAGAACACTATCCTCTCTATATGCCGATTGTGAATCTGCTTTGTCCTTTCTTTGTACAATCTAGCATTTTCATAGGCATTCAATCTTATTTCATCAAGTTCATGAAATTCCAACATTCTCGTCTTCCCAGCTTCGTCAAGATCAAAATTAAGCATCTCAATGCCCAATGGGCCTTATGCTCGAGTTCCCATGGAAGATGGCATGCCCATCCATAGACTAGCCTAAAGGGTGTAACTCCTATCGGTGTCTTGTAGGCTGTCCTATAGGCCCAAAGTGCATCAACCAATAACTCACTCCAATTTTTCTTGCTTGACGACACCATCTTCTCAAGGATCTTCTTAATCTCTCTATTTGATATCTCCACTTATCCTTGAGTTTGTGGGTGATAGGGTGTACCCACTCGATGTGTCACTCTATACTTGCTCAAGAGTGCCCCAAACTTGCGATTGGTGAAATGAGTTCCCCCATCGCTAATGATCATCCTAGGCACTCCAAACCTACAGAAAATGTGCTCTTTGACAAATTGGCATGCAACTATGGCATCATTGGTGCGGGTTGGAATTTCTTCCACCCACTTTGACACATAATCAACGGCCAACAAGATATAAAGGTTGGAATTAGAGGACACAAAGGGTCCCATAAAATCTATTCCCCACAAGTCAAAAACCTCTACCTCTTGGAACACATTCAAGGGCATCTCCTTTCTCTTGGATATGTTACCGGACCGTTGGCATGCGTCGCACCTCTGCACATAGTCATATGCATCTTTAAACAGCATTGGCCAATACAAACCACTTTCTAGAACCTTTGCAGATGTCGTAGAACTAGAGTTGTGCCCTCTTGTAGGTAGAGTGTGATAGTGTTTCAACACGCTCTCCTACTCACTCTCTGGCACACATCTTCTCAAAATACCATCCTTGCATTGTCTCAACAAGATAGGATCATCCCAAAAATAATAATGTAGAGAATGGAAAATTTTCTTCTTTTCTTGATACCCCCAATCATTAGGCAGATCCTTGCAAGCAAGATAATTCACAATATGAGAAAACCAAGGGTCCTTATTATTAAGAGCAAATAATTGTTCATCGACAAAGGTCTCTAGGATTTGTATGTCAAGGTCTTTCTCATCTAGCCTCTCTAGCCTAGATAGGTGGTCAGCCACCACATTCTCGATCTCGGCCTTGTCTTTCACTTCAATATCAAACTCCTGCAATAAAAGGATCCATAAGATGAGTCTAGGTTTGGCATCCTTTTTCTGCAGCAAGTACTTGATGGCTACATGATCCGTCCACACCACCACTTTAGCTCATACAAGGTATCACCTAAACTTTTCAAAAGCAAAAACCACAGCCAAGAGTTCTTTTTCCGTGGTGGTGTAATTCAATTGTGCGTCGATAAGAGTTTTAGATGTGTAATAAATGACTGTAGGGACCTTGTTGAGACGATGTTCTAACACATCCCCTACCGCATAATCTGATGCATCACGCATCAACTCAAACGGTTGGCTCCAATCTGGAGCCTACACAACTAGTGCGGATATTAGCTTCTCTTTCAAAATCTCAAATGCTTTAAAACATTTTTCATCAAACTTAAATTCCACATTCTTTTCAAGAAGCTCAGATAATGGTTTAGCAATCTTTGAAAAATCCTTGATAAACCTACGGTAAAACCTGGCGTGGCCTAGAAAACTATGAACTGCCTTCACCGAAGATGGTGGAGGATGTTCAGAAATCACTTCTATCTTAACCGGATCTACCTCCAATCCTTTGCTAGACACCTTGTGTCCTAGCACAATACCCTCGCTAACCATCATGTGACATTTTTCCCAATTAAGCACTAGGTCTGCGTCCTCACACCTTTGTAAAACCTTGTCCAAATTTTGCAAGCACTCGTCAAAAGATGCCCCATAGACCGAAAAATCTTCCATGAAAACCTTGAGGCACCTCTCCACCATATCTGAGAAAATCACCAGCATACGCCGCTGAAATGTCACGAGCGCATTGCACAACCTGAATGACATGTGACGATAGGCAAACATGCCATAAGGGCAGGTGAAGGTAGACTTCTCTTTATCCTTAGGCTCGATAGAAATCTAATTATATCCCGAATATTCATCTAAAAAGAAAAATTGGGAGTGACCAGCGAGTCGCTCCAAAATTTGATCGATAAACGGTAGTGGAAAGTGATCTTTTAATGTGGCGGTGTTCAATCTCCTATAATCAATGCAAACACGCCATCTTGTCACTAATCTAGTTGTGATATTTTCATTAGATGAATTAGTAGTGATAATGATTCCCCCTTTCTTAGGCACTACCTGTGTCAGACTTACCCACATAGAGTCAGAAATAGCATAAATGATACCTGTCGACAGTAGCTTGATGACTTCCTTCTTCACTACCTCTGTCATGATGGGGTTGAGGCAACATTGAGGCTATATGACCGGCTTTGCTCCTTCCTATAGACGGATTTTGTGATGGCATAGTGTAGGCAAGATTCCTTTGATGTCGGCTACCATCCACCCGAATGCACCACGGTGGCACTTAAGCACGACAATCAATTGCTCTTCCTCAGACTCGCTCAATGATGAAGAAATGATGACCGGTAGATTTTCTTCAGCTGTTAGAAACACGTACTTGAGGTGAGGGGGCAGCGGCTTGAGCTCTAGCTCCGGCGGGCTCACAAGTGAAGAGACCAACGGTGGTGGAAATGGTCCCAAATCCTCAAAATGTCTAGAATAGTAGCACGGCAAGACCTTCAGTAGCCTTGCACACTCCTCTAAGGACCGAATCCTCATGCAATCATCCATGATGTTCATGAGGTATGCCTCTAGAGGTAGTTGTGGATGTATCTGGACTAGAGAATCCTCCATGTCATCCTATGCAGAAGAAAAAATCAACTCCTCTTGCTCATCATCTGGGTATCCCACCGCCTTGACAAGTGAGACCACCTTGGTGTTCTCCATGATGTCCACGGCTAGCGTACCCCTATCCACCTTTGTCATCACATGTTCCATATTCAAGAATGGCTATCCCAAACATAGTGAAATGATGTTGTCCCTATGTGTCATCACATTGCATTGCTCATGATCATCCGATGACTTTGAGTTATCTGGCATGTTTATCTCAAACCTGTCATCCTTGATCCCCATGGTTAAGTGACCTCTTCCCATCTCCAAGATCATATCAGCTGTGGCTTGGAAAGGTCTTCCCAGTAGAAGCTCATTGCCATGGTCATCTTGCATTTCCATCACCACAAAATCTATGAGAAATACAAATCTATCCACCTTTACAAGCACATCCTCACAGATACCAAAAGGCCTTACCACAGAATTGTCCGCCAATTGGATAGACTTCAATCATTTTGATTTCTTTGAGGAGATAAAAAGATAGATAAGATCTATTACTAAATATTAATTTGAATTATCCCTTAATCTCAATGACCCAAAATCGACAATTAATATGAAAAGGGACCATAGAATACTTTGAATATCAGATAAATTTGTATTTTTATGAATTGTTTGTTTATTTCAGCTTTAGCCACATGAATTTTGGATATTCCTTTTTGTTTCTCATCAAACAAATGGCATATTCTTCTAGAAATCCTAGATATTCTTAGTCATGCTACTCTTCCTAGATATCTTTAGGCCAATCTTCTTAAAAGTGGTTAAAGGCATCAAATTGATACTCGCCCCCGAATCACACAGTGCATCACCAAACTTGGTCTTCCCAATATAGCAGGTGATGTTGAAGCACCCAGGGTCCTGTCTCTTAGGTGGCAGTGTACCTAGAATGAAAGCACTGACTTACTCTCTAAGTACCACTACCTCAGCATCTGGGATCTTCCTCTTCTTATTGATTATTTCCTTCAAAAATTTGCCATAGGATGGGATCTGCTTAATGGCGTCTACTAATGGAATGTTCACCAAAAGCTTCCAAAAACTATCTAGAAACTTCTTGAATTGTTGATCCATCTTTGTAGCCTTCAGACTATTAGGATAAGGGACTGGCACTGTTTGTGCCCGCTAATGAGGTGGCACATAAGACATCCTAATCTCCACCTCAGGCTCCTTGGTATGCTCCTCTGATGTGGTCTATGCCTCTTTTTCTGCTTGTACTGGCTCTACCACTAGATCTACACTGTCAATCGGCTTGGTCACCTCAACAGCTGCAGGCTGTGGAGTCAATGTCTTCTTCCCCCTTCTTAGCAACACTTCCTTGACTTGTTGATTCCCAGTTGGGGCATCAGTATTTCCCAAAAACTCTTACTGTGACGGTTTCTTCAATGCGATCACATTAGGTGCAAGTTGAGATATTGTAGTCTCAAAAGCTCTCATCTGCGCACTGTGGTTCTGGAGGTCCCGCTGAACATTATGGAGTAACATGTCATTTTGCTTCACAATTTTTTTCAAGATATCATTAGTGCTCTCTTCTACCACTGGGCACTGCTACTACACCGGCCTATGCTGATTTTGCTAATCTGGATCCTGCATGAAGTTGTTTGGATCCTTCCATGAGAACTTGGGGTCCTTCCTCCATGTGTAGTCATTATTGCGGTACCCCTGCTGACGCACATATTTCACATGCTCTTCCTCTTCAGAAACATGATCATCCTTCTCAATCAGCTTCTTTGCAATAAGGTTCAACTTTTCATTCAAGGATGAAATAACCTTGAACTCCCCCACGCTCTTTATCTGCTCTGGGTGGTCTCTATCACTGACCCATGATTGGTTTTTTGCCATGTTTAACAAGATTTCCTGACACTTCGTCGGTGATTTTTTCAAGAAGAACCGTGTACCTACGCTATCCAGAGTGGTCATGTCATTCAAGTTCAGCCCAAAATAGAACATCTTGACTTGGTTCTCCAAGTCAATCTCGGGAAGTGGAACCTTCCGTAGCATGTTCTGAAATTTGTCCCATGCCTCAGAGTATGATTCAGCAGCTTGTTGCTTGAAGTTGTGTATCTTTCTGACCATGTCATTTGTCTTCTCAGGAGAAAAATAATGGGCAAAGAAAACATCCACCATTTGGTCCCACGTCTCAACAAATTCCTTCTCAAGGTTGCACAGCCACTACATTGCATTTCCATCCATAGATGATGGAAACAGCTTTAGGTATATGGCCGTATGAGGGAACCGGTCCACCTTGATCATGTCAAATGTTTCTATAAAATTGCTAATGTGGGCAACAGGATCTTCATGGGCATGGCCATGGAAAGCTTGCGTCTTCACTAGTGCTATAAGCCCTGGCTCGATCTTGTAATTTGGTATGTTGATTGCCTACTTCTTAATCGGGCCTAGCTGTGCTATAGAGGATGATGCATTGATTTTGTCCCATATCGTCTGCTCTTCAGCTGTTGTGTTGTCTACCATTTCTGGTTCTGCGGTAGCAATAGGAATGCCTTCAACCAGGGGTTGAACCATCTCATTGTCTACGACGGGGATCTCAGAGGTAGAACCACTGTATTCCATGGTCCTGGTGGCCACCATACACTACTGCTTGAAAGATAAAAAAAATTATTAGTTCCAGCACTTAATCACAAAAAATAGTACGAATTTAAATTTAATGATTGAATGAGTAAAAGCAGAAGGTGGCCTCGAATGGCTGCCTGTAGCACTCGTAGTGTTGAATGTTGTCATCTCCCCGACAATGGCGCCAAAAACTTGACACGAATTTTTTTTGTGCGTATAAGCGCAAGTGTATGTGTCGTGTAATATAGGCCAAATGAGGCCTGAGTCAAACTCAGGGACACTTTCGTTTAGAGACTACTACTAACTATTGGCAATCAGCTAGACCGATTAAATTTGAGAGAGTTGGTTTTTAAAAGAAAACAAAAGAAAATTAAACTGAAAATGGTTTGATTAAATATAATGATGATGGAATTCCTTAGAAACACTAGTTTCACCACGGATCCCCATTGTATTTTATTTTACCGATTTTAGTATAAATTAACCTCTATCTTAGATAGGAAGCCTGTAGTGAGAATTGCTCACTCCCACGGTACAAGTCACTACCTAAATCTAAGCCAACTCCATGTTTGTAGTAGTTTAAATCTTATATTAGGTGCTTTACGATCAATCTCTAGGTTTCTTCCCACTAATCGCATGTCACCTTTACCAAAGGACGCATAGGATGATGTTTATTTGCGGGTTTCAGGCATTTAATTCTCCTTTCAGATTAATTGTTTGCCTATGATTTCTAATGAAGGTGATCAATCAACACAAGAACAAGCATTCACATGCATAGATATCTAAGATTATGAGGAAAATTACACTAAATCATGCAAAAGTCGATACAATGGTTCACCGTGCTACTCCCATGTCCTAAGGAATTAAGGGGTTTAGCCCTGCATGGTTTTCAACATTAAGAGAATGAAGGGAGAATAGAAAAACGTGGGGAACATGGGGAAACTCGAGTAACCCCTCAGATGGAAGTGCGGGCAGACGATCCTCCTCCTTTGGTGCGTGAATTACGGCCTTCCAGCAGCAAATTTGTCCATCAGATGTGCTCGAATCGTCCAGATGCAATCCTTTGGCTCTGTTCTTTGCTCCTCCTCTCTCTTTCATCTCTCGTGCATGTAGCAAATGATCCTCCTCAGTTTGTCCATCCCTCATTAGGTCATAGACCCACTTATGGCCCTCAAAATAACGTGGACTTTCGGATCTGCAATCCTACAGAAATATGTAAATCGATAGTGTTGGTGGCACTGAGCTGTAGAAGTCGGTGGCACCGAGATGGCTAGATCTCGATCATGGTCTGCAATTCTTTTGAGTCGGTACCACCGACGAGAAGGGTCGGTGGCACCGAGATGGTGCGATGACTTTTTCTTGCCTCTCTATTGTGATTTCAGTGGCACCGAGATATAGGGTCGATGGAACCAAGATTTCTTTGCACACTTAGCACCTGAAAAGCATATAAAATTGTGCATAAGCCCAGGATTAATATAAAATCTCATAAATATGATAAAATAGGCAAGATTTGATGCAAAAGAACATATACTAGCCATTAGAAGTAATCCATGCAATAATCATCAAGAAAGTGGTGAAAACTGCATAAAATAACCCTAAACTAGGCATATAAAATCGACTCCAAATACATGCATCAACCCTCTTTCCAAATATGTTAATATTGACGAAATATACTACTAAGGTATGTGGAGAAAAATTTTGTTGTTTCTGGTGCGTTTGTCACCTCCATAAAATCTAACATCAACTGCCACTACCATACCTAGACAGGGTTAGGGGTTAGGTATTAGGGATGAGACCATAATTCAACTAAGTCCAAAAGCATCCAAACCAAATTAAATCAAGAAAAATTATGAAGATGAACATGTGCAAGATAATAGCATACAAATTACAATTATATCCTCAACATATGGTGAATTTTCTTATAAGTCCAAAATTTTGTACTAAATTGTAAAATAGAGAAAACAAGGTGCAAAAGGTTGAAATTAGATGTAACGTTATCAATTGATTCCAATTCAACTAAAGCAATCAAGAACCCAATTATGTAAAACAACCATATCTAGATTTTAATACAATCTAGGGGCCTTACAATCATAAACACCTAAGAAGGATATTGCCCCCAAAATCCTAAATGAACAAAGATGGTACTCCATACACATCTCATCCTCCAACTCCCATGTGGATTTTTGGACACCTTGATCATTCCACAACACCTTCACTAAAATAGTATGCTTCTTCCTCAACTTTTTAACATGCCTATGTAAGATCAATATTGGTCACTCAACATATGAGATGTAATCATCTAATCAAGGTTCCACATGTGGTATTATATGTACTATATCTGGGTGGCACTTCTTCAACATGGAAAAATGAAACATGTCATTTAGCCTATGCAACTTTAGTGGGAATTTTATCATGTATGCTACCTTACCACTTTGATTTTTGATAGGGTAAGTTTCCATAAACCTAGGATCCAACTTACCCCTCTTCTGAAACCTCAAAATACCTTCCCAAGGGGATACTTTTGAGATAGACATGCTCTCCAATATGGAACTTCAATGGTCTATGATGATTGTCTACATATGAATTTTGCCTGGTCTATGCCTCTTTCAACTACTAATTTATAACCTGAATCTTCTCATCTATCTATTATAGAAACTCATTACTCAAAAAGTGATACTCACCTACATCATACCAGCAAAGAGGTGATACACAATTTATTATGTACAAAGCCTTGTATGGTGTCATATCTATGCTCCTTTGTTTATTGTTGTTATAGGAAAACTCGACTAAACTAAGTTTAATATCCCAACTACCATGAACTGAAGCACCAATCTCTCAATAGGCCTCTAATTTGTATGGTTCTCTCTAACTTACCATCTATTAATTTGTGGGTGGATAGTTGTGTTGAACTTCAACTAAGTTCCCAAATCTACATGTAGATGCTCCCAAAACCTACTTTTAAGTTGAAAACTTCTATTTGAGACTATAATAGTTGGTACATTGTGCATACAAACTAACCCATCCACATAGATCTATGCCAACTTCACTATAGTGTAGTTGGTCTTGACTAGTAAAAAGTGAGTTTTGTCAACCAATCAACAATCACCTAGATAAAGTCATTTGGTTCTCATAGGGAAACCAACCAAAAGTCAATAGTCAAATGATCCCATTACTATTATGGAATTGGAAGAGATTGAAACGTTCATATATGTCTCTAATGCTTTGCCTTGACCTACTGACAAATATGACACCTTGACAGAAACTCTACGACATCACACTTCAATCGTGGTACCAATACAAGTCTTTGATATTATGGTACATTTTTGTAATTCTAGGATGCATTGTGTACATTTAAGAATTTCTTATTTAAGCACCATATTCCTTACACCACCATCATCAAAAACCAACTATTCTAATAACATGCCGTCCCATCATATATCTCATAAAAACCATCATGCTTTCCACTAAAAAACTTTGCTCAAATAATTTTCATCATGGTCCATCCCATTAAGCTCTATGATCTTTTGTATCAACATTAACTTAATAATTGTGCCAACAAGCATGCAAGTTGGGAAACCTCCATATATAAATTTATCTACTAAAGAGACACAAGCATGCCCCTCATTTAGCAAGACATAGAGTATAACTACACTTTTATAGAAAATGAGGATGAAGATGAATTTCTACTCAACGCATCAAACACTACATTTGCCTTTCTTTGATGATAGTTTGTCGTGCATTTGATTCCTTCATCAACTCCATCAATGCCCTATGCCTCGTGTTCAACTCCAAAGCTGAAAAAGAAACATAGTAGATTCTTGTGATATCTGAAGATTCAAGACTTCTCCCCAGTGTCTTGAAATATTCAAATCCATGACCACAACTACTAAATCCAGCTCACAGGGCGAGTAGTTCCCTTTTTCTTCTTAAGATTTCTATAAGCAAAAGAAATAATTATCTTGTCCTACATTAACACACATCTAGTCCATTCTTCACAGCATCACAAAATATGATATAGCCTTTCCTAGGCTTTAGGAAAAACAATACCGGAGAAGATGTCAACTTCTTCTTGAACAACTAAAAATTTGTTGACACTTCCCATCCAAAACAAACATCACACCCTTTCTGGTTAGCTTGATCAAAGGTAAAGTTATCACAAATAGTTCTTGACATACCTCCTATAGTAACCAGCTAGCCACAGGATACTCTAAACCTCTTTCAGTGTCTTTGGTTGTTCCCACTCCAACATTGACTATGTCTTATTAGGGTCTATGCAAACCCCCTTCGCAAACATGAGATGACCAACAGAAGACACATCAGTCAACCAAAATTCACACTTAGTGAAATTAGCATACAACCTATGCTTTATCAACAACTCCAACACTTGAAGATGTTTCTCATGTTTATGATTGTCTATGAAGTAGTTCAAGATATCATATATGTGAAACACTATAAACTAGTCGAGATACTAATTGAACACCCAGCTCATCATATCCATAAATGAAGTCATGCATTGGTTAGCCCAAATGGCATATCACAAACTCATAGTGATTGTACTTAGCCCCATAAGCGGTCTTAGGTGTTCCATTTGCCTTGATCCTTAAATGGTGATATCTGGACCTTAGGTCTATCTTGGAAAACCTTATAGCGCCCTTTAATTGACCAAATATATCATCTATCCTCAACAATGGGTACTTGTTCTTTGTAGATGCTTTGTTCAAGTATTGGTAGTCTATGCACAACCTCATAGACCCATCCTTCTTCTTTATGAACAACACTGGAGAAAACCAAATGGATGTGTTTGGCCATATGAAACCCTTATTCAAAAAAATTTTGAAGCTACATCTTCAACTTCTTCATCTCAATAGGTGCCATCCTATAGGATTCTTGCGCTAGGGGTTGTGTACCAAGAACCAAATGGATCAATCTCTCTCATGGGTGGTACACCAACAAACTTGTCAAAGAAAACATTCTTAAAACTCATGAACCACTGGAACATCCAAGATAATAAGACTCCTCATCTAGGTAACTACCACGTGTGCTAAGAAATTTTTACAAGCATGCCTCATCATATTTTCCATTATCGTTGTTGATACCAAACACATAGGGAAAATTATTCTTTCTAACACCAGACAACTATCTCCTTGGAAAGACCAAGAGACGTCACAATCCCAAAACTTAACAATATTGAAACTACAGTCTGTAACAACCTTGTACTTCTCCATGGTGTACATTCCTAGGATCATAGAGAAACCATTCATATCAAGGGGCATAAGATCCACTTGAATGATGCATTCTGAGAAAATAAGAATGTAGGATGGACATAGCTCTCACAATACAACAGACTCAATTGAAGAGTTTCTAGTAAGAGATTATTAGATCTACTTTTAACATAAAAGTTACTAATATTTAGCACCTCTGTAGTGATAAATGAGTGTGTCACTCCAGGGTCAACCAAAATAGATACATATGTAGATGCAGATAAGTTAGAATGAAAAAGTTATATCTGATGAATCACAGTTTCTGCGTTCACCACTCTATTCAGATTCCTTATATCTTAGAATATAGTCATTTTCCCATGAAAACATCAGCTTTGACTTCTTCCTATTTGTATAAAAGACCCTTCCTGAGAAGTTTGGCGACATCCTCTACCATTGTCACTATGTTTCTATGAGCCACGTCGGGTCTAACTCTGTCATTGTATCACTTATTGATTTTTTAGTGGGAAAGATAGTTTGACATGTCAAACATATACACACTTGAAATAACTCCTCATATCATAAGGATAAGGCCCATTCCCATATTGTGGCCTGCATGGTGTTGTTAGCATCATTAATCCCAAAATGTTTGTCCCAGATGGTAGAAATTTTGTCCTCTGCTCTTGGTAGGAGACCATTAAGACTTCTCTTGTGCCCTCATTATTGATGCTACTGAGCTCTGTTGTAACTGTTCATATTGTCTTTTATTGCTTTGGCACATAAAACCCATATTTCTTATAACTACCATACTATTGTCGTTGTAACTTAGCAACCTCTTCCTTGAATTAGAATCATAAAGATTCATCACATTGTATTTATCCTCCTCACTGTCTCTACAAAGGTAGAAAACTTCTTTGTGTCTAAGGTAGACGCCAACCAAACCAACTATGCATTTAAGACCTTCTAAAAACTCTTGATCACCTCCTTCTTCATAGCTACCATATGAGTAAAGAACCTCAACAAATCCATAAACCTAGCTTTGTAGTCATTCACAAACCATGTTCTCTGGTGCAACCACTTAAACTGATCCATCTTCTCCTCTAGATCTGACTTAGGGAAGTATCAACTCTCAAACTCCCACTTAAATTCAGCCCATGTGATCACATTATCATGCCTCTTCTCCTCAGTAATGACCCAATGATGTTCAAAACTATCCATCCAAAGGTATATCACATGCTTAATGTTCTCCTCCTCAAAGATGTTCAAGATCATGAATGCCTTCTCACGCTTGATTAGCCATAGATCTGCATTTGTCATTCCTACATACTCTATGGATCTACACACTTCAGTATCTCTAATGTCTTCTTGGGATCATATGTCGACTCAGCATTTGGTGTAGGTATCCTAGGCAGAGGTACATATCCTATTTTTATGAACACATAATTGTAGGCATTAGTTGTCCAAAGAGAAATTAGAAATTGGATCATCTATGGTTGTCTGGTCGGAAGGATGTTGGATAGGCTCCTTTGGTACCATCTTAGGAAATACTCCTATTGTGCCATCTTCCTTTCATCACCTAGTGGTGTCATGTAGCTACTCTGTGTTCTCCATGTGGTCCATCCATAGTTGTATAACCATATACAATGGTTAGACATGGTGGACATTTAAGAATAGACACAACATCCTAAATCTTATGTCCCTATAGACTAAGAAAACCTAAACATCTTGTACCACCAACTGTGGCGCCCCACCACAAAAAATCAAGATTACTCAAATGAAACACTCATAGGTCACTAATTAATCAACATTATCAAAAATTCACATAGAAAATTCTATTTAATTTTCCAAACATATCAACAAGGTAATATGTATGAAAATCCCACCTTAAATTCATCTAACATCGGGTAACTTTATAAGAGTTCAATGACAGTCATCACAACATGTATACAAAAGATTTCTTGCCAACTAATTCCAAAATGTACACTATGAAAAGCTTACAACCAAAAATCATGAGTCAAGACACAAACAAATAGATTCCCTGTTACAACCCCAATTTTTGGGTTCATATGGTGGGAAATGCAATTTCTCCAATAAATGTATGATTATGGGAATTGTGTGAATTATATGTATTGAATGGATTCTCTTTGCAATATTACCTTTTTGCATGTAATTTCATGAATCATAATATATTAATGAGTCCAACAGGATTAAAAGAAAAAGAAGAAATCAAATAATGCAATATTAAGAAGGAAATTTGAGATAATGATAAAAATATGAGAAATATGTGGAAATATGGATAATGGAATCATCATGGATGAGATTTTGAGTCCACATGGTTTCCAATGGTAAAAGGAATCCAAATAAAGAAAATAAAAGATTAAGAGAGAGAGAATATGCTTAAAATATGTCTTATTAAGAGATAACTTGCATATGAAGAAAAGTCTTCGAGTTTGAGTCCCAAACTTTGCACACATGAAGTTTAAGTCATTATGGACTTCTCCCTAAAATTTGAGATTAAAGGGATAAACATATCGGGAGATATGAATTTTGGTAAGTTTCCTAAAGTGTAAAGGAATAACTAAGATAATGAGAAAAGAAAGATGTAGAAGCATCTAGAAGGCTAAGAGTTATCCTTCAAGGTGGATTTCATATCTTTGGGATTCATTGGGTCCCAAGGATGTCCAAGTTGCAAAGATAATGGAATAAGAAAGAGAAAATACCAAATAAATAAACTTATTAAAGTAAAACTTGCACATGAAGATAATGCCCTTTTTCCTTTGGAATGTGGGACTCAAATTGGATACATGAGTAGATTAAGGCAATATAAAGAATCCCTCAAATTTTGGTTGTAAAAAGATGCACAGTTTTCAATATATGGAATTTTGAATTTATCCTAAAGTGAGAAGGATAATTGGATTAAGAAAATGTGTCACGATTTATTTAGGATTAAAATCCCAATTTTGTTTATTAGGTGCGCACTCGTGACCATTGGATCAGAGATCCATGGCTTGGGTTGAGTCCCGGTCTCATGAGAACTGGGAACACAGAAGTCCAGGTTGCGAGAGGTTTGATTGGGATTTGATCAAGTTTGAGGCAACGAGCAGAGTCGATGATGAATCCATTGTATTTGGGAGTGTGTTCCGATCTTATCTAGCCTAAGTTGTTGGTGGTTTCGTTGAGGATCGAGAGAATCCCCAACTCACCGGATGTCTGAGGTCAGCCATATATATAGGGGATGGCTCTAGGCATTGCGAGCCATCCCACATCTTCTACCCTCATAATCGGAGCGCCAAGATGAGTTAGCTGGTGGCCTCAATTCGACCGAACCCCCTTTTCTTCCCCCCTCATCTAGCAATAGGCATCACCGGAATAGCCAAGGCTCGTTGGCGGTGAAGGAGCAGCTCAAGGAAGCAATTGAGGGCACCCTCAAGTTCGGGAGAGCAAGGGGAAGCTCTCAGTCCAGTTAGTTTGCTCACAGGTGGACGGAGGCTCAGAGTCAATGGAGCATTGACCCTCGGAGCTTCGCAGACCGGCGTGAGAGGCTGAAGACGAGCCCTCACAGAATTACCATCTTACCCTCCCGCTCCTTTAGTCCAGGTAAGGGTGTTCTCGTCCTTTGTTTTGTTTTCTTCACTGCCAAGGTGAGCACCTCGCTGGGTCCGGGCACTGACGCGGCACGAGCCGGTTGGCTCACGCCCGGCTCAAAGGGACGTGAGGCATTCCCTGATTAGCCAGGAGCAATTTAAATGCTAAAAATCATAGAAATTGATAGGAAGGTCAGATGAAGAAACTTTATATATGAAAAATGATCCAAAAAATATGAGGAATCTGATAAAAATATTATTAGAACATGATTTAGTTTCTAATTGCAAAAGTACCTTAAGATGATCATATAATGCATTAAACTTAGGTTAAAACCCCTAATGATGATTAGAGATCAGATCTAAGATTCTTAATGGGTTAATTTGAGTATTAGTAACCTATTGAGATATAAAGTGAGATTTGAACCTGATATTAGATAATAATTGGCTTGCTTTAGGGCTTTAAACAAGAATCTATGATAATGCATTTAGAAACCCTAATCTAGGGTAAAAAGGGTGATTAACTTGAATCATCCGAAATTCTTTAGAATAATGTTGTTGTGAGTCAAACCTAAGTCTGGTAAGAAGGAATTAAAAAGCTTTTAAGGGTTTGAGATTAGATTTTCTATTTTAGGGTTTATGGTGTCAATAATGATGATGAATCCTAATAGGAAGTAGGAAACCCTAGGAAGCGAGTTCAAATGAATAGATCTTGATAAAGTGAATAGTAAATAGATAATATGATTGTTTTAGGATTCTTGCTTGTGTGTGTGGATTGAACTGCTTGCCTGGATACTTTCTGGCTTGGATTACTATTAGCTTGCTGATTCGACTGAATAGGTATATGGTTACTTATGAATAATCACCTTTAGTTTCACAGCGTTTCCTGGATGTTTTTATCGAGTGATTGCAACCTAAACTGTTGGATGTTCAATTCTGCAATCCTATAATGTCCCTATGAGTATCACAATTAATTATGTATGTTTATTTTCGAACCTACATGCCACCATGATGTATGTTGCAAGACCAAGCCCCGGAGGGAAGGTCTGATTTGGTCAAGCCCTAAAGGGAAGACCATTGGGCACCTCGAGAGGTGATTGACCCCAGGCACCAAGCTCAGCATGGAGAAGGTGGCCTTATGTCCCTTGCAAGGGAAAAACCCTAAGAGAGAGTAATCTAGGGTTTAGGGCAAAAGCGGTTGAGAAGTCACCTTGAAAGTGTAATTTGGATTGTTAATGATAATTTGGTTATTAGAAACTATTTGTGAAATTGTGACTATTTCCCACATACCAGTATAGAAATATACTGACTGACATTTTGTTTGTCGGCGTTTTAGGTACATTTCTGAAAAAGTACAAACAGTAAATTGAAATATTATGAAGATACAATTAATCTGTTCAAAGAGGATTAGTTAGATAGACTTGTTCGGTGGATAGAAGTCTAAATATGAATTTTCAAGGTATGCAAAAAGATTTATTTTTATTCCAGCTTTTCAGTTTAGAAATAGTAGAATTTGATAAATATTTTTTATTAAATGCCAAACCACAGATCTTGAATTATTGGGATAGCGTCTCTGACCTTTTGATCTCCCTTGATTGGGGGTTACCAGGAGGTAGGGTCGTTACATTTGGTATCAAAGGCAATGATTTCTCATTTAATCCTTAATAATTATTAAATTTTACAAACTCTGTAGAACACAAGAGAGTTATTAGAGAATTTTTCAATGACGGAGGTGTCTAGAAAAGGATCACGGTCTAGGGGCTGGCAATATTTTCCTCTGCCCCACTAGTCAGTCACGAGGACTCTCGGATGCGATGTGACTGCCTGGCCAAGGTCTGAGGTTTTGACTCGAAATAAGATACCTTTAGGACTCTCTCATCTATTTTGTCCCTTCTCAACCCTAATTCAATTAAGGTTCTAAGGCTTAGGGTTTTTCTCTCTCCTCCCCACCCTATTAAGGTTAGGGTAAGTATGATAAGGATTAAGGAATTCTCCACCAAATCAATGAAAAGCATGTAAACAAGATGTCATGGACATAAGCTTAATAGTTTAATTGTAAACTAAAGATTAGTTACATGCTTAGGTTGCATGGTGTGTGTTGTCGTGCCCTCAGGAGAGCATTGAGGTTAGACCTTCTTATCAGGAGGTTGAGGAGAGAGTCATCCTTGGAGGCAGAGGCCTCTAGGAAGAGGTAGAGACCTGACGCATCCTCTATGAACGATGCTAACCCTAACCCTAAGTGGAGTTTGAGGAAGAGATGACATGATGAGTTAGATATCATAGTTGACCATGTATGTGGGTTGACATGCATATTGGTTTTGAGTACCCATGAGAAGAATGAGCTATTTCAAGACGGTTAACCTAGTGCCTTTTGACAACCCAACCTTGGAAGGGTTGTGCCTGTTAGGATGAAAGATATCTCCTTCTTTGAAGAGGATAGTGGTGACCATATAGAAACCCTTATGGGCATATACGAGCATAGAAGAGCATGCACCTATGTAGGAGAGAACGTCAGCAGTATTGGTAGTAGTTTGATACTTAGGTTTGAGGGGTTATGCCTGACACATTAGGAGATGAACATGTCGAGCTTTGGATAATCTTGATCAAACATAGGTTTGGATCATACTTTTCACCTATGTAGGTGTATGCATGTATCCTTAAGAGCTTGATCCACCTTATTAGAACCTCCAGTGGTAGGGTCAGTTGTAGGTTTAGCTCTAGAGGGAACAAGACCCGAGAAAGAGGGTTGGAAGCTTAGACTCTGAGACATGAGGAATCATGGGAATTTGGGTATGTTATAACCTATTTTAGAAGACCCTACTGAGTAGATAGTTATAGTTGCTCATTTGCGATCATTGAAGGCTTGTCGTACCTTGTTTATCTTTAGAGGAACCAAATCCTAGAAAGAGAAAGTGACTTCTTAAACCAATGTACGGAAGTAGTAGGTACCTACCTTACCTTATAGGTATAGAAAGGAGAGTTCCTTAGGCCCTAGGGAGGTACGGTAACAAGTTATGAGGTCTCACACCGAGTTGGTTGTCCTTTTGTAGGACTCTAAGTTGTTGTTCACGTGGAAGGATAGTAGGAAGTGCATGTTATCCCTTGTACATGATTGGGTCGTGGTTGAAAATTTGAGCATTCAGTTAGGCAGTGAAGGCATAAGGAGTGAACCTAGGGTTCCTAGACCTAAGAGGGGAAGTAGTAGTACCTGGTACACCTGATGCTCATGAAGATGTTTGAGTTCCTACATATTTGATCATGGCACCCCCTCATGTTTAGGGGAAAACGAAACCCCCTTGGACTAAGGTATATGTTGTTGAACCTCTCACCCATGTTGGAGACATACTCAGGTATGATTGTAGTCCAATGTTGAGGAATAGGAGCAAGTATGACATACAAAGGAACCCAGAGTGGATTAGTGGGTTGTCTTCTTGCTAGCTACGTGCCTAAGTAGCATGATAGGGTAAGCCCGCACATGATGAGGTAAACCATGGATGAAGGAACGTTGGTGACCTTTGTTGCTATTAAGAGATAGTTTTCTCTCCATCTTGGGGAGGGACCCTTCTGTTAGGTGCAACTTTTGTGTAGGGTCAAATTAACCTAAAGAGGTCTCTCATAGGAGCTTGATGAGCTAAGTGGAGAGAACATGGTATGAGAATGAATCTATAGACCCTTGTGTGACTATCTCTAAGGGGCATGAAGATATGTTGCCATGGAGGTAACCTTATGGGGCATGAACAAGTTAGGTAGGTCTCCATGATCCCTATGAAAGGATGTAAGTTTGACCATGAGTGCCTAGAGAGATGATGGAGTTTTGGGTAAAGATTCAAGAATGAGATGTGCTATGATGGAATCCTAAGTCAATACTAAGGTCAAGAAGGGATAAGACTGATGGAAGTAGGAGTTGTTTGTTCCCTGGATGCACGAGACCATAGAGTCGGGAGGTAATAGCTACCTTTGCCCAAGAACCATGGGTTAGGAGGTTGGCCACCTTCATGAGTTCATGGGGCCTAAGGGGTAAAAGTGAGAGGCACTCCTTAGATGCATAAGGGTCGAATCACCCCAAAAGTGTCGGCGCCCTAGAGACCTTAAGGTAACGACTAAGGATTGTACATAAAGGAGATATGTTAAGATCCAAAATGTGACAAGAAAAGTCTTCCCATGGGTGTAGACCCATAATTGAGTTGTTTATGATGTGGAGACATGTGATGTATGTTTCAACTTAGTTTGGAAAGTGTACTGGCGATGTGTGATGCACCATCTCTACTCTTGGAATGGGATGAACTTTGTATTTGGATTGCAGCCAAATGCTTATTTCCTCTCATTATGGGGGTGAGAGATAGGGAAATATGCATGCCATATACTAAGGATAAAGATGATGTGAGTTGAAACATTGATACGATGTATGAGGATAGAGATAGTAGTGTATCTTTGTGGAGAGTATGATGTATGGATGGTTTACAAACACAAAGAGAACTAAGGTAGTCATCATGAGGATGTTTTACCAAGAGCAGCATGGAATTTATGAGTTATATAATCTTGAGTTGGATAACCAATATGATGAGCTTGAAGTTTTCTTGTCTCAATTAGACCTAAATCCGAGATGAGGATTATAAGTGGAGTATATGAAGGTTTATGTCTTCACCGTTACCTAGCACATAAGGATGTAGGTGGTAGTGGATTCTCTTTATCGAGACACAACTGTCTAGTTTATCCAGTAGAGAGGCTAGAAGAGGTGGTTGGGTGAACCCTAAGTTTGTGAGACATGTTTGGCTAACACTAAGATACAACCCGACCTGTTGGTCAAGTAAGGGTTGTTTGGGTAGCCAGCCTAGAGCTTGATGAGATAGAAGGATGGTTGTAAGACCCTATGATACACCTCTTAGGAAATGAAGGTGATGGTACCCATGACTAGAGCATTTTAGGGTTTCAAAGATGTCAACCTTGTAGAATCATGACAAGTAGAGGCTCATGATGTTAAGTACACCGTAGTACTACCAAGATAGTTAAAGTTTGCAGTAGTACTTTGAATACCTGAGATGAAGAAGTATATAAAGTTGCATGTGGCTTCTCGTCATGCATGCGAGGAGGTGAAGGACGAACATTCAAAACTCAGTGAGTTTCTATAGAAAATGAAGAGTCCCAGAGAGGGAATGGGAGTGGATCACCATGGACGTTGTAGTGAGTCTCCCCTGGACCAAGAGAGGTTAGGATGCAATATGGGTTATCGTAGATTGCCTAACCAAGTTGACCTAACCCCTTTCCTAAGAGAGAGAGCACTGTCAAAGTGACAGATCTGGTTGAACTATATGCATGAGAGAGAGAGTTCAACTACACCATGATCCGAGTTCAATATCTGGAGCATGACCTCAAGATCACTTCCATGCGGTGGAAGTAGGTACATGAAGAACTCGGTACTAGTTTGAAGTTTAGAACAGCTTATCACCCCTAACTGATAGTTAGTATGATCCAGACTAGAGTGTCTGATGAGAGTGTGTGTGCTCATTCAGGGTGATACATGGGGGCAGTTCCTGTCCTATGAGAGTTTGTTTGTGACGATAACCACCATAGCCAGTATCAGGATGAAAGAATCTCTATAAGGGAGGCTGTTTCGGTCACCGCTTCATTGGGATGATGTCGGTGAAAGGACCTTGTGAAGGTCAGAGAGACCACAGTGTGTGTAGATGAAGTTACTTTCATCGTGCGATGGCTGAAAAATCCCAAGGGAATCATGAATCGTGAGCTGATGTGAAGCAGACTAACATGTCATTCACTGTGGGAGAATGTGTAATGAAAACCCAAACCCTATGAGCAATGGTTGAGAAGGTTGAGTCCCCGATACATAGGTCCATTCAAGATGGATTGGTGGAGATGCTTATGTTTAGCATTACCCCTCATGATAACATAATGTATGATGTGTTCCATGAGTCTGATCTAGAACACTATGTGATGTACCCGAACCATGTGTTGAGCCATGAACCTATTAAGCTTCTAGGGAGGCTGAGATATCTTGAGTTGCCTATGAGGGTACGAGATACCAAGGTGAGAGAGAACTCAGATTAAGAATATAAGATAATAAAGGTTCTTTGGAAGCACAATGGAGAGGATGAGGCTACATGGGACCCAATGATGGACATGGGAAAATCTTATCCTAATTGTTTGTATGTTTGGTGGAATTTTGAGGGCAAAATTCCTTTAAGAGGGGAAGGATGTTACAACCCCAATTTTTGGGTTCATATGATGGGCAATGCAATTTCCCCAATAAATGTATGATTCTGGGAATTGTGTCAATTATATGTATTGAATGGATTCTCTTTGCAATATTCCCTTTTTGCATGTGATTTCATGAATCATAATATATTAATGAGTCCAATAGTATTAAAAGAAAAAGAAGAAATCAAATAATGCAATATTAAGAAGGAAATTTGAGATAATGATAAAATTATGAGAAATATGTGGAAATGTGGATAATGGAATCATCATGGATGTGATTTCGAGTCCACATGGTTTCTAATGGTAAAAGGAATCCAAATAAAGAAAATAAAAGATTAAGAGAGAGAGAATATGCTTAAAATATGTCTTATTAAGAGATAACTTGTATATGAAGAAAAGTCCCTCTTACTTTCGAGTTTCAGTCCCAAACTTTGCACACATGAATTCTAAGTCAATATGGACTTCTCCCTAAAATTTGAGATTAAAAGGATAAACGGATTGGGAGATATGAATTTTGGTAAGTTTCCTAAAGTGTAAAGGAATAACTAAGATAATGAGAAAAGAAAGATGTAGAAGCATCTAGAAGGCTAAGAATTATCCTTCAAGGTGGATTTCGTATCTTTGGGATTCCTTGGGTCCTAAGGATGCCCAAGTTGTAAATATAATGGAATAAGAAAGAGAAAATACCAAATAAATAAACTTATTAAAGGAAAACTTGCACGTGAAGATAATGCCCTTTTTCCTTTGGAATTTGGGACTCAAATTGGATACATGAGTAGATTAAGACAAGATAAATAATCCCTCAAATTTTGGTTGCAAAAGGATGCACAGATATCAAGATATTGAATTTTGAAGTTATCCTAAAGTGAGAAGGATAATTGGATTAAGAAAATGTGTCATGGTTTATTTAGGATTAAAATCCCAATTTTGTTTATTAGGCATGCACTCGTGAATGTTGGATCTGCGATCCATGACTTGGGTTGAGTCCCAGTCTCGTGAGAACTGGGAACCCAAAAGTCCAAATTGCGAGAGGTTTGATCGGGATTTGATCGAGTTTGAGGCAACGAGCAGAGTCGAGGATGAGTCCATCGTCTTTGGGAGTGTGTTTCGATCTTATCTAGCCTGAGCTTTTGGTGGTTTCGTTGAGGATCGAGAGAATCCCCAACTCATCGGATGTCTGAGGTCGACCATATATATAGGGGACTGCTATGGGCATCGTGAGCCATCCCACATCTTCTACCCTCGTAACCGGAGCGCCGAGATGAGTTAGTTGGTGGCTTCAATTTGACTGAACCCCCTGTTCTTCCCCCTCATCTAGAAACAAGCATCACCGGAATAGCCAAGGCTCGTTGGTGGTGAAGGATCAGTGCAAGGGAGCAATTGAGGGCACCCTCGAGTTCGGGAGAGCAAGGAGAAGCTCTCAGTCCAGTTAGTTTGCTCGCAGGTGGACAGAGGCTCAGAGTCAATGGAGCATTGACCCTCATAGCTTCGCAGACCGACGTGAGAGGTTGAAGATGAGCCCTCACAGAATTACCATCTTACCCTCCCGCTCCTTTAGTCCAGGTAAGGGCATTCTCGTCCTTTGTTTTGTTTTCTTCACTGCCGAGGCGAGCACCTCGTTGGGTCCGAGCGCTGACCCGGCACGAGCTGATTGGCTCACGCCCGGCCCAAAGGGACGTATGGCATTCCCTGATTAGCCAGAAGCAATTTAAATGCTAAAAATCATAGAAATTGATAAGAAGGACGGATGAAGAAACTTTATATATGAAAAATGATCAAAAAATACGAGGAATCTGATAAAAATAGTATTAACACTTGATTTCATTTCTAATCGCAAAAGTAACTTAAGATGATCATATAATGCATTAAACTTAGGTTAAAACCCTAATGATGATCAGAGATCAGATCTAAGATTCTTAATGGGTTAATTCGAGTATTAGTAACCTGTTGAGAAATAAAGTGAGATTTGAACCTGATATTAGATAATAATTGGCTTGCTTTAGGGTTTTAAACAAGAATCATTGATAATGCATGTAGAAACCCTAATCTAGGGTAAAAAGGATGATTAACTTGAATAATCTGAAATTCTTTAGAATAATGTTGTTGTGACTCAAACCTAATCCTGGTAAGAAGGAATTAAAAAGCTTCTTAGGGTTTGAGATTAGATTTGCTATTTTAGGGTTTATGGTGTCAATAATGATGATGAACCCTAATAGGAAGTAGGAAACCCTAGGAAGCGAGTTCAAATGAATAGATCATGATAAAGTGAATAGTAAATAGATTATATGATTGTTTTAGGATTCTTACTTGTATGTGTGGATTGAACCGCTTGCCTTGGTACTTTCTGGCTTGGATTAGTATTAGCTTGCCGATTCGATTGAACAGGTATGTGGTGATTTATGAATAATCACCTTTAGTTTCACGGTGTTTCCTGGATGTTTTTATCGAGCGATTGCAACCTAAATTGTTGGATGTTAAATTTTGCAATCCTATAAATTCCTTATGAGTATCTCAATTAATTATGTATGTGTATTCTCAAACCTACATGCCACCCTGATGTATGTTGCAAGACCAAACCCTAGAGGGAAGGTCTTATTTGGTCAAGCCCTGGAGGGAAGACTATTGGGCACCTTGAGAGGTGACCCCAAGCACCAAGCTCAGGATGGAGAAGGTGGTTGTATGTCCCTTGCAAGGGCAAAACCCTAAGAGAGGGTAATCTAGGTTTTAGGGCAAAAGCGATTGAGAAGTCACATTGAAAGCGTAATTTGGATTGTTAATGATAATTAGGTTGTTAGAAACTATTTGTGAAATTGTGATTGTTCCCTACATACTAGTATAGAAATATATTGACCGACATTTTGTTTGTCAGCATTTTAGGTACATTTTTGAAAAAGGAGAAACAATAAATTGAAATATTGTGAAGATACAATTAATCTGTTCAAAGAGGATTAGTTAGATAAACTTGTTCGGTGGATAGAAGTCTAAATCTGAATTTTCAAGGTATGCAAAAAGATTTATTTTTATTCCAACTTTTCAGCTTAGAAATAGTAGAATTTGATAATTATTTTTGATTAAGTGTCGAACCATAGATCCTGAATTATTGGGATAGCGTCTCTAACCTTTTGGTCTCCCTTGATTGGGGGTTACCGAGAGGCGGGGTCGTTACATTTCCCTTATTAGAAATGAGACTATAAGGACACCTCTAGGACTCTACCAAGAACCATTACCACTCTCCAAACTCTATTGACCACAAAATTGAGGCTCCTATCCACCTAAGGTCAAGTTGTGTTGCTATTCACCTAAAAGATGTGCATAACCACAAGATGAAACCCAAGTCTTGATATGACATGAAAATTAGTAACACTTACTTCTTACAAGCATATTATATGATCACATTAATTAATACAGATAGATCAACAAGTAACAAATATGTACATGGAGTGTATATGTACATACATAGATATGTATACAAACATAGATACAGATTATGAGCCACAAATAATACTTGCAGGAATTAAATAGTAGTAAAAGCATACAATGTGGTTCTCTAATCTACTATCTACTATTCTATCATACTAAACATCACCACTCGTCTCTGTCCTCACAACTCCCTTAATCACTTGGACTCCTGTGAAGCAGTCGTGTTGCTGATAAACCATCCATTATTTGATACTGGATGGACTCTTTAAACATATATATATTAACCATTTGTTCATCTATCTTCTCGGTCCTAATACTTCTCTTCCATGTAATCATTATAACTACTAAAGGGAAACCCCTTTGCCATGCAATTACTAAAGGGAAACAGTTTGCCGCAATGGACTACTTAATGATTAAACAACTACTTCTAGATCTACGCCAGATTACTACTATAGAAGACATGGAGATTTGAAGACCGTAATCAATAGATTATCATCAAATAGGCAGATTTACATATGCAAATTGCCGTGCAAAACAGCATACATGCCTCGCGTATCATGGTTTTGTAAAGGAAGGTTGATCGCATTGCGCATGCAATATGAGGATCTTTGCCCAGATCTACTAGGACTTAGTATGCATTTCTGATGATGATCAGGTCGTTCAACACGTTGATGGATTACTTGTAATATATTGTGCACTGCCACAAAGATGGCACACTATGAATATCCGTACATAGCCTGCTGCTGGCATGTTCACCGCTCGTCTCCGTCCTCTAGAATTCCAGTACGTGATAGACTTTTTATATAGAACCTAATTTTCATTAATCTCAATAATACTTGAACTCTTCAAACTTTATCCTATCAACTACACCAACGATAAGACTATTGTTGCTCTGTTCCAACTGATTCACTGTCATGTTAATCTGTTATCTCTGCCCACATCGTTGCATAAATATATCCTTGTCCTTCATCCTTGTGGTCGGGTTGAATTTTGATCCTTAATTTGTTCGCTGGCCCACAGTTTATGAGAGAAATAGGGTTGTAGTGATTATTATTATGGACAAAAAGACCATCATGCATGTTGCGTGGTCCTCACTTCATGCATGAAAGACTCTTCTGGATGGGCAGCCACTCCATGAGTCACCAAAAGACAGAAATAAGAATTCATTGCTGGGTTTTCTGGATGTTCTTCAGTGTCTACACTCTGCACCATATTCTCCTTCGATGTAGTGAATCTCTAGATGAAGGCACAATCCTGACGGTGGTGAGTGTCGGTGTCTCCGGTGGAAAATCATTACGACAACATTTGCTGCTAAGGTTGGGAGATGGGTCAACCATGCCAACACAGGTTTGCTAGAACAACTTGATTATTTGTCAAAACTAATATGTGTAGCCTTCCTGGCAGGGAATGATATCCCTGTACGATGGACTTTCTATGAAGTACGTTCAATCAATTATAAGGAGAGCATACTTGGCATCTATGCAAGGCAGAGCATGCCTTCTTTTGCCGGATATGATAAGACCTGCCAATGGATTAGTGTCATCCCAACTTTCCTGATATGTGCAAAAATAACAGTGTTGGCCATTATATGTTTCTGTATGTATGATCAATGATTCATCTACGAACAATACTACTGATGGTGATCATCTTTTCAGTGAAGTATCTCTGCCTTTTACAATAAACTCTCGATTTTGTAATGCTCTCTCTTCTTATTGAACTACAACTTTTTTGGTTTATCCTTTCCTCTTGGTTTCCAAAAAATATGATTGCGTGACAGATTTAGATATCATTAGAGATGACCAATTACTTGCAGTTCATCCAGATTCCAGCCTGGAATGTTACTATAGATGTTAAAAATTCTTTATTGTCCTTATTGGAAAAGTACAATGGTTACATATAAAAAAAATATGATATTACATACATGTTTCCTATTCTAGATGGGCATTAGGACAGCACCCACTGTCATTGTAGGTGAAGAATGATGTAACATGAAAGTCATCATAAAAACAGTAACCAAACAGAAGGGGGTTTGAATCTGCATATGTCGTACATTAGGTTTATTACTAATTTACATAAGAAAATAGATACTCTTAGTTTAGTTATTACATGCTCCTGATGATTGATTCAAAGGTAGATTTTACTATAATTAAACACAAGCTAAACACACCTATATTTACTTCCATCATAGAAGTCAAGCCTTATTTCTTCAGAGGCTGTTTCAGTCGGTATTCAATTAATTCAGCTTAATCTGATCAAGGTACAATGTGTACATATTCATTTATATTAATGTATCTTAAAGAGCATTCATCTATTTTGTTGAGGAAATTCAGTGAGTTACAAAAGCTTGACACAAGGATGCCTTCAATCCCACGTATATTATACATACATCAAGATCTCTGTCTTAAGAGTGTTTATATAAGCTTCAAGCTTCGTACTCCAAACAAACAATAAATTAAAATTTTATGTCGGATATTTGATAGTTTCCAATGTGAGAACTTTTCTGTTACATCCATTTTTAGTTAATATTATGCAATAGCATCTTGGATAGTACCAAGGAAATAATTCAAATGCCACTTCATGAGACAAAATTCTTTTGCATTCTATATTAGTTATCTGGTAGTAAAAATTGAATCTTTGTTGGTTAATTCATTTCAAAAGATATTTTTCCATAATTAAAATTTGTGGTTTATTTGTCAGATTTTCTAGAATGAAACTAATTATGTGACTTTCATTCATTAGAGCCTTTTTTTCATTACTATCTATTTTACATGAAGGATTATTCATGACAAAAATTACAATTTTGTTATTTTTCATCATGATATTTTAATTTGTTGATTGTTTTCCTAAATGGTTATAATTTTTTTCGATGTAGATATAATTAAAGAAGATAATTATCCTTACAGATACATGTAAGACATATGTGTACAACTTAACACTATCACTAGGATGTTCGCCTTTTTATATTGGAATCTGCTTGAGACTTCTATTGCAATAACAAGCTATGGTAGTTGTGTTGAATGTTATCATATTACCTTCTTCCTCTTAATTATAAATACTTTTCAAATAAACAAATATAGGAAATTATGTATGCATATTACTTAGATAGAAATATAATATTAAATATGACTAAGTGCAAGCTTCTACTCTAACTAGAATTCTTTTTCAACAATTTTCTAATGATAATGCTTTAAATTCATGTCTATTGATGCAAAAAATCAACTAAAAACCCTCAATGATTATATCTTTACAAAATTCCGTTTTATTTAACAAAATTTGACTATTTATTAGCAGTAAATAAGCAACATTTTGTTTGGCTTTGTCCACAACACTTTTGATGAAATTTAACTTGTTTTTTTATTGTATTGTTCTTTGATTTGCACAAATGTATTATGTCTTGGTAGTTTAATTACCAACTCCTTCAAGTGTCATTGATATTGGTATACATATTCTAATGATTCATCTAGTATCGTACCAATTTTGCTAAATACTAATACATGGTTTATACTTCTATGCATAATTGACAAAGCTATGAAGTTATGACAAGACTTTGACTTCAAAATCAAATATAGAGAAACAAGTATCTTTAAATATTATTGTTAGAAGGTAATATAATAAAAATTAGGAGTACCTTTGATTTTTTTATTGATGTAAATCTAGGGATGGAAGAGAATTTCTTTTGTAATATTACTTAGAAATATGTCAACTGTGAGTGGATCTTCTTACTAAAAATGAACATGTTTATGTAATCATACATTGCTTAACAGTATACTTGGTTAAACACGTGACGAATTTATTAGAATTTAAAAAAAATGGCAAGGATATTGCCAAAATTGTTATAGTTATTTCACTTGTAATTTCAAAGAGGTATCACTATTCAATTGGATGGGACAAATTTACACATGAATGGAAAGGAATAACATTCATTCAACTTCTCTACTCTTATTCTCTTATACTACTTTTAAATATAAAATATTTTAGATCAACTATCCAAGGAACATACTCTAGAAAAGGTGTCATTCATGTTCTTCAAATAATATCTATTAAATCAAGAAAATGATCTTACTCTCACTTGAAAGTATGTAGAACCTTGCATGGGATAATATTTCTAGCAAAAAGCGAGCAATAATGGTTTTATAATCATTTTTCCAGAGATCGGTGACCCATTATCTATGTAAAAATTAAGATAGAGACATTTTGGTGCTATAAAATATACATGTACACTATGTAAAATTTAGAATAAATTCTAACCTTGTAAAAATCAGAAGAAAAAAAATATTGGTGTTATGGTACACATGAGAAATTATGTTTCTGAAATGAGTGTTATGCTCAAATATGAAGCATTCTATAAAATGTTCTATAGAAGAGGAAATATTGTATCATTATCTTTTCCTGTAGTAAACATTTCTCTCATTATTTATGCCATTTGATGTAGAAATTATGTTTGTTTTGGGTATTAAAAATGAGATTTTCCTATTAGAAAAAAAACTCAAAGAGTAGCAAAAAAATTGGATGAAAGCAAATGATAGCATTTTCTCTAAACAATCCTCAATTTGCAATGTGATAGAAACATGAAATTTCGTTTATCATATGATTTGCATAAACTTTTCAACTATACATCTATTTTGGAGGTATTTAAACTTTATTTTTTTTTAGTGGATGGGCTTTTCACATGAATATAATCATTGCACTAAGCTACAACATGTTTGGTTGTGGTGATTTTTTTTAGTTATGAATTGTGTCATAACTCAATATCATCATTATATAGTCTAGGAATGGACATAAACAGTGAATCCATCTAATATTTTAAAATGAAAATAAATACATTTAAGTTTAAGGTTTAGCTATGAAACCCAATAAATGAATCAAATAAAGAAACTTTAATAAATTTGTTAAAATATCTACATTTCAAATTATTTAAACTATTAAATATGAATCATATACATTGTAAGCATTGTTCCTTCTTCAGGTGATAAATTGTGTCGACTCAAAAAAATTGCACCATACTTATATAGTAAAATGATTGACAAACTTATAATCAAAATTAAAATTGCTTGTACAGATTGCAATATATTTGACATAAAAATGTTAAGAATAGTGGACAAACAAACTTAATACACACATAAAAATGAAGAAAATATCAATGTCAAAACCTCAAAAATAGTTACATCATAAGACTAAATAAATAAAACTACTAAGAAAATCTAGAGAAATCAAAAGTAAATGAAAAGTTCTACCACATCAATTGTTTGGAAAAAAAATGGAACGTGCAAAGCATGTGCAATAACTAGTTATCATACTAAACATCAACCTCATTTCCGTCCTTCCTTGTCGCACACGATATCTCTCTTTGTTTGTAATTGTGTTTGTCTTATTAGTTCCGTGAATTTAGTGGACACCTCAATAAGCCATTAAATTATTAAATTTCTCACCAATAGTCACGGTATATAAACGGTACGGTCCCATCCTTCTCATATCATAATAATATTCAATTCTCGCTCAACAAAAATCTCTTCACCTTTGATTTCGTCAGTTCGTAGGTTTATGGTGTTGTCACGTCGTCGTTGGACAAACAACATTTCTATGTTCTCCTTTCCGATGGGCAGATTGACAACTTTATTTTGATCGATCAAAGTTTTGAACAAATGACGTGCCCCAATCATAACTACTTCACGATGACGGTTGTGCATGAGATATTCCTCTAGGGGCTCCTGATCTTATGAAGATTCTCGAGGAGTCAATGTATCCTAATGGCAAGCGTAAACATAGTAAGTACAACCAAAACCTTTTTAAATTTTGCATCGTACAAGTACAACTATTGTAATCCTACAATTTGATGCCACCATGGTCAGTTATTACATGCCTCACGGCCATGGGGCTAGAAGTTTAACACCTTGCTTCCGCTCATGCATTGATTTTAACTTCATGAGCGGCACTATTCCCTCTTAACATATTTATAAACTCTAATCGTCATAGTATAAACCTGCCGTTTGTGGCTGCCAACAGGTTTTGCAACTTATGACCTATAAACTGGAATTCATGTCAAGGACTTAATACTGAATACCTCCCTTTCCTTAGCCTTTAGTGGAAAATCAACATAGAATGGTGTCTTACTACTTCATCAACGATCACCATAATTTCGACAGGTTTTTAGGAGGCACCATTGTTTCCGTAAGTACTTAATCTCAAGTATGTTTATAAGGAGTGCACTATTTGTTACGTATCTTCGATCAAGGCTTTCATTTTAATGTTAGTTGGGACATATAAACCTATTAATAAACTAACTTCCTCTATGAAAAAAGTACATGAAATTGATGTTCTACTTGTGTATCTGCAAAATCTTATCTCGCCTAAAAAATTGTTCCTATAGGGTTCTCCTTTGCATGTAGCATGAGGAAGTTAGTGTTTTCTTCTCTTGAAGACAATGATTTAGACTATTACTACCACACTTGATTTCACCTATTACTACCACACTTGATTTCACCTATTGCCAATTGACATGTTCTTACTCAAGGTACATCAAATCCATATTTCCATTTTTATCCAAATGGTTTTAGCAAATAATGTTATTACATTTATAAACTTCTATAGTTACCCATAGTACAAGAAACATAATTTTCTGTCTCACTCATACATTGTATAACAAGATGCTATTATGTTTGAGGACTTTGAGCATTATGTTTTGAGTGACCATATTTAAATCAATTTTGCTAAATACATTGTATATCTATTATTAAAGCTACTTATAATGCAACACGATAAATCTCTTTTATATAAAAGAGTTCAAAAATGCTAGGCTGCAATAGTTTTTTTTCCTTTTGAAAGGAATTCTTGATTTGAATTGTTGCAAATGCATATCTTTATCTAAAACATGAGGAGTGAGGAGTGTCTAATATCTTTAAGTGATCTTGTAGAATCTATTCATGAAAGAATAACAAGCGTATGATACTTTTTTAAAACTATAAATTCAATAAACAACCATCATAGAATGATATAGAATTACATATAAGGTATTATTGGTTCAATATCTTGATGTTAGAAAGAAAAAGTTATAAAACTAATAAAAAAATTCTTATGAAATAATTTTAATAATATATTAGAACAACTTAATTTCTATTTAGGATATGCCAAAATTTAGTAACAAGAGTTCTTGAGCATGTAAATTCTCAATATAGGGATGGTCTATTGTGGAAGTTCGATGAACTAACTAAGGAATTTCATATATATATATCAATTTTATATATTTAAAATTCTTAGAAAGCCATATTATTTGGTGGAACCAAGAGTTCTAATTATAATTTTGAAAAAAAATCCAAGTACTTACTTTAGGACTCTATCTATATTCCACAAATGCTAACTTGCTATGAGTCTAGACTTTACGTCTCTTTCAAGAAGGTGTTGTTTGTGTATCAAAGGATAAGAACAATGTCATACGTAGCGAAATCTGGATGTGTTTGGAAAAAAAATCATATAATTACTATGATGCCAAATGTTAGATGTAATGAATTTTAACATAAGTGGTTTTATTGATGAAAAGGAAATACAATATTATCGCATTGCAATAACCATAATTTTATTTATACCCTTAACACATAAAATTTGTAATTCTATATAATAGGAGGTAGTCACTATTTTTATGATTATTTATCCACAGGATAATGCTTATGCATTAAGGAATAACGGATACAGGACATGATCTTTTAATTTTTTTTTAAACATGCTCAAAGCATACAAATGAATAATGTTCCTTCTAGATACTTAATCATGAATAGGTTTATATTTTTGGACAACTATATTAGGCATTGTTCGTATTTGAACATGATACTAGAAAGTATCAACAAAATTAAGGAAGTTGAGAATGACTATACTTCAGGGTAGATATATCTTATGTTTTTTAGTTAAATTAAAGCCTCACTCATATTTTAACATTAACATTGCTTTTGTTAGACAAAAAATTATATTCAACATCACATTTCCAAAAATGGAAAGACCTTTAGTTCCTAATATAACTATATAATTTACATATAGATGTGGATTTAAGGAATAAAAGGTTAACCATTATTATAAATAGGAATTCCGTTGAATGAGTCTCGCTGAAACTCATAATACGTTGGATCTTCTTCCACTCCTGTCTCGCTCTAGAAATCACGTGAGAGACTAGGGACCAAATTTCACTAGTTGAATAGATTGGGGTAGAGGGATTCAGCTAGAATGACTATCGACCCTCTACACCTAAGCTCTACTCCCTTGTAATTTTCTCTGTTCAGCGTCAAGGGTGCATGCAGCAAATATCTATCATGTTTTCCCGAGTTCATGATGTCAAATCTTTGATCTCCTAATCAGGTGTCCCAGGGTGCTAGGTGGCAGACTAGCGAGGGAAAAAATTCATTGAATGTCATGATTTGCTTTGGCTTTCATATCTAGGCGTTGAAGATCTATTTCCGTACTCCTACTTCTTAACCGTGATGTGGTGGGTTCCCTTTTCTCCCTTTCTTTTCTTGCTTTCTTTTAATTTTGTGCCTTTTATTTCTTTCTTTTCCTTTGATCTTCCTCGGTAGTCTACTACCTTGGCTGCTCATCATGAGGAGGCTTTATCTTCAATCTCTGTGATTGCTTCTCCTCCGATCATTGAGGAGTCATTATATGGGTTTCCACCCGTTCTGGCCGGTGACGAGGTTTTGTCGTGTTACTATTGTCTATGAATAGGTTGCAGGAATGTTTTCAATCATGTGGTTGTTTTAGTCCGAACAATGACTAAGATTGAGGAAGGATTTGTAGTGAATCTACCTAGTGCATGACAACCGGGATTATGAGCTGAAGCACTTAGTTTATTTTAATTCTCGTCATTGTAATGTGTCTATTCCTCATTTCCAATATGGTGTCACCATAGCTCTATTTGTAGATGTTGTATGTCTTCAATGAGTAAATACAATATGATTCAAAGAAATGGTCTATGTTTAAGATAATCCATGACCAAATCCTAAGATGCAAATTATAAATCATAATCTTTATAGTTGAGTAGCTTGAATATAGAAGGGAAAGATAGATAATCATCCTGATGAGGGTGCAAAATGATAGACATATATGTTACGCCACCATGATGATATTGATAACTCATGAATATCATTTATTCTATTGTGAAAGTTTTGTTTCTATCAATAAGTGTATGGAAAAGAAATAAAGATTGGGGGATAAATTGTCTAATATAACAAGTCATAAATATTTATTAGACTAAAAAGCATACATAGATGTGTTGCATTCTTTACATTAAAAATCTAACATTATTATGACTAATTTTGAGAACATAATCTACATAAAAAAATTCATATAAAGGTTTGCAGTACATGTCATCCCATAAGGTATGAAAGGGATATGAGTTGTAGAATATGATCATTGATCCATTTTGTAATCCTAGCTCAATTATGTGTTCGTAATACTTAAGGTTAGTGACAATGAATAATGATGTTCACCTGCCATAATCAAATCACTATCGGTAGTGTAAAATTTCTTCACACACAATTTTTCTTTTAAATTCATATACGCATTGGCATTAACGTGTTTAACTCTTATTTATACTTCTCTATGCATTAGTTTTGCCAATTATATGTTGTTATATAATTTATCGCATTGTTATATAGTAGTTTCCATACGTCGAATGCAACCATAAGTTATATTTTCCTACATTTTACTTTAATTTTTTTGTTTTAATAACTATTTTTCAAAATATTTGCATGTGCAATGCACGTGCACCGACTAGTAAACCTTAAAAAGACATTCTACATGACTAAGTTACTTGCTTTATTAATTCCAGGGTTGTTTGAGGTGTATTGCTCAAACTACTCGTTAACCATTATGTAGTCACAATTAGATCTCTTTAAAGATCTTAGGATTACCAGACTCCTAAAGATATCATCCCCTCAATCAGTATGTGTGACTTCCATAGTGGGATAGTGGTTGAACCTACAACTAAGGGCGTACATCCATCTAACAAAAATTGGGTCCATCCTATGAACAAAGACCAGAACACCAAAACTAGGGTATAACAACACTCAAATATGAGTTATGGGCTCATACTCTCTCTATCTCATATTATATGAGTTATGGCACATATGTACTTAAACCTTGAGATCACGGTGATGGAGAAAACCCCTCCTTGCACATGCATGTACTCAACAATATACAAATTTGAGCTTGGTCTCACAGTTTGAAATTTCTACAAGGATTACTCATTTTACTATCTAGAAAACTCTAGTACTAAGATTCATTTATAGCCATATGTCACTACATTATTAGTATTACACTTGATTAATTAATCCAATTACTCACTTTTTAACTTCATTGATCTAGTTAGAAACAAGGTACAAAATGGTAGTTGCAAGATTAATCAAGTATTAACAACTCCATAACATTTAAAATGTATTGCCCTACATATCCAACGACCTAAATCAGGGTTCACACGACCATTTTTAACCATACTAAGGTCAAGTAATCTGATTAGGGCACCACAAGGCCCAATTCTCATAAAAGACCATATCAAGAAAAACCTTTGTAAAATATCATAATTTTCTAACATTCTGGATTCCACTTAGTGTTGCAATAGCACACTGTCATACACAATTTTAGCTGTAAATTCAAAACTCTATGGAAGTTGCATTAGAAACAACAATAGGCATAAAAATACCACTTCTATGCATAGATGGACTACTTTGAAATGGTAATATGAATTCAAACAAAATTCTAAGAGCATGTCAATTGGGGATAAGTTTTAAATTGATTTTAAAATAACTACAAAATTGAAATAAATAACATGTAGGTCAATTTCCCCTCATATGGTACCAAAACACCATAAAGATGCATTTTAAAGGCATTTTCACTTATATTTCGAATTTAATCCATGCATGTTTAAGTGAGAATATGATTGACATCAGAGGATACTATTAGAATATTAAGAAGAACATGCAAAGTTTCATTTCCATCAATTGGTTACTTCTCTAGGAACCCGAGTGACGATACAACAAGGGGTCTCAATGACGATCAATTGCCCACTCCCCTTATCCAGAACCCTCTCCTGATTCCTCTCTCTCCCAATCACCCTCTCTCTCACTCACCCTATTTCCCTTTCTCACTGTCTCTCTATCTCTATTGCACCCTTTATCATTACCTATTCAGTGTGGAAACCAACCTGCCTGTGACGAGTTTGGTATCTATCAGACATGGTATATGAAAGGTTTTGACTAAAAATAAAAAAAGGGAATTATCTTTGCCCCCTACTTCTCTAATTTATCTCCTACATGGCATGGAATCCTTGGAAATGTGGTGCTTGATCAATTAGATAGTTCTTTATTTGTTAGAAGAGAAACTCAAACTTTCGTCTCCTATTTGGATCACAGTAGATCTTTACCTTTTTGGTAGATGATGATATGATTTTAAGGCAGTTGTTATGCACTCCTTTATTCTTTGTATTTGTTTAAATTACACCTTCCATTTAGGCTCTTTTTCTTACCTCCAGATGGAAGAATTAGAGGACCTCTTTCCATGCCATGATATTGACACACAATCTTCATCAACATATCCCTCTAAGGTTATTTGTCCATTTTGAAGTCTTCATTCATGTCGCAGAACACCCATTGGAGTGAAAAACTTGGCTTCTCACATGTGTTTTGTTCACTTGTCCTCGCCTTTACATATTGTTGAGGTTTACAAGGTGTTGGAATATTCTAACATTTGGGAGTCCCTTAATGTTTCTTTACTAGCTTCTAAACATTTGGGCATGTGATCTTTGTCTCCACACCAAACCTTGGTCCAAGGGTTGTTCTCACATAGAATTTGATGGTTTTGCAACTACAGGCATTCTCCCACGTTGTTCTTGCTCAGAATCATTAGATATTATTATTGATCTTTCCAATCCTTTTAAAGTTGTGTCTCCTATTTTTCTCATAGCAACTTGAGAAACTGTCAACGTATAGAGCCGTCACTAGTATGAATTGATCTATGTGCAGATCTTCTTGAAAAAGTTTTTCAAGTGGATGATCCTACTGTCAAGAGTGTCCCTCTTCTTTGTCGTCTTCCTTTTTCTTATGCTTTACAGACAACTTCTAGTCATATTGCATCTTATCAATCTTCTATCAAGGCTTGGATATGTATGCTTCTATTTCCTTTGTATGTCCTCTATCATTTCACTCCTTTGATTCTGAATGAAATGTCTTCTTGTAAGGTCAACAACTTGTGATTCTTAAGGCTTTGGAAACTTGGAACTCTAGCCCTAATAGTATTCAGCAACTTCTTATCATGATTTTGCAATAACAGCAAACTATCCAACATGTGCATACCTCAAATACCAACGTATCACATGCCAATTTTAAGCTCAAGGTGGCCATTTTGCAAGATCCATTTGGATTCTCTCTTATAGGTGTGTTTCACCTTATGACACTACAACTCAATCAGATCTTGAGTACAAGTATCCACAACTCCTGCCTCCAACATTGTTACCAACCTTAGGAATATCATCATCCTTTATTGTTGCTTCTCGTAGTAGTATGGTTGAATATGCTATTTGGTTGTTCCATAAAGGGACAACTTGTGCACATGATGGCCCTTGTGTGCAACACCTTCTTGACGCTATATAGGGTGCATCTAAGATAGTATTAGACATGCTCTTGGATGTTACATATGTTGTTGTTAATCTATGGTTAGTTGATTGATGTCCTATTTCTTTGGCACTTTATGTTTCTAGTACCCCCTTGACTCCTCTTCTTAAGACTAATAATGACATTTGTCTTATTGCAATTGGTATCATTTGGTGTTGAATCATTTCTAAGATTTCTACAAAAGGATTTTTGCCATATATTGTCTCTTATCTTCGAGATCATTAGTTTGGTGTTAGTGTTTCTGGGGGTGCTAAAGCTCTTTTGCATGTCGTGACACAGCTTGTTCATGACAAGAAGCATGTTCAAACACACACATTGGTGCTTGTAGACTTCTTCAATGCTTTCAATATGGTTGACATGTCCACCATCTTTCGAGAAGTCTATCTTTGGTGCTCTTCAATCACTCATTGGGTTGAATTTTTATACAACTCACATGATCATCTTAACTTAGATGAGTGTGATCCTATTATGTTGTTTGTTAGGGTTCAACAAGGTGATCCACTTGGATTATTTCTTATTTTCTTGGCCCTTCACCCCCTCTATTTGGCACTTAAAGGATGGATGTCATTTAGATTTATTATCTTTCTACATTGATGATGAAATGCCCATTGGTGACATTACTAAAGTGTCTAAGTCCTTATGTCTTCTATAATCTTTGGTCCCGGATTTTGGTCTTCATCTCAACATAACCAAGATAGAAATAATTTAGCCTTTTAATGACCCTGCAAGAGCCCTAGGTTGTGGGTTTTTCCCTTCTAAAATATTCGGACCTATGTGTAGTGTGAAGCTTCTTGGTGGTACAGTTTCCATTGACTTATTGCTTTGGATTTGTTGAGGAAGTGTGTGGTCAAACCTTAAAATATGATGGATCTCCTTGCCTTGCTCAATGACCCATGAAGTGAAATTCTTCTCCTAAGGTCATGTGTTGGTATGCCAAAGTTGGTGTTCTCTCTTTGAACAACCCCTCATGATTCTATTTCTTCATCCTTAGAAGACTTTGACCACACGCTCTATTATTTTTTATCATGCATTATTGATGGTGAAGGACAAGGTTTTAGTGATTTGAAATGCCATCTTGCCACACTACCAATGCATCTTCGAGGGTTGAGTATTATGTCTACCCGAAATATTGATAGTTATGCCTACGATGCTTCTCGAGTTTGTAGCATAGAGATTCAAGACCATATTCTTTGAGAGGTTGGTCCTATTCTTGTTGATAGCATGTTTGATGTTGCTTTTAATTCCATCTATAATTTTTTACCATCCTTTTTATGGTCCAAGATGTCTAGTATGCCTTCTACCACCCTAAAGGCACATTCTGTATTACAAACCCTACTACAAAATGGTCTTTTAGAACTTCAAGGCTTCAAAGATGACCCCATGACAACATGATATTCTTGCTTACCTATAGGATGACCATATACAAGAATTTCTTCTTGTTGTTCTAGTATATGGTCTTGGATTATCCATGGCACTGGTTATGTATCAAACTATTCTACAATATTTTCCTTTGATCCTTCTATATCCTGGAAATTAGTGTTTCCCTCTTTGTCAATGTACCGAGCTTAATTCCTTTATTAACCATGATGTACATTGTTGCATCCATTCTGATTTCAAGTTATGTCGAGATGTTGTTTGAGACGCCCTTTTTGACATTCCTTTTCATGTTGGGATTGAATCTATAAAGAAGCTTTGGTTTCCTTTCTTGGGTCACAACATTATGATATGCTTAGATACCTATTGACATTTTGTTGTATGATTTGACTAATGACAAGAACACTTGTGTTGATCTTATAAGGGTTTCTCAACTGACTGGTAATCTTGCAAACCACTTTAATGCATGACAATCAAATTTTGATACAGCTACAAAGAAAGTTTGCAAGCATGGTGATGCATGTGAAGCAAACAACTACCATTCTCTGTTGTTTTCTTTTGATATATTTGGAGATCTAGCTAATGATTTAGTTTTTCTTATATGTTGCTCATCTAAACTATCATAAATAGAAATGTAATGATGCCATCATCAACATCTTTAGAATTTTTTTCAATCTTTAGGGTTTTCCATCCAAAAAGGATTGGAGGGCCAATTTGTAGTTGATGACTCTATGAAGGTTTTTCTTTACATGTAATCAATATTCCCTCTCTTATTACATCATACTTATCCAAAAAGTCCCACAAAAGATCTTTTTTTAACATATTAGGGGATTATACAAAAAGATTAGGATCTACATGTATAATGTTGGTAAGAAGTACATCAAAGGTTATATCACTCGTCTAAAAGGAGATGAATATAAAGTTCACACAATAACACATGATATAAACACTAAATATATGAGCTTCATGCTCTTAAAATCATCAAGAAAGATTATTCCTCTAATAACTAGGGGAAGAACAACAAATCAAGGTCCTTTATCCACATGGTCAAGGTTTCACCATGAAACACCAGTCTCAACAAGGGAAGAAAAAGAAGAGAATAATAGAAATACAAAGAGGTTAGAGGAAAAGATCTTATATAATGACATCAAGGAACTAGTTTAACTATCTTGCAACCACTCTATAAAAGCTTGAGGGACAGCATAAAAACATGCATCAACATGTAAGGCTTGAACTCAAGTCGATTGGCTACCTTGAAGATTCACAACCAACTAGGATCCTCATCAACATGATGAACTTATCATTGGATTGTTGTGGATCCTTGGGTTTATAAATGTCTTCTGGGCCAAATGGGGAGATCTATATATAGGCTAGAAAGGAGGAAAAGTCCAAACATCCCATAGAATAATTCCCATTGGTTAACAAGGTTGGTTTCTCATCAATTGCTTTAGCCAGGAACCCCATTGGTTTTCCATGTGTTTCCTTATCAATCTACACATCCTAATCCTTCATAAATTGAGGGAATTAGACCCTTCATTTGTTGGGAAATAAGATATTCCATGGATTGTCAAACCTTGAGTCTTTATTAGGGGTGGCAATCGGGTTTGGGTCGACCATGTTTTATTTCATGTCATTGGGTCGACACTTTTTTTCATGATCATAAACTTGCAAAAGAGGGATTTTTGGGTCGAAACTCTTGGTCGTAACCCAGCCTGCAAATATTTTTGGGCCTATCAGGTCTAAAATTGTAAATACAAATACCAATGGTATGTTTGTCTAATCATTGATAATTACCAAGTATAATCAGCTAATGCTGATGTAATAAACTAACAATGTGATTGTGAAACATATATCCAACTTATTGTGGTTTGTTTGAGAGTTGTAATTACAAATCCATAAAATAATTAGCATTATAATTAATATAAACTAATAAAAAAACGGTTTAGATTGCCAAAATAAACTTCATATGTGATGGACTAGTAATTTAATAGGCCATTGGGTATCTTAAACTTTGGCATTTTTACTTTTATTTGAATAATAATTGTAAATTTTGGGTCAATCAGGTCAATCTGGGTCTAGAGTCCAAACTCAAACCCGGCCCTAAATTAATTTTGGTTCTTTAGGTTCAGTTCAATTTCCATTTGGGTCAAAAAAAATTAGACCCTAACCACTTAAAATTTTTGAATTTGTGTCGGGTCTTGTTTTTCCAGCCCTAGTCTTTATTAGTTCGCATCCCTAGGGCCTTCATTAGTTGAGAGGGGCATGCCCAAACATCATTTTTTAGTCCAAGACTCTCATTGGTTGATGAGGTTTAGTAACTCCATTGATTTCCTAGGCCAAGAGCTTCATCGACCAACACTCAAACCCCAGCACCACACCTAGACAAGGTTAGTGTTAGGTACTAGGTATGAGAGCCTAATTCAACTAAGTTCAAAAGCATCCAAACCAAAGAAAATCAAGCAATATTATTTAAGACGAGCATGTGTAATATAATATGCATATAAATCTTAGTTAGATTCTCAACATATGGTGATATTTGCTTGTAAGTCCACAAATGGATACTAAAATTGCAAAATAGAGCAAACAAGGTGCAAAAGGATCACATTAGATGTGTAACTTTATCAATTGATTACAAAACAAAATAAAATGTTCAATTAAGGTAATTAGCCATCTAGTTGTAGAAAGAAATCATGTTTATGGATCAATTAATGCTAGTGGCTTTTTTAGTTTTAGTTGTTCTTTGTAACACCTGAGCCCACTGTCCAAGGCTCTAGTGGAGTTTTTAGGAATGAAGACTGACCCCAAAGACCACCACTAGCCTTAACTGCATGTTTTTCCCTCACTCACTCTCAAGCCAGGGTAAACTTACCGACTGGTCACCCATCCTAGTAGTACTCTGGATTGAGCATGCTTAACCATAGAGTTCTTTAGTGATGGGCTCCCTAGAAAGGAGGTGCACGTTGGTGATATGAGTAGTCCAATCATTCACTTTAAGATCATTTTATCTGAGGTTTCAAATCATGGGACGTTACAATCTCCCCCACTTAGACTCTTGACATCCTCATCAAGGATCAAATATGTGGCCTCATACCATTTCCCCATTTCAGTGCACACCCAGAATGGCCCATAAACGCCAAGCACTAGATCACAGAATATTAGTACAACATCACCATGGACACCCCTTTCCAATATGCCTATACACGGCTCAAGACTTCATGCCACATGTCCATGTGGGCACCACCTACTGGAGGGTTTTTGGCTTTGATACCATTTGATAAAATCTGAGCCCACTTCCCAAGTCTCTAGTAGAGTTTTTGGAAGACGAATGGCCCCAAATACCACCACTAGCCTTAACTGCATGCTTTGTCCTCACTTACGTACAAGCCATGCTAAACGTCTCGACTGGTCACCCATCCTAATACTACTCTGGGTTGAACATACTTAACCACAAAGTTCTTTAGTGATGGGATCCCTGAAAAGGAGGTGCACCTTGGTGATATGTGTGGTATGTATGCCCAGAGAGTCAATCATATGATGAACCTAATGGGATATCTTGTAAATGATTTGCTTAATAAGGCAATCTTCATGTATATGTTTGTTCAATTATGAGATAATGGTATAACATGATAGATGCCTAAAGAATGATATTACTCGATGATGTATATCTTTAGGTTGGGGACCTGAATAATGAAATCATACAAATGATGAGAGTATATACATTATTGTTATGTCCCTAGTCTGATGTTATTGTGGAAGCTAATAGACAACAATAACATGTAAGACTAGAGTGTGTGTTTGATGAAAAGAATCTTATTTGTCATGATATGTGATATCAAACCAAACACATAGATACTTGTTAGAAGTAAAGTGTATCAAACAGACCCACCTTGAGAGTGATACATAGAAACCATTGAATAGAAGTCAGAATCAACACTCATAGTGATAGTGGTAACTATGGTTCTTAGACCTGAAGTTGATATAGTTATCACATGTCATTTGATGTCTTTTGACACCATCCAACTTGATCTTGAATAAGGGTTTCCATAAAGGTGATGCTCGAATACATTGTGACACATGGGGAATGACTATGAGTGATGTAGATGGGATATGTCCCTCCTATTGGAGTTGATATCACGACCACTTGATAAGAAAGATTAAGAAACATATGACCATACTCATGTGAATCAATATATGATATGTGATCTCACATGCATCTCAGACAGTATGCTCTAGTTTAAGGAACATGGATTGAATGTTGAAGGGGATGACGATTCCATGCCTCAAGTTCAATCTATATATCAGAGATAAAGAAACTATATGATCATTGTAACACTGAATATAGATTTTATGTTGAATTTGTTCACCAACTTTCCAATTACTTGGGTAGAAATGATGTGTTTCTAGATATCGGCCATTGCTTGTGATGTCATAAATTAGTTATGGACATTCACTGCCAACATAATTTGGAACCTATAGGATCACATGCATAGGATTTATTTGGAATAGGAGTTTACTCATGAATATGGTTTAAACTTGATTAGTAAAATGTTAGGTATTCAGTTTAAACAAGATTGATTGTCAGAACTCCAGAATGACTTGGTTCAGCAAGTGAACCGGTCGGTTTAGATGTATGAACTGACCCCTTTTAGGTTGTGAACCGATTGGTTGGATGATCGATACAATTGGATCAAGGATTGATTCAGACATCATGTGGTGCATTAATCTTCATATTAAAATCCAATGTGATTGCAAATAGGAAACATAGTGAACCGACCAGTTCAAGTGTTGAACCAATCATCTCACATGTGAACCAATAGGTTTACTGGTAAACTGAACGATTCATGGTTTATAGGTTCCGAAAAATTTATGAAATTCCGTATCTTTGACTCCCAAATGATTTGGAAACCCTGGCCCTAAACCTCCTATAAATAAAGGGGTAGTGGAGGCTTTCAGATGACACAAAAATAAGCTATGACAATTGTTGTCTTCTCATAGTTGTTGTAACATGAGAACCCGAGCAAGTCTTAATTGTCAAAGGGAGAGACAACAAGGGAGAACAAGTCAACACTACCACATTTACTAGAAGGGACAACTCCTTCTTATTTTTTCTAAACGAATAACATGAGTTCATAGTAGTATGTGTGGACTACGTAGAGGCAAGGTGGCCTTTTTCACCCTCTAGGAGGACGTCGTTAGCCTCCTCCCATGGTGATACACCAGAAGGCCATCGCTGACAGCCATCCAAGTGAAACTTGAGAAAGAAGCATGTTGCAGTAAGCATAAGTTGTTGGACTTTCTCTAGGACTAGGTATATGCCTTGCAACTTTCCTTCCCAATTCGTTGTTGTTGATGTGATCTACTATTCTAGGGGAATATGGCAAGTAATTTTTTTTATTTTTGCTACCATATTTGATGTCATATTTTCATACAATTTGGGTAGTCCAATTTTTCCTTTTAAGATCCTTTTATCTAAAGCCTCAAATCCTTGGACATTACATTCTTCTTGTTAATAACTAACTCGATGTGTTAATCTAGTTTAGAAAAGCTTGATTCGATGTCAAGGTTCTACATTTTCATTAGGGTTTTGGGTAATATTTGAGATAAATATGACAAACAGCCCTATTAATAATATAATAATGAAATAGACATGTTAAGATGTACTACCAACTTTGTAAATGTGTAAGAATTAATAAAAAAAACATAACCTAATAACCTAAATGTTTGTTCTAGTTTCTATCCATTTGGGATTGTTAAGAAGGTTATATTGATTTTTTCTAGGTAAAGATTAAGGTTTTTTTACCTTTCCAAGTGGTTTTCCATCTTTTAAATTGGTACTGACATAAGTTCATTGATGTGGATTCCAACAAGTTCCAGTAGAGGAGGTCCAAAGGTCAGACCAACCTTCCCATAAGGCATGTGACCTTTCAAAGTGACACTAACCAACTCAAGTTGATGGTTAGGTTCATGGTTGTTGGTTGAATTTTTTTTAGCATATTTATGCAACAAGTTGAATGTGTTTCAATAGACTGACTCATCTTTTAATGAAATCATAAAATCTTATTTTCAAATCTAATTAAATGGGATTCATCTTTAGACTCTATAAATGCCCATAAACATGACGAGGCCTCAGTTTCACTATGAAATATCTAGAGCATCAAATGCTATAGTAGGAGTGGAGGATTGTTTCATTAGTGGGAAAAAGATTGGATCTATATAGAGTTGTCCTAGATTTCTTTTGTAAATAATTTTTTGAAGGTTTGTGGAATTCATGGTAACTGTATGTCTTGATTACACTTATATCTGTCTCACAAAATTTATTATGTTTATAACAAAGTGCAAGTTGTAGTAGAGAAATTGATCAGTGTTAATTTTATTGAGACTAATACATCCACTTGTAAGGATGTTACTTGTGATGATTTCTTGGAGATATTTTTTTAAGGCCAAAGAGGTAAAGATTAGCAAGAATTATAAGAATGAGGTGGATGAACAAGATGAACATGTTGATAACTTCTAAGAATGACAAAACAAGATCCAATCCAAAATCTTACAATCGACCATCTGAAGGATCTTATATTGGAAGATACCTTAGAGACAATCAAAACAAGATCCACCTTGGATGACCAAAATAATAGTACTTTCATCTCACAAATTGAGATTAACTCCATCAATAAGGCTCTCAAAAAATGGGTCGAGTCATAGCCACATTAGAGGATTGGAGAAATTTGACAAGTATCAATTTTTGTACACACTTGCTAAGACCATAAGGTAGAAATATCATATGCACCAATTGAGTGGTATGAAACAAATTGGATGAAAGAGGAAATATGGTAAGAAACAAAGCAAGGTTTTTTGACTAAATATACAACCAACAATAAGATATTCTATATAGAGGCAATTCAAATGTTGCTTTTCTTTGCTATTCATACAAAAATCTTTCATAGAAAATTTATGTAAAGAGTGTTTCATTGAATGAAGAAATAGAGGATGAAGTTTGGGAATCAAACTCCTAGATTTATGGATGGCAAGTTATCTTACCATAATATATGTATACAAAAAGTTGTATAAGGTCTTAAACAAGCCCAACATGATTGGCATCAGAAATTTCACACTTGTTTGTTAAATAATATCTTTGTCATGGAAATTTTGATTATAATCTCTTTACAAAGCACACTTCTAACAATCATTTTTATAATAAAATATGTTATTGACATTTTTCTCAATTCTAGTCACCAAGATATAAGCAATGAATATATTTATCACATGCAAAGTATGTGAAAATAATTTGAGAGATCACAATCTCCTCAGGATTCCAAATCAAGAGGATTCGAAATTGAGATTCATCAACCAAAGAAAGTACACAAGTGAACTCGTAAAGATCTTTGATATCAGTAATTTCACATCGATGGATACTCCATGGATAACACCTCCAAGCTTGGAAAGGAAGTGAAAGGAGAATAGAGTGGTAAAAATCCACATAGAGGTACCATTGTAAATTCACTATATTTAACTATCTCTAGACCATATATTATATTTATTGTAAGCTCGTGTGCTAGATTTGAATCTTGCCCTAGGAATCACATGTTATAATAGCTAAATCGATTCTTAGATACCTAGCCAATACACCAAACATTGGGCTATGGCATCATTTACTTTAAACACCTATGATGATGCAAATTATGTTCAGTGCTTTATTGACACAAAGTGCATAAGTGGAATAAATTCAACCTTGGATTGTGCTTAGTATCTTGCTATATGTGGACACTCATGTTAAAATGAATAGTCAATTTTTTGGCAAATTCACAAAACATTTATCTAGGTAATAATACAAATTTTATTAGATCAAAGTTGCTAGTTACTATTTTTTAATTCTTCTCTCCTAATTAGAATTAGGTTTTATAGATGAAACCCTAACATGAGATTGGAAAGGAATAGAGAGAGAGGAGTTAAGCAAGAAAGGTGGGAGATAGAGGGATTTCATTAATTTCAAAAGCACAGAACAAGGGTTTGCTTTTATCAATGTTTTCACTACACATTATATTGTACAACAGAGAGTATATATACAATATGGGCCCAGTCCATTACTTGGTGACCAAGTAATTAAACTAGTAAGTAAAAGATGTGGCATGATAAAGTCTTATCAACAAACAACGTGTGATTTGTCTTTTAACGGATACCCCCCCCCCCCCCGGAAAACTGTATGAGGGTAGCTGAAGTCCCAATTTGAGTCTCAAGAAATGGAACACACTCTTGGTTAGAGGCTTTGTGAAGATATCAGCTGGTTTGGAGATGAGGCAATGTGAGCCATGACAATATGACCCAAGGCAACTTTCTCCCATATGAAGTGATAGTCAATTTCTACATGCTTCATCTTGACATGGAACACTGGGTTGATAGACAACTGAAGAGCTCCAAGATTGTCACAGAGGAGTTGAGCAGGATGTGGGAGAGGTATATGAAGATCTCAAAGAAGAAAATAAATACATGTGAGCTCAGTTGTTGTGGATGCTAAGGCTCTATATTCAGTTTCGCAGCTAGAGTGAGCCACAGTGGTCTGGTTCTTGGCACTCCATGAAATACAAGTACTTCCTAAGAACACACAGAACCCAGTATTTGATTGTCTGATAAATAGACATCCTACCCAATCAAAATCACTAAAGGCAGTAAGAGTAAGAGGCTTAGTCGGGCTAATGTGCAATCCAATAGATAGAGAGCCCTTCAAATATCGTAGTATGCATTTAATAAGAAGGAAATGATGATTTGTGGGTGATGCAAGAAACTACCAAGAAGTGTTCACTACATATGCAATGTCAGGTCTGGTGATAGTGATATATTGTAACCAACCAACAACTCGTATGTATAGCTGACCATCCTGGAAACTTGAAGTATGAGAAGTTTTGTGCAAATTCAAGGCTATTGGAGTTGAAGCAGGTTTACAATCACTCATGTTGGCGTGTTGAAGAACGTCTATGATGTATTTTTCTTGAGTAATCAGTAACCCTAAAGTAGAAGTGGAAACTTGAATGTCTAGGAAATAAAAAAAGATTGCCAAGATCATGAAGGTTGAAAACATTGTCGAGAGTGTGCTGGAATGTATTGAGAAAAGTAGTGTTGTTCCCGATAAGTATAATTTCATCGAACATATAGAAGGAGATAAATGACATTCCTTTGATAAGAGTAGACACCAAGATGAAATCAGCATTATTGTAGAAGAAACCAAACTCAAGAAGAAAATCATTGAGTTTGTTAAACCAAGTCTGTGGAGCTTGTTTAATACCATACAAAGCTTTGTGAAGTTTACAAACATAGTTAGGATATTTCGTGTTAATAAAGCTAGGGGGTTGTTCAAGATTTACTGGTTCAGTAAGATATCCGTTTAGAAAAGTGTTGCATATGTCGATCTATATTAAATTCCACTTAAATGTGATGACCAGAGTCAGGACAACATGAATGGTAGTAGCTTTCACAACAGGACTGTAGGTCTCAATGTAATTGATACCTTCCTCTTAGTTGTACCCTTTTGCTACAAGGCGGGCTTTTAGCCTCTTTAGAGTACCATCAGCTTTTAGTTTAGACTTGAAGACCCATTTGGAGCCAATCACATGAGTATCAGAAGGTCGGGGAACAAGGGTCCAGGTTGCATTTTTCTCTAGAGTATGTAATTTGTCTTTCATGGCATGTATCCAGTGAAAACATTTTAGGGCACCCTTGATGGAGGGAGGGATATCAGGAATGGCTTCCACAGTCATTGCATAATGAGAGGTTTGATTGAGAAACTTTGCTTTGGATTTAGTAATCATAGGGTGTGTGTTTTGATTTGACCTTGGGATAGTAGGTTGTTGCTGGAAGATAGATGTGGTAGTATCTAGGCTTGAAACCAAGGCATGTTCTATGGGTGAGATGACTACCTCAGAATATAATGCATGTGAGGGTTTCTTATCACTCATAGTAGGGGAAGGAACCTTGTTGAGAAGAGGGAGCTGAATGTTGTCACAATGATCAAATAATTGACAAACAGGTGAGGTAGTTGTTGGTTTGTCAGTATTACACAGATCAGTAGATGTGACATTGGGAAGCATATGCACATCCTCAGTATAATCAACATTTTTTGATTTCACAGCCTGTGGTGAAATACAATCTTCTAAAGATGTGTCTGATATAGCATCAGAAAACATAGAAAGCTCGCCTACAAAAACATTTTGTGGAACATGCTCTTGAAAAGGAAACACATTTTCATTAAAGGCAACATGTCTGGAGAAGTAGATATGATTAGTAGATATATGTAGATATCTATATCCTTTATAGGCATCATTGTATCCCATAAAAACACATGGTAAGGAGTGTGGTTGTAATTTATGTTTGTTGAAGTCTCGAAGATAGGGAAAGTATAGACAACCAAACACTCGTAACATGTCATAATCAGGCATTTTTGCATATAATTTGAATAGAGGAGATAAACAACGATGTACCCTGGATGGCAGACGATTGATTATATAATTTGCTAAAGAAAAAAGCTTTAGGCCAGTAAGAAAGAGGAACTTTAGCATCAAGAAGCATAATCAAACCTAGTTCAACATCATGTATGTGCTTCCTTTCTAATAATACAACCTATTCGTGAGTATGTGGACAGGATAGCTAATGAACAATGCCATTTGCAGAGGGGAATTCTTGCATTTTGTGATTTACAAACTCACCTCCTCCATCAGTCATAAGAACTTGAACCTTAGTATGAAATTTATTATCAATCATTTTACAAAATAAGATAAATTCATTGTAGAAATCAGACTTGGGCTTCAGAGGATAGAACTAAGAAAAACCAACACATTCATCCATTAGTAACGCATAGAAATGAAAGCCATGTTTAGACATTACAGAAGGCTTTCCCCACAAATCACAGTAGATCTGTCCAAGTGGAACATTACATTTAACATGTTTATTTGAAAATGGTAATCTATGAGTCTTTCCTAATTGGAAACTATTGCAAAATACTAATTGTTTGTTATAAGAACTAATTAACTTGTTATCTTCTAGGAATTTTTGTATTTCTCTTTGAGTATGGCCGATCCTTCTGTTCCAGGTTGTTGTAGTTGTATTCGATCCTTTTATTGATAAGAGAGATTTATGCACACTAGACTAGATCAAGTACATCCCATCTTAAAGGAACCCCTGGGCCAGGGTTAGGTTTGTCTACAAATATCGTATTGGAAATAAGTCTCTAAAGAATATGAAATAGCATGGAATATCATGGGGAAATTGTGACAGGTTCCTCTTGATTGTTGGAACTACCAGGACCCTTTGAAGTGGTATAGCATGATGTTGAATAATATGTGATTTACCAATATGAGTTATAGGAAGGTATGTTCCATCTCCAATCATGATGAAATTGTATCCCTTATAGGAAATAATATTACTAAGAATACATGTAGTCTGAGCAATGTGATTAGTGGAACCAGAATCCACTTGCCACTCGGTCATGTTGAAGGCATTTGGTTCATATATCTACATAGTTGCCATAGCCTTGTCATGTTAAGTAACGACATCTACAGTGAGAGATCTAGGAATTTTTTGACTCTAGTAAGTGTTATCAAATTGGTTCCAACAGCGATAGGCTTCATGGCCTCACTTTCCAAAGATCTGATAGAAGATAGGAGGATAAAAAAAATTGTTGTCAAAGGTTCTAGGAGGAGGCCTAATACTCTCGTTGAATCCATATCCTTGAGAAGAGAACTGAGGAGGTCTGATTCTGAGAAGACTAGGGTTGGAGTTGTATTGATGCATATGTGGATTTCTCATGTGATAATTCCCTCAGCCAAAATTTCTAGGCCCAAAATTCATTCATTGTCTGAGAAAAGCCAGATTAGGACCAGAGAAAAGCTCAGAAGATGACCTACACATCATGATCTTTCAAAAGTGAGACAACTACATCGTAGGAAGGGAGCGGTGGTCCCATCATTGATACAGTGAAAGTCTCAGAATCGGATCCAAGACCACTGAGAAGGAAGTAGAATTTGTCATCATTGGGTAGAGGCTTACCAATGGCATGAAGTTGATCGCATATGAGCTTGAACTTCTAAAGGTACTCAATCACACCTGGACTGAGTTGATTCACAAAATTTCTTGGCAAGTGCTGTCCAAATCTAAGCTAAGGTTGAGAGACCTACAACCACTCTGAGCACCTCTTTAGTTAGGGTTCCCATGATCCATCCCTTGATCGACCTATATGTTCTCATTCACAGTATATAGGCGGGTTGGTTGTGATTGTAATGACTCGTTTTCAAATTAGTCATCTAATTAGGGTTTACTTAGATGATTGTATGCTTAATTAAGTTGATCAATGTTTAAACCTTGATTAATGATGATAGTTAAGTTTTTATGTTTTAAATACAACAACAAGGTTTAATCATACTTTGATTCACATAATTAGGGTTAAGATTTGGAAACCCTAATCGGCCCAAATTAGGGTTTTGATGACATATGAATACAAAATTTGATAAGTATAATGTCTCACTAAATGATTTTTAGTATTTTATTTGTAAAACTAATTTAAATCAAATTTGGATATGATTTGGATATATAAAATGTGAAAAACATTGAAAAATATCAGAATTTTTGAAGAATGTTCTGACCTTTTTATCATTAGAGTTTCAAACTCGAACGACCATATTTTCATATTGATATAGCAGTGTGATAATTGAATTTTATCTTTTTATTGGTATATCCAATTGATCTCAAATTTTAATTGTAGTTTATTAACTCCAATATAGATATCTTATTAAATTGGTGTAATTTTTGGATGATTTTTGATCCCTACAGAGAGGGGTGTCGGTCACGTTTTGTGAAGGACAAACTCGAGCGACCATGCTGCTGACAGCAATATAGCAGTGTAGTATTTGATTTTTAATTATTTATTGGTAACTCCAAATGATCTAAAAATTTTACTGTATCTTATAACTAAATTTCAGACATTGGGTTAAAGTTTCATAATTTTTGGATGAAGTTTGAGTTCTGAAACGTGTGGTTTCGGTCGAGTTTATAACTCAGCCGACCAACCAGTCTGAGCAAAATAAAAATACATTGAGGGGCTTGTTTGCAAATGTTCTAAGCACCTCAATTCATCTATATCACTAACCTAACACACAAGGAGCTCTCATAACTCATCCTTCCTATCAAAGAAACGAAATTCTTGAGAGAGAGGAGAGCTAGGGTTTTGAGAAGAGAAAGTGGTGGAGATGTTGACCTAGGGTTTCTCTATCCAAGATATGAAGTAATCAAGTAAGTTTAGCTTCTTTGCATAGCATTTCATGGTGAATCTTCTCTCACATGTCAAGATTCCGTCCCTCCCCTGATTTGATTTGAAATCACATCAAATATCCCCCTTTTCTCACTCTTTCTCTTCTAATCCCCATTACTAGGGTTTTCGAGTTGAGAGGAGAAAGAATTGGATTCTTTTGCGAGAGTTTGATTGGGTTTCCAAAAATTCAGAGATTGACCTACGAAATTAAGGTACTTGGCACCTGAGGTGAGTGTTTTTCTCCCTCCTGAGCTTTGTATTCATGTTGAAATCCTAATTCAATCTGGTTAAAACAATCAGAAACCTTGTTTGTACATGTATGTGATTGGATTTGATTTGGGAAAGATATTGGGGATCCAATTCTACTGATTTTAATTATTTATCATTGATTGGAACTTGATTAGCTCTTGATATATTGATTGAGGATCCATGGGTTTTTCTTATGGGTAGATGACTATGCTATTTCATGTGATTTTTTCCTAAAAATTACCCCAATGGCCAATATGCTTGGAATTGAATTGATATGTGTAAAATCATATTTCAATTGTACTAGATTGTATGATACAAGTGTATTGTTGAATGTTAATGGAATTGAATGACCACATATCTTGATTAGGATTTGTGTTGAGTAAGTGATTGAAATGAGTCAATTAATCAATGTATACTTATGATTGATGAATGAAATGTGTGAAAATGGAAACTAGGGTTTCCATGTTTGTGAATAACCCTAATGAACCCTTGAGTCATTATTGGATTACTGAATAATATGATTATTATGATATGTTGAACTAAGGAATGACTTCTTGAAAATCCTATAATTTTATTATTAATACGATTATGAGTGATAAAGTTAGAACTTGTATATGATGTTGTAAATGTGATCAAATGCTGAAGTTGAAGGTATTAATACTTCAATTGAATATGATGAGTCTTACTAATATCATCTAAGTCTAATGCATTTGTTTTAATATAATAAAGAATTATCATTATTGATTATGGGAATGGCGTTAGTAGTCAATGACAAGGTACACTTATCTGAATATAAGAGACAATATGAACAAGATGTACTTATTGGTGATTGCAAGATAAAGATGAAACTAATGAAGATAGTATGATGTAGTATTTTATCTTTTATTTTAATTACATGTGGCTTAACCTAAATAAAATGAAATATCCTAAGAACTGTACTTTAATAAATGTTATGTAGAAGAGAAGCATTGTATGTAAAGTAAATCAAGAAAGATTGGTCCAGATAATGTAATGAACATGAAATGAAAGAAGTTGAGACTACTGAGTATAAAATGATGGAAAAATATAGGAATTAGTAGATGGTTCTAAGAATGTAACTCTTACCCTAGAATGATGAGCTTAATGATGCTAGTGAATGACAATATCAAATGGGGGATTAAGAGATGCACATAACTTTAGTTGAATTCAACTAAAAGATGAAAGTCAAATATTTGAATTGATTTACAAGAATGTGTTCTTGAATTGTGAATTGTACTCTGAGAATGGACTAATAGTACAAACTGCAATTGATAGTCAACATGTGTTGATTAGTAAACCCATATGAAGAATGTGAAATAAAAGAAGAAGAGAACTAAGTCTGTTATGCATGTATATGCATGAAATAATTGGCATCTATTCAGATTGGATGGAACAAACATATGTTGTATGATAAATCTATTCTGAGTATGAGGAATGATACATGATATCTATATGCTTTTACAATTGCTAGTTCTAATGCCTCTTCTAATATTTGTTCAAAACTATGATATACAATGAACTGATAAGATTTATGTTGAAATTGAATTTAATATGCACTCCTTACATTGAGAAACCCTGATAAGGGTAAATGTTGCACAATGAGATTATGTTTAGGGCTGAAAGCCCACTGATGATGATAAAACCTTTATGGGGTAAATGTTGGACAATAAGATTATGTCTCGGGAAGAAAGCCCACTATTGATGATTGTTGTGAGATGATGTAGAAGATAGAAATAATCATATGTGTTGCAATCTATAGATTTATTATGATTCTTACTTTCATCATTTTCCTTATTGATAAACTTGATCTATTTCATGTTATTCTAGTTACACAAGAATAGACAAACATGATGTATGATGTTTGGAATTATTTTAAGATGAGTAAAATAGACTAATAACAAATGAAATGATGGAACATCTAGTTAGGTGCGCAGAACATCGTGCGTTCCCCCGAGGACCACACTGGGGAAACAAAACAGATCTCCTTGTAGTAATCGATGAATTATGAGAAGGATTTCTGGAGCGTTGGATCGAGACCTTAAAGGTTACACCACCAGGATTTAGGAGTGAGTCATCTGGAGTGGCTCTGGCCCTAAATCCTTGCTGTGAAAGTCTATGTCCAGATGGAATAGACTCTGATGAAATGAAATATGTGAAATGTGAAATGAAAAATATGTCAAATGTTATATATGTGATATATTGCTTTGCTAGTTTCTATCTCGTGTACCCGAGATGAGGACGTGAGCCTCTTTAGGCTACCCTGAGGTGGGCAGGGTATGTTGTTGATATCTTAGGGTGGTCAGCTAAACCCTAAGATAGTGACGGTGAGTCGTTGACACGAGAATCAGGTGTGGCGACTTCTACTTGGTGAGGTACAAGCCAAGTAGTTTTAGGGAAAACGAATAAAAGATGATAAGCCGTGTAGAACATGATTTGAATGATTATTATATTCCTTGTGCTGCTAGTTGAAAATTTGTCATTATTGATTAAGCTTCATGTTGTGGAACGTAATCATGTTGCTATGGATAGTTTCTATTTCATATTATGATCTGTCATGCTGACAAGTTATAAATGTTGGGATTTATATCCATTCTGAATATGAGTTGGATTGCTTGCTATTTGATAGTATTGTTTGGTAGATATGTATTATGTGTACTTCAACTTCAGGACTGCAGGATGTGTTCTTGGTCTCGTTGGTGGTGTCACAAAGTTAATGTTATTATTATGTATTGATTCAAAATGCTTAGAACTTGACTTATTACTCATGCATGAGGATTCTTAATCTGAACTAAGAAGTATCTGTTGATTTGTTCATAGACATTCTTTAAAAGATGTTTCAAATTTATAATTGGTTTAAGTGATTACCTTATCTGTTGAATTAGATTACCATTGTAAGCAAGATTTGACTAATGATAGAACTATCTACTAGACTTTTCAATATCTACATGTTTATGTTAAGTTTATTATACTTAATCTAATGCCGATGCATGTACCTAGCTTGAGTGGCACGTATCCACTCAGTGGAGCTCTATATGAATCTCATGAGGTTGTTTCAAATGTTTTTAGGTATAATGTTGTCCATCAGAGAGGTCATGACAAAAAAGATATAAATAGCATAATCTAGATAGATTAGAATGTCCATGTACTCTCTCTTTCCTGGGATGGGTTGTAGATTAAGTTTGTTCATCAATGTACATGTATCTGGTGTAAACTGAACCGCATATGAGAATAAGATTTGACTCTGGATTTAATGGAGTTGAATATGATTTGTGATATCTGAATGTGATGTCCTTGATGTGACATTGATTTATGAGTTTGTGAACAAAAAAAGGAAAATTTTATCTGTGTTTTTCATATATTGTTTATTCGCCTTTGTCGAGAATTCATTGTTTTATTTCATAATCTGGGTTTAGGTTTTGGGATTATATCTAATGATTGGTATTTATGTTGATCAAAAGAGTGGGTCCTTACAAGCGTGGTATTAGAGCCTAGGTTAGATGAGTCTACTGGGACAATAGGATCTAGGACTAATTGATAATGTCGATGTTGAATATAACTTGAATGATGTGCATACTGACTGAACTCAGTATCCAGATACTTTGGTCAAGTATTTGGGTATTGAGATAAGCTAGTATGGAACTGTCGACTATACTTCTTCTAGATGCCCTGACCAAGTATCCAGATGAACATAGTTTGGTAGTATAATAAGATACATGATGAAAAAGAGAAAAATGGCGATAAAATGGTGAAAGAGAAAAAGATTTTATAATTCAATATGGAACCTATGGAAAATATGAAATTTCATATCAAAAAGATGAAATCTTAATGGATTATGAACATAATCTCTAATGATTTTGATTCTGAGTATGAAATCTAAAATTGTGAGAAAAAGCTATGAACTAAGATGCACACTAGATGATCTTCTTTATAAAGGAAATTGATGAATGCGGATGATAATATGTTAATGAGTCATAATCTTAATCCATGAGATACACAATCAAATTTTAAAAAAAAGGATGTGAAAGATGATGTGAATCAGATCTTCATAAATGATGTATTACTAATATTAGTGATTCAAATGTTTATGATACTCAAGGAGATGATGATGACATGGGATGAAATATCCATCTAATACAAAAAAAATATGTCATATGAAAGAAAGATAAAATGGAATAATTTCTAACTGGATGTCGAGAGAGATGAATGATTAGATGATATGATATTATTTTGTATCTTTTCTTGGATTTTGGGACGAAATCCTAAAAGGAGGGGAGAATTTCTAATGACCCATTTTCAAATTAGTCATCTAATTAGGGTTTACTTGGATGATTGTATGCTTAATTAAGTTGATCATTGTTTAAACCTTGATTAATGATGGTAGTTAAGTTTTTATGTTTTAAATACAACAAGAAGGTTTAATCATACTTTGATTCACATAATTAAGGTTAAGATTTGGAAACCCTAATCGGTCCAAATTAGGGTTTTGATGACATATGAATACAAAATTTGATAACTATAATGTCTCACTAAATAATTTTTAGTATTTTATTTGTAATTATTCTTTAAATAAAATTTGTATATGATTTGGATATATGAAATATGAACAACATTGAAAAATATCAGAATTTTTGAAGAATGTTCTGACCTATTTATCAGTCGAGTTTCAAACTCAACCGACCATATTTTCAAATTGATATAGCAGTGTAGTAATTGAATTTTATATTTTTATTGTTATATCAAATTGATCTTAAATTTAAACTGTAGTTTACTAACTTCATTATAGACACCTTATTAAATTGGTGTAATTTTTTGATGATTTTTTATCCCTATAGAGAGGGGTGTCGGTCGAGTTCTGTGAAGGACAAACTCGATCGACCATGTTGTTGACTACAATATAGTAGTGTAGTATTTAATTTTTATTTATTTATTGGTAATTCCAAATGATCTAAAAAATTTAATATACCTTAAAAACTAAATTTCAATTATTTTTTTAAAGTTTCATAATTTTTGGATGAGGTTTGTGTTTCGAAACGTGTGGTTTCGGTCGAGTTTATAACTCATCCGACCAACCAATCTGAGCAAAATAAAAATACATTGAGGGGATTGTTTGCAAATGTTCTAGGCACCTCAATTCATTTATATCACTAACCTAACACACAATAATCTCTCATAACTCGTCCTTACTGTCAAAGAAATGAAATTCTTGAGAGAGAGGAGAACTAGGGTTTTGAGAAGAGAAAGTGGTGGAGATGTTGACCTAGAGTTTCTCTATCCAAGATATGATGAAATCAAGTAAGTTTAACTTCTTTACATAGAATTTCATGGTGAATCTTCTCTCACATGTCAAGATTTTATCTCTCCCCTGATTTGATTCAAAATCACATCAAATCTCCCCCTTTTCTCACTCTTTCTCTTCTAATCTCCATTTCTAGGGTTTTCGAGTTGAGAGGAGAAAGAATTGGATTATTTTGTGAGAGTTTGATTGGGTTTCCAAAAATTCAGAGATTGACCAACGAAATTACGGTGCTTGGCACCTGAGGTCAGTGTTTTTCTCCCTCCTAAGCTTTGTATTCATGTTGAAATCCTAATTCTATCCGGCTAAAACAATCAGAAACCTTGTTTGTACATGTATGTGATTGGATTTGATTTGGGAAAGATATTGGGGATCCAATTCTACTGATTTTGATTATTTATCATTATGTGGAACTTGATTAGTTCCTGAAATATTGATTGAGGATCCATGGGTTTTTCTTATGGGTAGATGACTATGCTATTTCATGTGAATTTTGCCTAAAAATCAACCCAATGCCCGATATGCTTGGAATTGAATTGATATGTGTAAAATCATATTTGAATTGTACTAGATTGTATGATACAAGTGTATTGTTGAATGTTAATGGAATTGAGTGACCACATGTCCTGATTAAGATTTGTGTTGAGTGAGTGAATGAAATGAGTCAATTAATCAATGTATACTTATGATTGATGAATGAAATGTGTGAAAATGGAAACTAGGGTTTCCATGTTTGTGAATAACCCTAATGAACCCTTGAGTCATTATTGGATTACTGAATGATATGATTATTATGATATGTTGAACTAAGGAATAACTTCTTGAAAACCCTAAAAGTTTATTATTAAGACGATTATGAGTGATAAGGTTAGAACTTGTATATGATGTTGTAAATGCGATCAAATGCTGAAGTTGAAGGTATTAATACTTCAATTGAATATGATGAGTCTTACTAATATCATCTAAGTCTAATGCATTTGTTTTAGTATAATAAAGAATGATCATTTTTTATTATGGGAATGACATTAGTAGTCAATGACAAGGTATACTTATCTGAATATAAGAGACAATATGAACAAGATGTACTTAATGGTGATTGTAAGATAAAGATGAAACTAATGAAGACAGTATGATGAAGTATTTTATCTTTTATTTTAATTACATGTGGCTTAACCCAAATTAAATGAAATATACTGTGAATTGTACTCTGATAAATGTTATGTAGAAGAGAAGCATTGTAGGTAAAGTGAATCAAGAAAGATTGGTCCAGATAATGTAATGAACATGAAATGAAAGAAGTTGAGACTACTGAGTATAAAATGATGGGAAAATATAGGAATTAGTAGATGATTCTAAGAATGTAACTCTTACCCTAAAATTATGAGTTTGATGATGCTAGTGAATGACAATCTCAAATGGGGGGTTAAGAGATGCACATAATTGTAGTTGAATTCAACTAAAAGATGAAAGTCAAGTATTTGAATTGATTTATAAGAATGTGTTCTTAAATTGTGAATTGTACTATGAGAATGGACTAATAGTACAAACTTCAATTAATAGTCAACATGTGTTGATTAGTAAACCCATATGAAGAATGTGAAATAAAAGAAGAAGAGAACTATGTCTGTTATGCATGTATATGCATGAAATAATTGGCATCTATTCAGATTGGATGGAACATGCATATGTTGTATGATAAATCTATTATGAGTATGAGGAATTATACATGATATCTATATACTTTTACTATCTCCAGTTCTAATGCCTCTTCTAATATTTTTTTAGAACTATGACATACAACTAACTGATAAGATTTATGTTGAAATTGAATTTAATATGCACTCCTTACATTGAGAAACCCTGATAAGGGTAAATGTTACATAATGAGATTATGTTTAGGGATGAAAGCCCACTGATGATGATAAAACCCTGATGGGGTAAATACTGGACAACAATATTATGTCTTGGGCAGAAAGCCCACTATTGATGATTGTTGTGAGATGATGTAGAAGATAGAAATAATCATATGTATTGCAATCTACAGATTTATTGTGCTTCTTACTTTGATCATTTTCCTTATTGATAAACTCGGTCTGTTTCATGTTATTCTAGTTATGTGAGAATACAAAAATATGATGTATAATGGTTTGAATTCTTTTAAGATGAGTAAAAGAGACTAATAACACGTGAAATGATGGAACATCTAGTTAGGTGCCATGAACACCGTGAGTTTCCCCCAAGGACCACACTGGGGAAACAAAATGGATCTCCTTATAGTAATCGATGAATTATGAGAATGATTTCTGGAGTGTGGATCGAGATCTTTAAGGTTGGACCACCAGGATTTAGGAGTAAGTCATCTGGAGTAGCTCTGGTCCTAAATCCTTGCTGTGAAAGTTATGTCCAGATGGAATAGATTCTAATAAAATGAAATATGTGAAATGTGAAATGAAAAATATGTTAAATACTATATATGTGATATATTGCTTTGTTGGTTCCTATCTCGTGTACCTGAGATGAGGACGTGAGCCTCTTAAGGCACCCCTGTGGTGACCAGGGTCTGTTGTTGATATCTTAGGGTGGCCGGCTAAATCCTAAGATAGTGTCGGTGAGTCGTTAACATGAGAATCAAGTGTGGCAACTTCTACTTGGTGAGGTACAAGCCAAGTAGTTTTAGGGCAAATGAATCAAAGATCATAAGCCATGTAGAACATGATTTGAATGATTATTACATTCCTTGTACTGCAAGTTGATGATTTGTCATTATTGATTAAGCTTCATGTTGTGGAAAGTAATCATGTTGCTATGTACAATTTCTATTTCATATTATGATCTGTCATGCTGACATGTTATAAATGTTGGGATTTATATCCATTCTGAATATGAGTTGGATTGCTTGCTATTTGATAGTATTGTTTGGTAGATATGTATTATGTGTACTTCAGCTTTAGGACTACAGGATGTGTTCCCGGTCCCGTTGGTGGTGTCACAAAGTTAATGTTATTTTTATGTATTGATTTAAAATGCTTAGAACTTGACTTATTACTCATGCATTAGGATTCTTAATCTGAACTAAGAAGTATATGTTGATTTGTTCATAGACATGCTTTAAAAGATGTTTCAAATTTATAATTGGTTTAAGTGATTACCTTATCTGTTGGATTAGATTACCATTGTAAGCTAGATTTGACTCATGATAGAACTATCTGCTAGACTTTTCAATATCTACATATTTATGTTAAGTTTATTATACTTAATCTAATGTTGATGCATGTACCTAGCTTGAGTGGGAGGTATCCCCTCACTGGGGCTCTATATGAGTCTCCTGAGGTTGTTTCAAATGTTTTTAGGTATAATGCTATCCAGCGGAGAGGCCATGACAAAGAAGATATAAATAGCATAATCTAGATAGATTAGAATGTCCATGTACTCTCTCTTTCTCGGGATGGGTTGTAGATTAAGTTTGTTCATCAATGTACATGTATCTGATGTAATATGAACCGCATATGAGAACAAGATTTGACTCTGGATTTAATGGAGTTGAATATGATTTGTGATATCTAAATGTGATGTCCTTGATGTGACATTGATTTATGAGTTTGTGAAAAAAGAAAAAGGAAAAATGTATCTGTGTTTTTTGTATATTATTTATTCGCCTTTGTTGAGAATTCATTATTTTATTTCATAATCTGGGTTTAGGTTTTGGGATTATCTCTAATGATTGGTATTTATGTTGATCAAAAGTGTGGGTCCTGACAAGCATGGTATCAGAGCCTAGGTTAGATGAGTCTATAGGGACAATAGGCTCTAGGACTAATTGATAATGTAGATGTTGAATATAACCTGAATGATGTGCATACTGACTGAACTCAGTATCGAGAGACTCTGGTCAAGTATTTGGGTATTGAGCTAAACTAGTATGGAACTGCCGACTATACTTCTTCTGGATGCCCTGACCAAGTATCCAGATGAACATAGTTTGGTCGTATAATAAGATACATGATGAAAAAGAGAAGAATGGCGATAAAATGGTGAAAGAGAAAAGGATTTTATAATTCAATATGGAACCTATGTAAAATATGAAATTGCGTATAAGTAAGATGAAAGCTTAATGGATTATGAACATAATCTCTAATGAGTTTGAGTCTGAGTATGAAATTTGAAATTGTGAGAAAAATCTAGGAACTAAGATACACACTATATGATCTTCTTTATAAAGGAAATTGATTAATGCAGATGATAATATGTGAATGAGTCATAATCTTAATCCATGAGATACACAATCAATTTTTTAAAAAAAAGGATGTGAAAGGTTATGTGAATCAGATCTTGATAAATGATGTATTACTAATATTAGTGATTCAAATGTTTATAATACTCAAGGAGAGATATGATGATGACATAGGATGAAATATCCATCTAATACAAAAAAAAGATGTCATATGAGAGAAAGATAAAATGGAATACTTTCTAACTGGATGTCGAGAGAGATGAATGATTACATGATATGATATTCTTTGTATCTTTTCTTGGATTTTGGGACAAAATCCTAAAAGGAGGGGAGAATTTGTAATGACTCATTTTCAAATTAGTCATCTAATTAAGGTTTACTTGGATGGTTGTATGCTTAATTATGTTGATCATTGTTTAAACCTTGATTAATGATGGTAGTTAAGTTTTTATGTTTTAAATACAACAAGAAAGTTTAATCATACTTTGATTCACATAATTAGGGTTAAGATTTGGAAACCCTAATCGGCCCAAATTAGGGTTTTGATGACATATGAATACAAAATTTAATAAATATGATGTCTCACTAAATGATTTTTAGTATTTTATGTGTAACTCTGATTTAAATCAAATTTGTATATGATTTGTATATATAAAATGTGAACATCATTGAAAAATATCAGAATTTTTAATAATGTTCTGACCTATTTATTGGTCGAGTTTCAAACTCGATCGACCATATTTTTAGATTGATATAGCAGTGTGGTAATTGAATTTTATCTTTTTTTTGTTATCCAATTGATCTTAAACTTTAACTGTAGTTTATTAACTCCATTATAGACACCTTATTAAATTGGTGTAATTTTTGGATGATTTTTTATCCCTACAGAGAGGGGTGTCGGTCGAGTTCTGTGAAGGACAAACTCGATCGACCATGTTGCTGACTGCAATATAGTAGTGTAGTATTTGATTTTTAATTATTTATTGGTAACTCCAAATGATCAAAAATATTTATGATATCTTATAAACTAAATTTCAGACAATTGGTTAAAGTTTCATAATTGTTGGATGAGGTTTGAGTTCTAAAACGTGTGGTTTTGATCGAGTTTATAACTCAGCCGACCAACCAGTCTGAGAAAAATCAAAATACATTGAGGGGCTTGTTTGCAAATGTTCTAAGCACCTAAATTCATCTATATCACTAACCTAACACACAAGGAGCTCTCATAACTCCTCCTTCCTGTCAAAGAAACAAAATTTTTGAGAGAGAGGAGAGCTAGGGTTTTGAGAAGAGAAAGTGGTGGAGATGTTGACCTAGGGTTTCTCTATCCAAGATATGATGAAATCAAGTAAGTTTAGCTTCTTTGCATAGCATTTCATGGTGAATCTTCTCTCACGTGTCAAGATTTCGTCCCTCCCCTGATTTGATTTGAAATCACATCAAATCTCCCCCTTTTCTCACTCTTTCTCTTCCAATCCCCATTTCTAGGGTTTCTAAGTTGAGAGGAGAAAGAATTGGATTCTTTTGCGAGAGTTTGATTGGGTTTCCAAAAATTCAGAGATTGGCCTATGAAATTAAGGTTCTTGGCACCTGAGGTGAGTTTTTTTTTCTGTCTCCTAAGCTTTGTATTCATGTTGAAAGCCTAATTCTATCTGGCTAAATTAATCAGAAACCTAGTTTGTACATGTATGTGATTGGATTTGATTTGAGAAAGATATTGGGGATCCAATTCTACTGATTTTGATTATTTATCATTGATTGGAACTTAATTAGTTACCGATATATTGATTGAGGATCCATGGGTTTTTCTTATGGGTAGATGACTATGCTATTTCATGTGAATTTTGCTTAAAAATCAGCCCAATTCCCGATATGCTTGGAATTGAATTGATATGTGTAAAATCATATTTGAATTGTACTAGATTGTATGATACAAGCGTATTGTTGAATGTTAATGGAATTGAATGACCACATATCCTTATTAGGATTTGTTTTGAGTAAGTGAATGAAATGAGTCAATTAATCAATGTGTACTCATGATTGATGAATGATATGTGTGATAATGGAAACTAGAGTTTCCATGTTTGTGAATAACCCTAATGAACCCTTGAGTCATGATTGGATTACTGAATGATATGATTATTATGATATGTTGAACTAAGGAATGACTTTTTGAAAACCCTAAAAGTTTATTATTAAGACAATTATGAGTGATAAAGTTAGAACTTGTATATGATATTGTAAATGTGATCAAATGCTGAAGTTGAAGGTATTAATACTTCAATTGAATATGATGAGTCTTACTAATTTCATATAAGTCTAATGCATTTATTTTAGTATAATAAAGAATGATCATTGTTGATTATGGGAATGACATTAGTAGTCAATGACAAGGTACACTTATCTAAATATAAGAGACAATATGAACAAGATGTACTTAATGGTGATTGTAAGATAAAGATGAAACTAATGAAGACAGTATGATGAAGTATTTTATCTTTTATTTTAATTACATTTGGATTAACCCAAATTAAATGAAATATACTAAGAACTGTACTTTGATAAAATGTTATATAGAAGAGAAACATTGTATGCAAAGTGAATCAAGAAAGATTGGTCTAGATAATATAATGAACATGAAATGAAAGAAGTTGAGACTACTGAGTATAAAATGATGGAAATAGATACGAAATAGTAGATGATTCTAAGAATGTAACTCTTACCCTAAAATGATGGGTTTGATGATGCTAGTGAATGACAATCTCAAATGGGGGATTAAGAGATGCACATAACTATAGTTGAATTCAACTAAAAGATGAAATACAGGTATATGAATTGATTTACAAGAATGTGTTCTTGAATTGTGAATTGTACTCTGAGAATGGACTAATAGTACAAACTTCAATTGATAGTCATCATATATTGATTAGTAAACCCATATGAAGAATGTGAAATAAAAGAAGAAGAGAACTAAGTCTGTTATGCATGTATATGCATGAAATAATTGGCATCTATTCAGATTGGATGGAACAGGCATATGTTGTATGATAAATCTATTCTGAGTATGAGGAATGATACATGATATCTATATGCTTTTATTGTTGCTAGTTCTAATGTCTCTTCTAATATTTGTTCAGAACTATGATATACAATGAACTGATAAGATTTATATTGAAATTGAATTTAATATGCACTCCTTACATTGAGAAACCTTAATAAGGGAAATGTTGCATAATGAGATTATGTTTAGGGCTGAAAGCCCACTGATGATGATAAAACCTTGATGGGGTAAATGCTGGACAATAAGATTATGTCTCAAGAAGAAAGCCCACTATTGATGATTGTTGTGAGATGATGTAGAAGATAGAAATAATCATATGTGTTGCAATCTACAGATTTATTGTGCTTCTTACTTTGATCATTTTCCTTATTGATAAACTTGATCTATTTCATGTTATTCTAGTTACGCGAGAATACACAAATATGATGTATGATGTTTTGAATTCTTTTAAGATGAGTAAAAGAGACTAATAATAAGTGAAATGATGGAACATCTAGTTAGGTGCCCTGAACACCGTGAGTTTCCCCTGAGGACCACACTGGGGAAACAAAATGGATCTCCTTGTAGTAATCGATGAATTATGAGAAGGATTTCTAGAGCGTGGATCGAGACCTTAAAGGTTATACCACCAAGATTTAGGAATGAGTCATCTGGAGTGAATATGGCCCTAAATCCTTGATGTGAAAGTCTATGTCCACATGGAATAGACTCTAATGAAATGAAATATGTGAAATGTGAAATGAAAAATATGTGAAATACTATGATATGTGATATAATGCTTTGTCGGTTCCTATCTTGTGTACCCGAGATGAGGATGTGAGCCTCCTTAGGCAACCCTAAGGAGGCCAGGGTCTGTTTTTGATATCTTAGGGTGGCCGGCTAAACCCTAAGATAGTGATGGTGAGTCATTGACACGAGAATCAGGCGTGGCGACTTCTACTTGGTGAGGTACAAGCCAAGTAGTTTCAGGGCAAATGAATAAAAGATGATAAGCCGTGTAGAACATGATTTGAATGATTGTTACATTCCTTGTACTGCTAGTTGATGATTTGTCATTATTGATTAAGCTTCATGTTGTGGAAAGTAGTCATGTTGCTATGGACAATTTCTATTTCATATTATGATCTGTCATGCTGACAAGTTATAAATGTTGGGATTTATATCCATTTTTAATATGAGTTAGATTGCTTGCTATTTGATAGTATTGTTTGGTAGATATGTATTATGTGTACTTCAACTTCAGGACTGTAGTATGTGTTCTTGGTCCAATTGGTGGTGTCACAAAGTTAATTTTATTGTTATGTATTGATTCAAAATGCTTAGAACTTGACTTATTACTCATGCATTAGGATTATTAATTTGAACTAACCAGAGGAGAGGTCATGACAAAGAAGATATAAATAGCATAATCTAGGTAGATTAGAATGTCCCTATACTCTCTCTTTCCCGAGATGGGTTGTAGACTAAGTTTGTTCATCAATGTTCATGTATCTGATGTAAACTAAACTGCATATGAGAATAAGATTTGACTCTGGATTTAATGGAGTTGAATACGATTTGTGATATTTGAATGTGATGTCCTTGATGTGACATTGATTTATGAGTTTGTGAGCAAAGAAAAAGGAAAAATTTATCTGTGTTTTTCGTATATTGTTTATTCGCCTGTCGAGAATTCATTATTTTATTTCATAATCTGGGTTGAGGTTTTAGGATTATCTCTAATTATTGGTATTTATGTTGATCAAAAGAGTGGGTCCCGACAGTGATTTTCCTTCTTCATATGCAATGATCTTCTCTAGTGGATTCTTGGTCCCGTTGATGAAGGACTCGAGCGAGTTGCTCTCAATCAACACTTGAACATGCACCTCCCAATACAAATAGTTGAAACGGATCAGTTTCAATGAAAGCAAGTTGGAGACACTGATGTCGGTTGGATACAGATACTCAGATGCTCCTACTGTTGAGGATGATCCCATGATTGAGGAGGATGACATGATTGATGGTGGTGGAATCTCAGTCCTGTTGATGAAGGACTCGAGCGAGTTGCTCTCAATCAACGCTTGAACCTGCACCTCCCAATACAGATAGTTGAAACTGGTCAGTTTCAAAGAAAGGAAGTTGGAGACACTGATGTCGGTTGGATACAGATACTCAGATGCTCCTACTATTGAGGATGATCCCATGATTGAGAAGGATGACATGATTTATGGCGGTGGAAGGATGCTCTGATACCAAATTAGGTTTTGTAGATGAAACCATAAGATGAGATTGGAAAGGAACTGAGAGAGAGAGGATTTGAGAAAGAAAGGCAGCAAAGAGAGGGGCTCGAGCCCACTTCTCAAGGCTTCAATATAGTTTTAGGAATGACGATCGATCCCATAGACCACCACTAGCCTTAATTGTGTACTTTTTCCTCACTCACGTGCAACTCGGGGTCAACTTCCCAACTGGTCACCCATCCTAGTACTACTCCAAGCCGAGCATGCTTAACTATGGAGTTCTTTAGTGATGGACTCCCAAAAAAGGAGGTGCACCTTGGTGATATGGGTAGTACAATCATTCCTTTTAAGATCATTTTATCTGAGGCCTCAAATCCTAGAATGTTACAGTCTCCCCCACTTAGACTCTTGACATCCTCATCAAGGCTCAATATATGGCCTCATAATCTCTTCTCCATTTTAGCATAGACCCAGAATGACCCATGGACACCTCGCTCCCACCCATGGCTACCAGCGCAAGGGTGGCTCCATCTCGTCTCAGCGGATAGCCCTTTCCAACTTGCCTAGACCGCATGACTTGAGACCGACATGCCACATGCCTATGTGGGCCCTACCTACTGGAGGGGAATTGGCTCTAATACCATTTATCAATTTGTGTGTGTCATCCTTGCACAGGGGACATGCTAATCTTCTCTGTATCGTTCCAATTTTATCATATGTCATTAATTTCAAAAGCACAGAACAAGGGTTCACTTTTCTCAATATTATCACTACACAGTATATTGTATAAGCAGAGAGTATATATACAATATTGGCCCGGCCGATCACTTGGTGACCAAGTAATGAAACTAGTAAGTAAAAGATGCAGCATGACAAAGGCATTTCAACAAACAGCTTGTAACATACCAAAACTTGGACATATTATATTGTTGACCTCTTTCTAAGCTTTTCCTTTCTTTTTTATCCTTTTTGGGTTTGATGTTCAATTTGTGGAAATAATAGTGGTTTGGTGAATATTTGTTCATTATTATTGCCAACATATGGGTTGATGCACAAATACCTCAATAAATTATTTAATAAGGGTCTGATATGCAAATTTACCACTCATGTGGGATAATGATACTATAAACTATTCTAGATCATTCCTTAGCCTTGTGGAGAAAGGAAGAGAACAAGGAATGAATACAAATGCTTTAAACATGTTAATGTGATATGGAATTATTTAATATGTTAAATATAGGAAATAATGGTTAATGGACTAAAATTCATAGAAGGAAGATAATTGGTTAAAGATAAGTTGAGATTCATTTTCCTTGGGTTTGATTTGGCTTGGAGGCCAAGTTTCATAATTTTGGAATAACAATAATTATATCTCTTTTATTTTGAAAGAAAAGGTGAGTTTTCCTCAATAATATAAAAAAAATTACATGACTCCAAAAGTAGAAAATAATCTTATATTTGTAATCTACACATTAAAAGTAGCCTTTGGATGAATTTTCATGTAATTTGGATAATCTTTAATATACATGTAAAGTTAGGAGAGAGAAAGTGTGTAGAACCTTCAAAATATTAAATAATTATACAAACAACTCCAACATGTAAAATTGATGGCAAATTCGTATCCAAGACACTTAATGTGACTTGTGGGTAAAGTTTCATCAAATTTGGATAATCTAATAACCATTAATGATGGAGGAAAGAGAAAATAAGATTTGATTTATTTAACACATAAAAAGTTCATAAAAGGAAAATCTAATTGCTATATTTTTTCCTTTTCCGACTTCTTCTTCCAAGTGTAGGATAGCCCCAAGGGGACATAGGTTTTTTTCTACCAATTGGGGCTTTCCCTTCACCGCCCCCATGGGGATGGTGTACAGGGTTCATAACAACTCCTCTTACTACGGGACGCTTACCTAGCCAACGCTTAGATCCGGCTCTAGCCAAACTTTTTTGGTTCACCCCAACATTATACTTGTCCGACTGCTGCTAAGCAGTTTTTGGATATCAAACAGACCTCCCCATATGGTAATCTTAATGTGGCCGATTTACCTTCTTTTGCAATCAGTTTCGCTACAGCACCTGCTGCTCTAGCTAATTATTTAATCGAATTGGAAAATCAAATCATTTACACAGGCATTGTACTTATTATTTAATTCAATATGGATTTTATATAGAATATGTATAATTAATGGAATATGCCGAGTTTAGCCTACATAATTCATTCTTTTATTAGTAGCACTTCGTAAAAAAATAAGATAACAATTTCTATTCCAATTAAAAATTGTCATATTGAAATTGACTGAGCAAATAAGAAATAGAAAAGAAAATAGGATTGGGCAGGTAACAATAAATGAGCCAAAATCTTAGGAAAATGGTATATTTGGATTTCTCATATCAAAAATAGGTTGGGTGTCAAATTTCATTAAATCCGGGCCTCATTTGTACCCTCAAATGAGGAAAGAGAGAAAGAAAAATAATTAAATGTTCCACTTTATTTGGATTTCGATTTGGATATGGTTTTGATTTAAATATTTTCATGCCTTCTTTGGTGGGAGCACGTGAACCAAGCCATTGGATTGGCTATTAGATGGTTTGCAACTCATCCTCTTCCTTTAGCCAAACAGCAAAGCAGGTGTCGTTTGTAATTTTTTGGATCTCAATTGCTTCCTCCATACTTCATATTTTCTTGTGATTCTTTTTCCAATGGTTTCCAAATCTAATTCCTCATCATTTAATCCCTTTCTTGCATCTTTTCATTGAGAATTTGGGAAATTCCCAAACCTAGGGGCTTGAGCTTCTCACGGGCAACCTGCATAAGCCCTACCACCTAGCATTATAAATAGGTAACTCCCTCTCTAGCTTTGTTGCCCTCCTTACTATCTTTCTCCCTCACTGATTCCCTCCATGGCATTGTGCTTTACTATCGACAAGTCACCAACTTCCAGTTTGATCTATGATGTTACGGCTCTTCTCCCCACCGCTAGGTATCACCAGCCCCCAATTGTGTCAAGCAGTAAGTTTGTCAAATTATATTCTTCATTTTCATTCTCGCACAACCGAATTTGGTTGCCTCCTTACCATTTCCCCAATTTTCAGCCAAGGCCTGCCTGTTGCTTCTACCAGCCATAGCACTCTGGCGAGGGAGATGATTTTCCTTACTCATTTTCCTATTTTACTCATTCATTTTTCTTCTTTCATTGTTTTTCGCCCGAGGGCATTCTAGTCTTTTTGCCACCTTGTTTCTTTTGTTTATAGTGAGTCCACCCAAGCTTTGACCATGGGACATATCCGTGTGTGGTTGGTCCATGTATGTTGGGACCATCTCTCTCTTCCTCCCACTTGCCTATTTTGTTGACGTGACAATTTCAGATTGTTCGATATTGCAAAATTCATATCTTTTAATTCCTTTGTCCAAAAATTAAAGTAAAATATGTTTTGGAATCACAAAAATATATAATTTATAACAAAAATATTTTTGAGACCTGTTTTTGAGTTTTATCAAAAGATGTTTTCTAAAAATGAATTTAATACATAAAATTCACCAAAAATGCACTTTTAACCTCATAACTCCAAAATAGACAAAATTATATGTTTTCTTAATCAAGAAGACCTAATAAGATCAATGGCGATAATTTCATAGTCAAAATCGATGTTTTTCTCCAAAAATCCAAAAGTTAGGGTTTCCTTACCTTTATACATAAGTAAACCCTAATTCATGGTTATACATTGAAAATAGGGAAAGTGGGCTTTAGGAGCAATTAAAGTAGTGGAGGAGAAGTAATTGGATCTCATTAAGAAAGGTATGTGCTTTGCTTACACCTAAGTTGGGAATAATTGCAAACTGTAACATGATTTCCCTAATGAGGCTTCTATAAAACCCTAATTTCTCTTTTGTTAATTCCTTTGTTATATTTGTCTCGAAATCAGTTTTATTATTTATTTCATCGGTCTTGTACCCCACTGTCATGTATTAAATTACTTGATGCTTATACTTTCCATAGTTCTTAGCATGTTGATTTTATTAGACTATTTAACTAGTGTAGTGGTACTTTTATACAACCACCCATAGATAGGGCATGTGTAAATTTACCCAGGGGAATGTGTTACTCTCCCCAATATAGAATATTTGTAGGTGATTGGAATGTGTTACTCTCCCCCACCTATTGGTTGAGGTTAGGTAGGTGCCTCAATCCTACATAGTTTAGGTAGTCAATATTAATCATGCATGCAACCTTTTATTATTTTGTTATGGCAAGCATCTATTTATTTATGCTTCATACTTTTGACCATCTTCATCTTATGATGAGATCTTAACTTTATTTCCATGTTATTTCTTTACCTTTTGTCCTTGTTTACTACTGATACATGCCTTGTTTCCTTTCTTTTGTTGGGTGCTTCCCCAACCACCCAGTGTTTTATCAAGGAGTTGATCAAGGCCTAGGATTAGAGTTGTGCAACAGGAGCATGGAGGACCATCCTAGGAATAGGATAAGGAGTACATGGATTTAAGCATGGACCTATCTCATGAAGTTGTTTCTTGGAGACAAATTTCATGTAGCTTAGATTTCCCTCTATCTAGATCCTTTTATTTTTGTAAACCCTATATGGGAGAATGATGACGTACAGTTTTATAAAATTGATTATAGTAATGAAATTATATTCCGTTGCAATACTCATTGGTCCTTTGTATACCATATATATAAAGATTTGAAAATTTTACACCTGTTTCAGCATACCTTTTGAGTATGTTTGGGATGGATGTTTTATTTTTCAAATTCTTAGTAAATGGGTGATTTCATTCTTTTACAACATGGTATCAGATCCCATGGTAGTTGGAATCTGACTATTTCAATTTTTATTCCTAATTAGAACCCTTGTCTTACATAGTTCCCCTTTAAGTGACATGTTTGCCTTAGAATTGACCTATGTTTTTCATGAGTTGATGAAAGGTTGATATAGGATCCTATGAGTTTCACATTAGAATGATGTTGTTTAAACCCCCTAAAATATTTACAATTAAAAGATGTAAGTAACCATAGTAACTTGAGGTTGTTTAGTTTTGCCTTTAGGCAGCTACTAGGATATGAAGTTGAAAGCAAAGGTGTCTAGAAAGGATCAGGATTCGGGGGCTGGAAAGATTTTCCTCTACGCCACTAGCTTAGTTTATGAGAACTCCCAGATCTGCATGATACCTGCCTGGCCTGAGCTGATAATGATTGTGAAATAGCATGCTTTTAAGCAATAGTAATATTGGACATTTATGTTGGATATCTTTGGGAACATTAATATGTTTACCTTGTGGCTTGTTTGAGTATGGATACCCAATATAACTTCCTTATGTCCCTTAGAACACATGTTTGGTCAGCATATCCCTAGAACTTAAACTTTGAAGTTTGGTGTTTGGTAAGCCATCAGAGTGTGCAGTGGAAGCGTGATGGATCTTATACATGGTTTCATAGACTTACCCTTTTACCTATAGTTTATTTTGGCTTGGTAGGTCAAACCTTTCAAGGGATGGAGAGTAGTTGGTTTGATGATGTTTGGGTAGTTATATTTTGAGGGCAAAATCCTTTTCATGGGGGATGGATCTCTATGCCATACCGAGATCTAGCTACGTGACTTTAGAAAACCCTAACTCCATGAATAGGAGGATAGTGTGCTTGTATCCTTATTTTTGACCATACAAAGCTATAGTTGTAACCCTAACATATTTGTTTATACAGTAATGAACATATAATGGTCATCTAATGAATAGTTCATATGTTTGAACCCTAATGAATACTTAATGCACATAATAATAGTAGCTCACATATTAAGTTAGTAATGGATATGCATGATGCTAGTCATGCCATGAACTAGTAAACCCTAATGATATGATGAGTAAGATGTTGTAACCTAATCTTGGACTTAATGCATGCTAATAAGGTATAAGTAAAGTACAATAATCATGTTGATCTAAACCCTAAGTTGAATCATCTAACCTTAATATACATCCTTAATAACTTTCATGATACATTAGTGACATTAGGTGTCATAATTAGATAATATACTTTGATACACATAAATGGTATATAATCACCTAATCATAGATTAATCAAGTCATCAATGTGTAATGCATATCATCTTGTTCTCTGATACACACCTAGTCAATCACCTAATCATAACTTGGTATGTGAATCAAATAATTAAGATGTAATATGTCCCACTTAGTTTACTAAAAATACACATAATGACTTCATTATGGATAGGAAGTAATTGGATTCACACAACTGTCCATAATCAACAATAAGAAGTGAATAAATATGAGAAATTAATTAATGATGACAATAATGTGAGTAAGAAAGGTAATATGACAATGTGACAATGTTTAATATAGATATAAATAACTAATGTAACAAAATTTGGATTAATTGTAGACTTAATAACTAATGGGATAAAATGTCTTATTTCATTAAAATCATCTGATATCATTCAATATGGTGATAATATGAACATAATGGAGTCTAATTCCAAATTATTAAGAATAATGATCCAGTATATTGAGATAATTAAGTAAACCTTAATTGTGTTAAAACTCTTCATGAGATAAATAAGAAATATTTAAGGTTTCTTGCATAATAATGAAATATAACTCTTTTGGCAATAAAGTGGATATGACATGACACAATTAAAATGATAATAATGATAATGTGATATATTCATAAATATAATAGTAATGAGCCAAAAATATTAATAATGATTGAATCTCATAAAAGAAATATTTAGTGGAAACCTAGATGATCCTTGAGAACCTGACCTAAGAGGAGTTTCTAGTGAAAGTTTTGGAGGAAGTTTTGTGGTTGGAGGAACAACCTAAAGTTAGTGTTGAGATGTTGTACACTTGCCCTTCCCTTCTTTTCTTGTGATTTTAGGGACGGAATCCTCTTCAAGGGGTGGAGTGTTGTAACATACCGAAACTTGGACATATTATCTTGTTAACCCTCTTTCTAAGCTTTTCTTTTCTTTTCTATCCTTTTTGGCTTTGATGTTCAATTTGTGTAAATAATAGTGGTTTGGTGAACATTTTTTCATTATTATTGCCAACATATTGGTTGATGCACAAATACCTCAAAAAATATTTTAATAAGGGTCTAATATGCAAATTTACCACTCATGTGGGATAATGATAAAATAATTCATTCTAGATCATTCCTTAGCCTTATGGAGCAAGGAAGAGAAGAATAAATGAATAATAATGCTTTAAACATGTTAATGTGATATGGAATTATTTAATATGTTAAATATTGGAAATAATGGTTAATGGACCAAAATTTATAAAAGGAAGATTAATTGGTTAAATATAAGTTAAGATTCATTTTTCTTGGGTTTGGTTTGGCTTGGAGGACAAGTTTCATAATTTTGGAATAATAATAATTATATCTCTTTTATTTTGAAAAGAAAAGGTGAGTTCTCCTCAATAATATGAAATAAAATATTAAATGAATCCAAAATAGAAAATAATCTTAGATTTGTAATCTACACATTAAAAGTATCATTTGGGTGAATTTTCATGTAATTTGGATATTATTTAGTATACATGTGAAGTTAGGAGAGAGAAAGTGTGTAGAACTTTCAAAATATTAAATAATTATACAAACAACTCCAACATGTAAAATTGATGGCAAATTCATATCCAAGACACTTAATGTGACTTGTAAGTGAAGTTTCATCAAATTTGGAGAATCTTATAATCATTAATGATGGAGGAAAGAGAAAATAAGATTTCATTTATTTAACAAATAAAAATTTCTCAAAAGGAAAATTGAATTATATATTTGGATTCCTCATATCAAAAATAGGTTGGGTGTCAAATATCATTTAATTTGGGGCTCGTTTTCACCCTCAAATGAGGAGAGTGAACAAGAGAAATAATTTAATGTTCCACTTTATTTGGATTCCGGTTTGGATATGATTTTGATTTAAATATTTGTCACGCCTTCTTTGGTTGAAGCGCATGATCCAAGCCGTTGGATCGGTGATTGGACGGTCCACAACTTGTCCTCTTCCTTGAGCCAAACATGAAAGCAGGCACTAGTTTTGTGGTTTTTTAGATCTCGATTTCTTCCTCCACACTTAATATTTTCTTGCAATTCTTTTTCCAATGGTTTCCATATTGAATTTTCATCATTTGATCCCTTTCTTGTGTCATTTCATTCAGAATTTGGGAAATACCCAAACCTAGGGGCTTGAGCTTCTCACAGCTAACATGCATAAGCCCTACCTCCCAACATTATAAATAGGTAACTCCCTCTATAGATTCACTAGCCTCCGTACTATATTTCTCCCTCACCAATTCCCTCTGTGTTATTGTGCTTTACTGTTGATAGCTCAACGACTGCTGGTTCGATTCGTGATCTTATGACTCTTCTCCCTGCCGCTAGCCATCACCAGTCCCTGATTGCGTCAAGCAATAAGTTCGTCAAATTCTATTCTTCGTTTTTGTTCTCGCACAATCAAATTTGGTTGCCTCCTTAAAATTTCCCCAATTATCGGTCAAGAGTTGCATGCTACTTCGAACAGACATGGCGCTCTGGTGAGGGAGATGATTCTCCTTACTCATTTTCCTATTTTACCCATCCATTTTTTTCTTTCATTGTTTTATCGCCCGAGGGAATGCTAGTCTTTTTGCCCCCTTGTTTCTTTTGTTTAGAATGAGTCCACCTGATCTTTGACTATGGGACATGTCCTATTGTGGTTGGTCCATGTCTGCTGGGCCCGCCTCTCTCTCTTCCTCCCTCTCGCCTGTTTTGTTGATGTGGCAATTTTAGATTGGTCGATATTGCGAAATTCATATCTTTTAATTCCTTTGTCCAAAAATTAGAGTAAAATATGTTTTAGAATTTTTAAAATGTAAGCTTTATAATAAAAAAAATTTGAGACCTGGTTTTGAGTGTTATCGAAAGGTATTTTCTAAAAATGAATTTAATACATAAAAATCACCAAAATTGCTCTTTTAACCTCATAACTCTAAAATAGACAAAATTATATGTTTTCTTAATTAGGAGAATCTAATAAAATCAATGGTGATAATTTCATAGTCAAAATTGTGGTTTTCTCCAAAAATCCAAAATTCCTTACCTTTATACATGAGTTAACCCTAATTCATGGTTATACATTTAAAATTGGAAAATTGGGCTTTGGGAGCGATTAAAGTAGTGGAGGAGAAGTAATTGGATCTCATTAATAAAAGTATGTGCTTTCTTTACACCTAAGTTGGGAATAATTGCAAACCCTAACTTGGTTTCCCTAATGATGCTTCTATAAAATCCTAATTTCTCTTTTGTTAACTCCTTTGCTATATTTGTCTCGAAATCAGTTTTATTATTTATTTCTTGGGTCTTGTACCCCACTGCCATGTCTTAAATTATTTGATTCTTATACATGCCACAGTTCTTAGAATGTTGATTTTATTAGACTATATAACTAGTGTAGTGGTACTATTGTACAACCACCCATAGATAGGGCAAGTGTAAATGCACCCAGGGGAATGTGTTACTCTCCCCAATATAGAATATTTGTAGGTGATTGGAATGTGTTACTTTCCCTCACCTATTGTTTGAGGTTAGGTAGGTGCATCAACCCTACATAGTGTAGGTAGTCAATATTAATTATGCATGCAACCTTTTATTATTTTTTTATGGCAAGCATATATTTAATTATGCCTCATATTTTTTTACCATCTTCATCTTATGATGAAATCTTAGCCTTTATTTTCATGTTATTTCTTTACCTTTTTTCCTTGTTCACTACTGACACATACCTTGTTTCCTTTCTTTTGTTGGGTGCTTTCCCAACCACCTAGGGTTTGATCAAGAAGTTGATCAAGGCCTAGGATCAGAGTTGTGCAATAGGAGCGTGGAGGACCATCCTAGGAATAGGATAAGGATTACATAGCTTTAAGCATGGACCTATCTCATGAAGTTGTTTCTTAGAGACAAAGTTGGTGTAGTTTAGATTTCCCTCTATCTAGATCCTTTTGTTGTTGTAAACCATATATGGGAGAATGATGATGTACACTTTTATAAAATTGATTATAGTCATGAAATTATATTCTGCTACAATACTCATTGGTCATTTGTATACCATATATATAAATATTTGAAAATTGTACACCCGTTTCAGCATACCTTTTGAGTATGTTTGGGATGGATGTTTTATTTTTCAAATTTTTAGTAAAGGGGTGATTTTATTCTTGTACACATCTTGTGATCTTTCTTTTAACCAATAGTTAGTTGTAATATTACCTATTTGATGCTTTATTTAATGAACTATACCATTTTCAGTTGCAAACAAAATACCATGATTCGCTTGATTTAGTTTTTTTACAAATTGACTGTTTGTGCTTTAAATTAAGAATACATCCTATGAGGATTAAAAATGCAAAATTCTAAAGTTACATCAATGGATATTTACATAGTATTAGGACATCTGTCTAGGTTTTCAGTTAGTGAGTTTTTAGGCATAAGTACCTACAGGATGACGATATCTTAAATGTCTCCAACCAACCATCATGGCATGTAAGCAGGCTTATTCTCAATAGTTGAACATTCAAAATAGTTCTTTAGCCCACATTTATGTGGTTATTTTTCAAATATTCCCATTAGCTAATGAATCTATGATATTATTTAGTCAATGACAATGTCAAAACTTTATAAACTCTGTCATCGACTAAAAAGTAAAACCAAACTTCTTTCTCTTTTGATGAAATAATTTTCTTATATTAACCTACATTATGTATGTAGGGTCCATGTGATTACCAAAATTGTCACAGGGTGCATGTATTCTCTGCTAAAATGGGTGTTCGTGATACAGATAATTTTCTTGAATATTATTGAACTTAAATTTAGCTAAATTATTTGCATCAAAATTGACCTAACGTGCAACTTTGTTGATTTGCACAATCCAATTTATATTAAGTAGAGTGAGTAACGTGTCTCCAAGCTGCAAACTTTGAGGATGTATAATGCAATGCATTTATTGCTATCTGGGAATCTGATTCTATGGAAATGGATCACCATCCTTGAGATCAGGCTCTCTAGTGCCAACATGATAGCATATGCTTCATAAAGATAAGTTGAGGTTCCACACAGTAGTGCACCCCCATCCACCCACCCCATCCACGTAACCCTCTTGAATATGAATACTTATCTACTATTGCCAATAAAGGTTTTCCCTACTTCAGAGCTGAATCAACATTAATTTTAATCCAACCTTATGAAGGTGTTGTCCACTGTGTCCTTGTTGTGGTCTTCACCACATGTCTAGGATCATGCATGCTTGTATAGTTGTATAATTGTGCAATTGCTTGTCGAACTTGATTAGATACATGTTGCAAATTGAAAATGTTATGATTGAACATAAAATCATTTCTAGCTAACCCAATTTGAGAATAGAACAAAGCAAAGAGTATGATTATGGAAGCAAATAGATTGTTCTTTGACCTCTCTTACATAGGTAATGATATAAATTTTGTATGTACCAAATGCATCCTTAGTTCCACCAAAAGCTGCTTGGCAGGTGGCCAATCCCTTAAAGCATGCAACATTGATTCAAATTCAACCAAACAAAAGGCACATCTTAGGTCAATGGTAAAATGTATTATGCGTCATAATTGCTTCTTGTGTTGATAATAATAAGGAAACCTTCAGTTTAGGTGTTATCTTCATAGTCCGTATGGACTTCCATGGCCCTAATTTGCTCATGCCTTTCCCATTTTTTAGTATCATGTGTGTTGTTTTTTTAGTCAAATTTTATGTTGGTGTACCATCCCAACTCCACATATCAGGCTATGAATCAGCAACAGTTGAGTGATTGTATCTTATGATAATTGTTTGAGGTAAGAAACAATGAACAAATGATTCATTACATCCTCCAATGAGGCCCAGAATAGATTCTACCTTTGATCCAGTAGATTTTGTGGTATATGTTGTATACACTTTGTATGAATCATGTCCTCTCCTAGGATCCATTTTCCAAACCATACAGATATAGTTTCTCCATTGAGAATCACTTTCATGCTATGTTGTTGGACAATGGGCATCAAAATGTGGATCATATTCCAATGAGATGTATATCTACATCCAGGATGAAAGGAATTAAACTTGTTAACAATACCCATATTCTAAATAGAGGTCCTATTGTAAGGACCCTGACCTTCATTTAGGGTTTACCCTGTTTGTTTTGCTTAACCTTGATGCTTTGGTGCTTGCTAATCACCTTTAGTGGTGATTAGGGTTGGTTGTGCTTTGTTGAGAGTTGGAGGGGCTACTTGCAATAACCCAAGTTTAGGGTTTTGTGAGCAAGTTTGCCACCTTGTGAGGTGTTCCTCTCTCTCTTTGCTTCCTCTAGGGTTGAGAGGAAGGCTTGGGCTCGTTGTTTGAGTTCTTTTGGGCCTGGTTGAGCTTGTTTGGGCCTTGAGGTGCCTTGTTTTGGCCTGGTTGAGCTTTGTGTCGCCCAAGAGGAGTGTGTGTCGCCCATGGTGCCTTGTTGTGTCGCCCATGGTGCAAGTGGTTGTGTCGCCCATGGTGTTTGACCTAGCTTTGACCTCGTTTGTGTCACCACTAGTGGACACTTGGTGTACGATGCATGCGTGTGGCAATGACCTTGGACATGTGTTTAGGGCTTGCTAGAGTGGTGGCATGTGCTCTAGGACAAGTGTCCTTAGGTGGACGACACCTTGCCTTGCTCTACCTTGTTTTCTCCTCCCTTTCCTTCTATATAAGTGGTTCCTTTCCTTGCTTTGGGTCCCTTTTGGTCCCTTAGTCTCTTCTCCACCTTGGTGTGCACGACACACTCCCATCCTAGCAGCTTGGTGGCCGACACCTCTTCTCCTTGGCAGCTTGGTGGACGATACCCCCCCCCGTGAAGGAGCAAGTGGTGGCCGATATACCTTGGAGTGTCTTCCTCTTCCTTGGAGCTTGCTTAAGGCGGATTGCATAACTTCTAACCCTAGCTACACTATCTCCTTTCCTGCTTATATGTTGTTGTTAGTTTTACATCTTGCTTTAGTTTCTTGTTGGTCGATCCTCTTGTGGTTTAAGTTTCTTGGCGAGTTGGTGTTCTTGCCCCTCTAGGGTTTTGATTACCTTGTGCTTGAGGAGGAAGACGACCCTGAGTGGGTGTTGGGCGATAGGCCTTGGGTGGATGTCGGGCAACAGGCTGTTGTGACGGGCGTTATGCCCTGCCCTTGTGTCGAGTGATATGCTTGTTCCTATGGCGGGCGTCATGCCCTTTTTCTTGGCTTGTGTCGGCCGTTAGGCCTTGACCAGGTTGTTGCATGAGATGTGGGATAAGTTTTCTCTCTCTTGGTTGTTAGTGTTTGGTGGTGACCCGATCGAGGTAGGCTCTGCAATGGGCATTGCTGGGCAAGTCGTGACGGGCGTCACATGCCCTGGTATCGGCCGACACCCCATGCTGTGACGGGCGTTTCCCGATAATGCTGGATGCCCGACGTACCTCCTTGACGCGCGACACATCTCCCCTGACGCGCGTTGTGCGTTGCACGCTTGGTTGCTTTATGTGGCAACGCAGCGCTGCTGCTTGTTTGTATACTAACCGTTTGATTGTTGTTCTTTGGTGAGGGTAGGTGGCCGATACACCTCTTTTTGTGAGGATCTTTGGTACCTCTAGTGAGGGCTGTAGCGCATATGGTGAGGGTGTCACGTTTCATAGAAGTAGGCTGTTATATATGTCCTTGCTGAAATGATAGTAACTCCTTATATAGATGATGATGCATGTTATCATAAGCTTGTTGATTTATCTTAGCTTGGCTACACATATGAAAGTGATTTTCTGTTAATGATAAGAAGAATAATGGTAAGTTTATAAGTGGTTTACTTAATGATGATGACAATGGTAGTGGTAATGATAACGCTTGTTCCTGATATCCAGCATGACTATATGCATGAAGTGATCATCTTGATTATCTATATAATGATGAGATAAGGATAAGTACATAGTGGTTTGCTTAATGATGTGTCTATGTGCATGATCACCAGATGATGTATGAATGATAAGTATGTAGTGTGAGTTGCCTAGTAATGTGCCTCATACACCTGATTACAAGTTGAGCTAAATGGTAAGCACATAGACGGTTTGCTAAATGATATGTTTTATGATGATAAGCATAGTCCTTTTGAAACTATGATTATTGTGTACACTGACCATGCAGGTAATGATTAGTCATGAAAAGGCTATGAGAAATATGTGATGAGTAACATCACTTTAATAATTACTCTTGTTTAAGAGATTGCAGGTATGAAGTATTTGTTCCATGATGATGATGAAAGCCTTGAGAGGCAGTGACACTATGTGATGAGGGATTGAGATCCCATGGTATGTGATGATCCTGGAGATGGATCTGGATGATTGGAAAGATGCCAAGTGATAACCTGTGATGATTGGATCCTTGAGATGGATTAGGTTGATGTGATTACAATATAAGCATAATGTTGAGTTTTATGTCATTTATTTCTTGTTATAGTTTGTATGTTATACAACTTGGTTGAATCTTGCAATCCATATAAAAGACACTAATTAATCATAGTGTAATATATCATGTAGTTTTCCCTAGCCATAGATCCATCATCGTCAGGAGATGGTGATGGTGAAACGGGTTCTCCTGTGGGTTAACCCGGAGTGCATATTTTTGAATATACGAGGTTTCTCCTAGCCTAAAGTGAGGAGGTAAGAGTGCAACTTTGGTTGTAGACTCGGATATGTGATGAGCATGGTGAACAGGCCCATGGCTCCGAATATGTGATAAAAAGGGCATGAATGTGTTCATGGCTCAGAGTACGGTGATCAGGCTGTGGCTCAGATATACTAGCATTGTGACCTGTACCGAGGCGGGCTAGAGGAAGGGTAGCCTGAGGAGCTGACCCTATGGCTGAGGCCACTTAAGCATGAGACTGTGGTCCTGCTTGTGTTGTCCTCGTACCCTGACTACGAGGGGGAAGGTTGTGGAGTCCGGCTCTTCCATTAACCTTGTATGGCACCGGCTATGGGCTTCGCAGCCAAAGGTTGGATTTGAACGGTATGGTTCACTTCCTCGGGGCATAATAAAATAAGTAATTTAGCCGTATAGAAATTACTAAGGTCAAACACGAAACATTGGTTGAGGCCTTGTTTGTGTAGTTAATCTTGTTATATATTGCAGTTACCCATATGTTCCTCATGTTACATAGCAATGTATCTTATCTTGTTAATCATGTTGCATAGAGAAATATTGGTTATATTCCTTATGTACAGCTGGTAAGCCTGTCGGTAAGAATAGCTTTACTTTACATAAAACTGCTCTTGTTATATCTGTTATCAGTTATCTGTTGTTATAGCTTTATCTTTCTGAGGTTCTGTAGTTGCGGCGGGGAGTTATGTTTCTCGCTGGGATAATGTTCGATTGTCTCACTCCGCTGGTTTTTAGGTGGTCGAGCTAGGCGTGGCGGTGGTCGCGGGGTTGCGGCCGAGTAGCAAGAAGAACAGTAGAAGGCAAGAGATGGAGATGTTGCTGTTTTGGTGTTTTGTAGTAGAAGTCTAGAGTCATCCCTGTACTCTCAGGTCCTTGGTGGTGTTTTGACGTTGTTTCACGATGTATGATCGTTGATGTTTTGTATATCCTACTGTTGGCCGGTTGTGGGCCTTATGTGTATAACAGGTGATGAACTCATGTGATGACAAGACAACTATTCCTCTAAGTTGTGGACACGTATCAGATCTTGTATATGTTTACATAACATGTTTCCTTACAGGATGAGGACCTATATGCAATAAGTTTCACAGTTTATCTATTTTACGCAATCGGTTTTAATTAACCCGTATTTTGGTAATCTGAGGTTATGGTGATTTCCGCACGTTTTCACGTAACACCTCATTGTCTGCGTGATAGCGGGATGTGTTGCCACAGCTATGGTAAAGAATCTCCCATACTAGTTACATTAGAATTACCTTGTTCCACTTTCCCATTATAGGTATAGTGAATCCTCCATATGCTTTAGGAATTGTTACTTGATTACATGTAATAAATTACACTACATTTTGATCCAGTCTTTATTTCCATTTGAAATGGTGTATTGTTCGATCAATCCTCCTGCATAAACTTTGGTGAAAAACACATGTTTGCATAGCATATATTGGAATCGTCATCAACACACTTCAGACTAAGAGGATACAATTGGCCATAGACAAAGTTTTCATCGCCCATCCAACGATTCAGCTTGTACTTTGTCCCATGTCTTTGCATAGGTATCCTTCATTATTCTTCCATGTATAATTGGTACCCACAAGTACCTATCAAGGTCCATAGTCTCCCTCATACTAAATCTTTCACAAACTGTGTGTTGCATTTCTTGTGAGCTAGACTCAGAGAAAAAACACCATATTCTATAAAGACAAAGTGTATCCTAAATATTTTTTGGAACAAGTGAAAACATTTGATTATAGCACCAATACTTCTAATACCAGCTGATGCAAAGAGAATAAGATCATCTACAAATAAAATGAGGGAGAAAGTCAATTCTTATTGCGAAAGGTTAAGTGGTATCCATTCCTTGTCAGAAACAACAGTGTCGGCCATGGGTCCTCTTGTCATAGTTCTCTAGTAGCTTTGGATGTAGGTAACTTATCCCCATTACATAGCACATTAGTACTATCTCATGACATCAAGTTCATTATATACTTCAAGATGGATGGTGGGACACCTATTTTGATGATTGTGTCAACAACAAAAGGCCACACCAATTTGTCATATGGTTTTACCATATCTACCTTGATTTCCATGAAGGGAGCAGATTCAAGTTACCTCATATTATGTATTAGCTCCGGAACGGGAATAACATTGATTGATATTTTCCTATGTGGTATCAAAATGCTTTGCACCTGCAATGTCTAATTATTTAAATATGGCTTGCACTTGTCTACAATTATCTTCCATAAAAGTTGTATACATGTGTTATTAAGAAAAATAGGCCTCAAGTGGTTGCATGAATTTAGATGTTTTTTATTCATGATCAAAGTGTGTTACACATATCTTGTGATGATGGATAACCAAGTAGGGCAGACTAGACTACACACATTATAGATTCTTCTATAATGCTCCACTAAGATATAAGAAATTTGGTATTTACACTATATGGGCCTCCTACTTTGTAGCTTGGCATACTTTTTAGAGTTCTAAAACCCCAGTCTCCATTGGGAGTCATTGGACGTCCCTATATTGTGGTTGAGTAAGAGATACAAATTGAGTTGGAACTCTATCCATGTTGAGTTGTAATAATGAACTTGTTGATGTAAATTTTTCTTTAAAATTTTAGCACACCAATGTTTTGAGTTCATTTGGATGACTCTTCCATCTCCATCATGATCATGAAGCATATATATCTATTTTCTTTATCTGTGGAACTTATAATAAGCATGGTAGTATTGGGTGTCATCATAACTGTTGTTAGGACAAGTGATTTGTGCTTTCTGGCTAGTAATTCTTATTCATGGGCTATAACAGTGCCATACCTCTGGCATAAGTGACCACATCTTTATTCTAAAACCAAGGTAAAATGAATTGCAAGGTCAGCGTATGCCTATTGTAATGTGGCCAACATCCGCTTCTTTGTTATATGTTTCTCTATTGTTCTAGTGAAATCTAATTGTATAAACTGATGTTTAATACAATTCTTTGCACTAGTAAGCTATAATGTAGTTGACCAATTTTACACAATCAAATCCATGTATGAACTGTCATGGTGCCATACCTTTATGGTTCCTACCATGTAAATCTGTCGTTACTTTGAGATCACACTGAAAAAAATAGGATTGTGATCTGAGAGTGTGTGGGGTAAATTTCATACTATACAGAGTGGGAAAGTAGTTGGATAATTAGTTTAAAATAGAACCCAATCTGATATCTTAACAATTCAGTCTTGTAAGTGAAAGGGTAGCCTGAGAACCCAGTATTTAATAGTCTTGTATGTAATAACATTTCTTGAAAATTGGTGGAATTTGAGTGATTGAAGTGAATGCTTCCCCTTTTTCAGTAGGACTTAATGTAGTATTGAAACTCCCAGATAGTATCCATGGTCAACCGATGCTGACATTGAGTCGAACATTGTGATCCAAAGAAATCTTACTAGATTTGGACTTACAGACACTATAGTAAGAAAATGCCTTGAGTTCATTTTACAGTGTATGTATTGGTGATTGCTCTAGATTATGGAAATATCACATGTATAATCATTCCACAATATCTAGATACCTCCAAAAAAGCAATGGCCTCTACTAGGTGAGATTTGTCAAAATCCAATTTATTCATTGTGTTTGATACTCTTGAATTAGATTTGCAGGGCTCTAGTATTGCCACCAGCTTGGGATGAATATGCATGATCATATCATTAAGACATAATTGTGGGATCTTTAGCAATACCCTTTGACATTCCAACATCATAAGCTCTCCATGAATAAGATTTATGTCAAGAAAATTGTCAAACTACCCTTTCAACTCTTTTAAATTCTCACAACCTTGGTCCTCTGCCAATTTTCTCAGTTGCCTTCTAGCTAGGTATGGATCCATCTTCATCTTCATGCAACTACTTCTTACTTCCCTTTCTTTTTTCTAGAAGAGATGGTCCCATAAATGGGGTATTGGGATCTTGTGTCAGGAGGTTCTAGGACAATATGTTTGTCATGATTATGTATATCTACTTTATCCAGGTTGTTGATAGTATGATCATGTGTCTAATCAACATCATGAACTATAACTATGGAACCCATCAATGTGACTATTGGATGACCATCAATTATTGTAGCATTTGTAGATTCAATTCACTAGTTTGTCTTGGTTGTACATTTTCAATATCTAGGTCTAACATTTTGGTAAGAAATGACTGTCTTATCTCAAATTGTTTGTGTTTCCTCCTCATTTAAATCTTTGAGATAACTAATGCCACTTTTTGAATCTCAATGGTAAGCCTACCACCACTACCACCTATGACTTCCATTGTATAATCATTTGAGTCATGGGCAAGTGCGGCAAATGCATTTGATGTAGAGCCCTTATTTTGACCTCTACTAATTGGGATTTTTGTAGATGATCAAGGCGGTCATTTTGTATGGATATCTCTACCATAGAATTTTTTCCATTGATCGTCTTCCTCATCCCATTGGGTACCAGCCTTTTGTAATTCCTGCAATGGGGATTCCATAGTGTGTTCATGGGTATGTGGGTACAGTCGTTTATGTCATGCCCCATCATTCAACATCCACTGTAAATGTATGGAACTGATTCATACTCGACCTTGTATGATGGTCAAATACAAGTTCCTACACGTCCTAACACAATCCTGGCAAAACGGCTTCGAGTACTAATGATGGTATGATTCTCGACTTTCAACGGTTTGCCTAATGCCTCTACAATTTTTTCAAACACCACATTGTTGTATATGTGAATCAGTAGGTCCTAACGCATGCATGTCACAAATATGTAGAGGGATTTCAAATTTGGGGATAAATGTCCCTAACCATTTCCACACTTTCACATAGAAACGAAACATTATCCAAGTTCCTCCTATCAGCACATTGTAGTAATCTTGTGCACAAGATAATTGAACAACAAAGTGATTCATACGGATGTAATAGATGTGTTATCTGGCAATAGGTTTCTATTTTCATAATAGGCATAGCATGTAAGGGTCCATTTGGTTGGGCAGTAAACCAACACATGTTGTTACAACTACCTATGTATTTTATTGTTTTGGATTTGGTTGGACGTCGTTCCAACACGGACGGCAGAAACGAACCACACGATCCCTTTCAACTCTACATAAAATGCAGAAAATGGACCGCAGAGGAATCTAGCACGGTTCCGTTTCCCAATCATTCTGGCACCTACCACCCCGAGTATTATTTATTTGAGCCATGATCCCAGCCGTCCCTTTCTAGATTTCACATGACGGTACAACGATTCCAATGATCTGAAAGTCACCTACTATATAGCTTACCGCAAGATTTAAAAAGACTGCATACAACCAAATGGATCCGTGTGAGATCTATATGTTCGTTTGTTTTAAAACCAAACAAAAGTGGTTTAGTTTCAATTTAACAAGTTGATTTTCCAGTTTTCCAATTCATAGTGTGGGTTGTTTTAGATCCAACCAAACTAGCCCTAAAACAAAATAGATAACTTATGTTTCTCCCTACCAATAAATACATATTGTCACTACTTGTGAAGGACAATGTGTGCCTCTAGTGCAATAATCAGACTTGGAGATCCATGACCCTACACTATTACAATATTGTTTGAATCTATTGTGGAAACATCTTCTTCAAGAAAATGATTATGCGACTGATTTTCACTCATGCCACCAGTTGCATCTCTAAATGATTTTTCAATAGCAGGCATAACTACAGTCGTCATTTCATCAACTGGTTGTAGTGGGTTTTCGGGATGATGATGAATCTTTGTTGCCAACATTATTAATGTGCTTGGTTGCATATCCATTCCCCTCGATTCGGAATCCCCCCACCCCACATTCCACCATAAATGAAATCAATACCTATCTTTGTGGTTGGAATCCTCATAGATGGTGGTTCTTTTGTGGGTAAATGCCCCTTAAACCAGTTCCACCTTTTCCATGCCATCCACCACGTTGATTTTTTTCACCACCTTGGCCAGAATCTTACCACCATTCCCTCCCACCCAAAGTGTTGGTGTTCTTGCTCTCTTTTGTTTTCAAATCTCTCAAAATACAATGTTAATTCATGAAATCAAAAGCAAACTTCAATTAATGACATTGTGTTATGCTTTTATACATAGGGCGTTGAGTAAAAATATCTCTCTCAACTAGATACATTCTAACAACCACCTCTTGGCGCATTTCCTTCTTAACCCTTACCACAAACCATGTGTCCTTAAACTCTTCTTTCCTTAAACCCTAACATTTCCTATCTTGTTTTGCACCCTAAGTTCCTCGTCTAGCAATCAAAGATTAACCTTCTCAAGAGAAGAAGAAATGAATCATGTTATAGGGTTAGAGAGTTATTCTACCCCAACAACAATGATGGTTTCTTTTGAAAAAGTGATTCTTATTGGTCCCAAAACCATTAAATAATACAAAAAAAAACTCCTTCTTTGGTCCCCCTTTCCCCTTAGGTTACTAGAGGATCATGAAATTCTAAAAGATAGAAATATAATAAAAATCTTCATTTATTGACGCCCTTATCTCTTACAAGGCTACATTTCATGAATATACTTTGGGGGGGAAGCATAGATGTATTTTATGTAGAATCTTATTTAAAAGTTCATTTCCATAGTTTGCCCTCCAGACATAGCATTGTCTTTTCTTATGTGATAGCTGACATCAGATTCTAGATTTCTCAAGAGAGGCTAAACCAATACCTTAGTGTCACACATGCCTTTTCTTGGGTCTTTCGTGGGTATTCTAATGAGATAGACCTCACAAACCTTGATACATGTATTGATCTCTTTGGTGTGTAGAATGGTATAATGTAGCTCAGGGCCCCCTATTACAAAACTAAGGCATTCTCATATCTTCCCTTATCCCCTCTATCGATGCCATAAACATGGTAGTGAATTCCATCCCTTATTGGAAGAACTAGTCTGACATAACTAAGAACATTGTTTTTGTCTATTGTTGACTCAATCAATTAAGGATTAAATGGTCTAATTACATATATTGTGTAGCATATGACCTTCTTCTACATTGTAGAGAATGAAGATGAAACGGCCACCCCTGTCCTAATCTAGTATGTGGCTAAATCTAGCATACTACATGTAAATCCTTATTTATTGAGATCAGTTGCAAGCCCAATAGAAAGGGCACCATCATAACTTCCACATCGATGAAGTGGGTTAAATCTATATCCCACACTACTGCACTTCTACCCAAGGTGTCAATCTACATATTCTCACGTCTCACTCCATCTTAAAATCTCATTTATTGAGGAAGACTTCATACCAATTAATAGATTATGTGATACATGAGTCAATAACATTCCAACTTTGTTTATCTCTACTTTTACTAAACCTAGAATTACATCCATGATTGCATGTCCTACCTCATGTAACACACCAACCTTATATTCTCATCCACCTATCCACCCACCCATTACCTTGGCATGTATGAATCATTTTACTCCCTCTACGAATTGAGTATCATATGCATCAATACGTATTATCATGTTCTAACTGTTGTTGCTCCAAGTACCTCAATGTACATCTTCACCTCCATATTTACCTTTGGCACTACCTTATGTGTCTATTCCACCTAATCTTTCTAGTTTTGATTGGCAGTCTAATCCTAATTATGAGGAAGCTTCAAAACTTGTGGCTAGGGTGAGAAAATATCAATCTACATTGCTAGACTGGTTTTTGATCAAGTTTGCTTCAAGATTAGTGAGACCATGGAGCAGACTCAGTATCAATTTTTTTGGTCAGTAAAAACTCATGTTGCTATTTTTGTATTTTTTTCTATAATGTATGTACAATGCATACTACCTTCGAGTGAAAGTAGTGAAGAAATAAAAGTATCTATACAGGCTACATACAAAAGAATGAGGAACTAAGAAACTAGGAAGTAGCCTCAGCCAAGAATGATAGACTATATATCTGCTGCTTTAAGAATGAGAACAAGGGGTCTTCAGAGAATCTTGCCAACCATAGTCAAGACAAAAAAGGAACCTATGAAGATAAAAATCCATCAAAAAGCACTCAGAGCCAGGATGTGCCAACGAACAGAAGAACTCAACCATCACATAAGTGAGAGGGGAGCCAGGATCCTCAACAAAACTGTGGTGATAGGGGAGCATCATCACCCATAACAAAAAGGGAACTCAACCATCACCAGTGAGACAGCAGAGAAACCTTAGTGAGATAAGGTGAGCTCAACAACAGCAACTGTGATGAAAGGGGAGCATCGGCACCCATAACAAAATGGAAACTCAACCATCACCAGAGAGACAGCATAGAAACCTTCCAACACATATAAGCACCAAGTTCGTGCTGCATAAAGGATAGCACATCTCACTTGGATCAGATAAACAAAATTGCAAGCATCAACACTCTTCAAACGAACATATCAGCAACCAATCCAGCAAGCAACATACAAGAAAACTACTCAACCATCACAACCATGAGAGGGGAACTAAGTCCACCATCAGGTTCAGTGAGAAGGGAGCATCAAAACCCATCCATATAGGGACTCATCCATCACCAAGGAGAGGCAGAAAGCATGTAGTAAAAGAACACCAGCACTAGAACCACCCTTTGCATCAAGCTCGATCTCAATCCTCAATGAAGGAGAAGAGCCTAGAATTCTGACCAGAGAAAACTAAAGCCGAAAGGCACAAGCAATACAACAGGATCAGAGCAACAAAAGAACCAACTAGACAGATCCATCGCTTGAAAAGAAAGAGGGGAGAAAAAGCAGGAGGCGTAACACATAGCTCTCCATCATCACAAAAAACTGACATCCAAAAAAATACTAGCATCAGCAAGGATAGCTTTCCAAACGGTCTCAGGCTTTCTGCTAATGTCATTATGGACCCTTAGATTTCTTTCCTTCCAAGTATGGAAAGTGATTAGGGGATTGATAGTGCTAGCATTTAACTTCTTGAAATTGGTCAAATCCTCCCAATTTCTAGGAACATCATCTAGAAAGTCGTCTTTCACAACAAAGGTCCAAATATTTTTCACAAAATCACAATCAAAACTGACATGATTGGAACATTCATACTCTTTCATGCATAAAAAACAAATGGAGGGTAGAGGAATACCAGTCCTTCTTAGATAATTAGATGTAGGGAGTTTATTAATCATAGCTTTCCACACATGAAATTTGCAATTAACTTGACATTTACATTTCCACAACCATCTAAATTTGGGATCAACCACTCCTTTTTTCATGATACAATCACAAATACTTCTGAAACTGATGTTCTTGTGCTTATTGAAGAGCCAATATTCATGAGTATCATGCTTATCAATAGGAATATCATTAAGCACCCTCAGAATGATGTGAGAACTCCTAGATTCCTTTATATTCCATTGCTTATCTTTGATAATCATACTGAGGTAAGCATCTTCAGGGAGGCCAGCTCTAATAATCATATTTTTATCAACCACTTCCTGAAGCATCTTGCCATGGACCCAAGGGTCTTTCCAAAGCCTTAAGGATTGTCCAGCACCAATCTTGATATCAATAAAGTGAAGAAGCATTTCTCTACATTTCAAAATAGAATTAAACATCCAAGAGTGATTAGGTGAATTATTACAGCTCCAAAAAGATTCTTTTGTAAGATACTTCTCTCCAATCCATTTGACCCAAAGCGAGTCTTTTTTCCTTGTAATATCCCAAGCATTCTGAATAAGACATGCCAAAGCTACCCAGGCCCCCTTCCTTCTTAGGAATGGTAATTTTATCCTAGCTAACTAAGTTGATATTCCTTTTCTCCTCAAATTGGCCCCATACAAAGTCTCTAGTAATCTTATCAAGTTCCTCAAGGATAGAGCTAGGAATAGGGAAAGACATCACCCAGAATAATTGAATTGCAGATAGAGTTGATTTAACTAGTTCAACTCTACCTGCAAGAGATAAGAGCTTGCATTTCCAACTCTCAAGCTTTATCTTCACCTTGTCCTCCAAGTTTTCATAGTGCTTCCTTCTAATCTTACCAGAGAACAAAGGAAGGCCCAAGTACTTAGTATCTTCAAGATTACCAATGCCAATCCCCAAGTTAGCATAAATATTGGCTTTTTTTGTACCTTCCCCCAGAAAAATCATACTCTTATCACGGTTGATCTTTAAACCATAACAATTACCAAAATCATCAAGCCACTTTTTGACATTCTTAGCATTATCATTATTGGCTTTGGCGAAGATCATTAAATCATCCGCGAAGATAAAATGGGAACATAACAAATTCTTAGAAGAATAGATGGGCTTAATCTCGTCACTCTTAATAGATTTCTTAATCATCTCAGAGAAACCCTGCATCGCAATGACAAAAATATATGGAGCTATGGGATCACCCTGCCTAACTCCATTGGTGGGAAATATGGGCTTGGAGGGTTCACCATTAACCAAGACTTGATAAGTGGTAGTAGTGAAGATATTATCAATCCAGCTAATCCGTTTGAGAGGAAAACCCATTTTAAACATAACAGAGAAAAGAAATTTCCAATTGACTGAATCATACGCTTTGGATATATCAGCTTGAATGCACATTTTATCACATTTTTTCTCTTTAAAATCGCTTAGGATCTCATTAGTAAGGAGCACTACATCTTTCAAACTCTTTTCCTTAATGAAAGCACATTGATTGGGATCAATAATGCTAGGAAGAACATCTTAGAGCCTCTTAGATAAGACTTTCGAGATAATCTTGTAAAAGGCATTGCATAAGGCAATGGGATGCCAATTACTGATAAGAGAAGACTCAGGTCCCTTAGGGAAAAGAGTGATATATGTCTTATTGGCTTCTGTAAGCAACTTACCATTCCTAAAAAATTCTAGAATAGCTTCATATATATCATCACCAATGGTATTCCAAACATGTTTATAGAAAAAGCAATTGAATCCATCTGGTCCAGGACATTTGTCTTCATTCATCTTTTTGATCACATCATCCACTTCTTTTCGAGTAACCATCTTGGTGAGAATGCAACACTATGATTTAGAGATAGTAGGACCCTCCCAATGACCTTCCCAAACCATACCTTTATCAATCTTACAGTACAGAGAATTATAGAAGTTATGAATGGTATTTTTCATCTCATCTTTGTTTCTAGTCAAAGTACCATTAATATTAAGGAAATTCAAAGTATTCCTCAACCTCCTAGTTTTCAAAGAAGCATAGAAGAACTTGGTATTCGAATTACCTTCCCTGAGCCATTGCACTCTAGCCTTTTTCCAGTAAAGACTTTCTTCAACCTCAGTAGCTTTCATCCATTCCTTCCTCAAAGTATTAGCCTGAACTCTAAGATAGGTATTATTGGGATCAAGGTTAACACTAATCTGAGTAGCAATAGCTACACTTTTCATATGGGTAGTATTATCATGAATGTTTATGAAGCTAATCTTATTCCAGATTTTCAGATTCTTCTTCAGCATATCAAATTTTCTGTAGAGTCGAAACATAGTGAAACCTTCCACTTGTAAATTCCAAGCCTCTTTGAGAATTCCATCAGACTCTCTATGGGTGGTCCACCCATTAATAAATCTGAAAGGCATTGTCTTCTTCTTAACCTCACCCGGGATCAAACATAATCTCCTATGATCACTAATCAGGTTGGAGATACTCTCACCATGAAAGTTTTTGAAATTATATTGAAATTTTCCATTATACAAAATCTTATCAATTTTAGTAGAAATGAAGTGATCACCTTCCTATTTATTATCCCAGGTGTAGAATGGGTCATTCAGATCCATTTCAAAGAGACCATTGTCCAAGATGAATCTATTGAAGTCATCCATGGATTTGGCAGATGGAGGTAAGATTCCTATCTTTTCATCAGTCTTTCTCACTGTGTTGAAGTCCCCCATGATGACCCAAGGATAATGGAGGTCTCTATCAAACACATTGAGATTCCTCCATAAGCTAGTTCTATCATAGTCATCATTGTGACTGTAAACAGCAGATAAACAGAAGGAGTTGTTGTCTTTGTCAACTCTAACGTGTAGGGCTTGATCACATTCACTAATAATAGAAATCTTACACACTTCATTCCTCCATAGAACAAAGACTCTTCCCAAAGCGTGAGATTTTAGATTAGACACCCACTTGTACTCTTCAAAGTATTTGTTCATGAGCTTCTTAGCTTTTTTTCTCTGATTTTAGTCTCAACTAGGATGACCGCATCACAATTGGCCCTCCTAATTACCTCCTGGACACTCAGAATCTTATTATTGATTCATCTAATGTTCCAAGAGGTAATCGATAGGGAAAGACTCATTTAATCACTTTGGTTGTTGAACTATCAGCCTCAGTATTATTCAATATCATATCCAGTTCTTTAGGAGAAGGAGCATGTTCAAGGTCATCCAGCCTATGGTAGTCATTTGATTTCAACTTTAGTTGACATTTCAGAGGTTTCACAGAACTAGAAGAAGCATGGGAACTAAGATCACTATCATGGGACTCTCTTGGGAAGACTGGAATAGGGGAAGATGTGGTGGATCTCTGAAGAGGTGGATCCTCCGCAGCACCTTCCTAACTACTGCGACCAGTCAGCCCATTTATAAAGTGAGGATTATTGAATCCTTCATTGACTAATCTTGACAGCAACTCATCTTCCACAATAAATCCATCTTGCATTGGTAGATATTTAAGTCTTTGAATCTCCTCTTCATATTTGATTTCCTCAATTGTGCATTCTGACCCATTATCTAAAACCACATTAGGAATAATGTCGAAAACCTTATCAGTGTTTGGTTTATTCACCTCCCAGATCATCCTCGGAGCTTCCGTTGTTCTAGGTCTCTATTTTCCTTCATTGACTTTGGGCAGACAATCATCATGTCCAAATAAACCACAGAAGCGGCATTTATATGGAATCCAATCATACCCTAGTTCAAATACCTTTTCATCACCTTCATCACTTCTGAGTGTAGTTTTATCTGGGAAATTGGCATTGTTGTTCATCAAGACTTGAACCCCGGCTATATCTAGCTGTTGCATACTAAAACTGGCTTTGTCCATTTTGACTGGTCTTCCCAGATAAGAACCGAATATGCTTAGTAATTTTTTATCCCATAGTTATAAGGGTAGATTCTGGATATTAACCCACATCGGAATATCCTCCAGCATCAACTTAGCATGAGTATCGCCAATCTTCCACTTTCTAAAGATAACTCGCATGCCCATTACGAGCCATTCACCATTCAGCGCATCGTTCAGATCTTACTGATTGGCGAAACGAACCATGAAGAAGCCATATCCTCTGTCGAAAACTTTGAAGTAGTCTCACGTATTCCATATATTGTCGAAATGATTTGTAAGAAATGGGATTATGGATGAAAGTCGACAACGTATCCCAGCAAGCACCTATTCCATTTTCCGCATTCTCCTCAGCCTCCTTTCTCGATTAGATAAGCTTCCTATCGACAACTGATATCTATGTGTTTGTTAGATCTAGAACACTCCCTGTAGATTTAGGCCTTATACTTTCCCACCCGATCGGAACACAAGATGCTAGATCTAGATTTGGCACTTCAGGGACATTTAGAAAATCAACCTATACTCTATCGGAACTAGCATCTTCATTTCGCCTGAACTCAACTCAAGATGGCGGTCGGTGAGGTGTCGTCACCACCCCAGTCGCCTTGTCACACAGAGTGTCAGGGAAATGGGGAGACATCCATACATGTCCCACTGACTCAGTATCAAAAAAACCTCAGTATCAATTTATGTATATATTTTTTTTATATTTGTCTAATAATGCAAATAATTTATATATAATAACATTACTAGTGCATATATATGATATTAGTGTCATATAAATGTTACAAGTGGTAAATATTATATAAATGTTACTAAAACATAGGTTTGAAGCACATAAAAAATCTAATTGTGGTACAATTTGGTTTACTTTTAAACATTGGTCTAGTTCAGTCCTACTTTTAAATGATTTTCTCCATAGTCTACCATCTTTTGCTAATTTATCTTTAGTCTAGTCGGGTGTACATATGGATTGGTGCTCACCCTATTTGTGGCTGATGGATTCATGACTTGGATCATGATCAATGAGAGATGACGCAAACGAAATGTACTAGAATATGATCATAAGATGATTAAGGGTGATGATGAAGAAAAAGGAGGTGAAGAACAAGAAGAACCAATATTAGATGATGAAGTTGAAGGCCATACAGTTTAAGTTAAGAGGATACTCATCTTTACTTTGATAATGGTACTGATGACTATTATCCCCATGGAAATATAGTTTAGACCTAGTTTAAGTGTCATTATATTAGATATCAAAACAATGTCAAATTTACAAAACTTGTTGTGAGTCTTTTAAATTTATGTTATGTGATTTCTCTTTTCATTATATATTTTGTGTTATGTACTTTGCACTATCAATAGGTCTTGTACTCAAATCATTTTCAATTTATAAAACATACTTGATTTTGGGTTAAATTGTGTGCATATTTTTATGGTGATGCATTGTGCATAGTTTTCATTTTCCATAGTTCTTATGTTTTATATATTTCTTGTACAAGTCCTTTATTGTTACTTTTCTATCTTGTCGCACTTAGTGATATGTCAATTGGGTGGGAAGACATTGAAACTAAATTGGGCATGTTATATCGCACGTTTTCAAAAGATAATTTTTAAATATGTGTGTTACTTCTTAAGCACGTCTTGTGTCCCACATTGGTATAAAAGGTACAAAAAAAATAAATTCATGTTACCAATTGTTTAGGAATTTTCTGTCATTTTCAAAAATGAGGAAGGGAGAATGTTGACCTGAAGGATGTATTGCCTAATATCATATTTTGGTTATGTTGCATATTGTGTAGTCAGTCTATACAATATGTTTTAGATGATCACACACTCCAAATGCATAACATTGCAAAATCCTAGAATTTGGAGATAAAATGAAAAATATACAAAAATATCGACGTATTGAAGAACATATAAATATCTCTTTAGGTCTTTGATGTATATAATAATGATTGATTGTATCTCTTGTACCTAAATTCCACTTGTGTTGATGCACAAGAGTACTACAAAAACCCTATTTTGATATGTGATTTGACCAAAGATTTATGAATTTTATTCATCCATTCACACTTATAGGTTTTTTTTTATGCATCAACATTGAATGAAGAATGTTCACAGATATTCAACCAAACACAAAATTTGGGTGAGATAGAAAGGGTCATATGCTAAAGGCTCTCAGAAAATTTATATCAAGTTACTTCATGATTTTTGCACATAAAAGTGCATCAATTGAAGGTATCTAGAGAATTTTTGGTTTATGATTGTATCTACTTAAAATAGAAATGGGTGTCGGCTGAATGTGTGAATTCAAATCTTTAGCCAACTGACCTAAGACTTGATCATATTGTCTATGCATTGGCTAACTATTTCCTTGGATCTTTAGTCAACCATGCTTTGGTTGTGGCTTTGGATTAGTTTGAAAGATCTAGAGGGGGGTGAATAGAGCTTTTTGGAACTTTAAAATTAATTAAACAATTAGAACACACAACCAAAGAAGGAGGTGGAAACAAGGAAGACACAAGGATGTAGAGTGGTTCCTACCTTTGAAATCAAAGGTAGTCAGTCCACTACCCGGTTGTTTCCAACCGAGATTTTAAAATTGATTAATTTTATTACCTCGCAAGGATGTTACATAAAATACAATCACCTTCCTTCTACACCCTTGAAGTTTCCTTCACCGAAAGTAGCCTCAACCTTCTTGAAGTAGCCTTCTTGAAGTAACTCCAAATCCTCAGAGCAGCCTTCACCACCTTGAAGTAGCTCCACCACCGTGAGATACCCTTCCTTTAGAAGTAGCTCCAACCTCCCTTGAAGCATCCTTCCTTGAAGTAATCTCAAGCTCACCTCCTTTCAACAGCCTCCACCCTAGGAGTAGTCAAGGAGAACAATATACAATATAAAAGAACAAGATTGGAAGAGAGAAAGAACTTAACCAATGAGTACAGCGCTTTGATCCTATATCATAGATCTTCTATCCAATGTAGATGAACGTGGTTATGTGGTGTGGCTAGGAGATACTAGCTATAGGACACGAAATTGGAGCTCATGGGAATAAGATTGCAAGTGTAGCTTTGCTTGTTGCTCACTAAGATTAGTTATCAAGTTGTAATTGTGTGTCTTAGGTGTCCTAAGGCCTCTCCTATTTATAGGGTTGAGTTGCAAGGGCTTAGGGACATTCTAGAGGTTTTTAGAGTGTTCTTAGTGCTCGATCAATAATCAGTGCTCGTGACTTACACTAAGGTGGTTCTCGGTCGAGAATTTTTTCGACCGAGGGTGTCTCGGTCGAGAAGTTTTTCGATTGAGAATGTCCCTATTTCAATATGTTAAATCATCTACTAAGTGTGTGTATCAATGTGTAATTGTGATTCTATCTTAGAGGAGGCCCTATCTAAGTGTTGTGAGTAGATAGAGAAGATCTATTGCTTGATTTACATGATATATATGTACTTGTACATTATATATTTGTACAAGTTTTTACATTGAGTACAATCATGAAAATAAAAGCAATTTAAGCATATTGATCTTCCAATTTGTATTGATCTTCAACTATCCACTGCCTTATTTGTTTATCCCTAACATACTCAAATAGTAAGTTAGATCCACAAGAATGAAATGTTTGTCATCATCAAAACAAAGGATTTAATAATGTCCAATTTAGCCAACAATATCCCCCTTTTTGAAGATGACAAACATTTCTAAAATATAAATCAAAGGAATTTAAATAGCATGAGTTTCATACTTGAGATTTACCTTATGTAGGCATTCTCTTATTTATTTATGAAGTGTGTGCTAATTATTCCTAAAGAGGTATTGAACATAGTATCCATCTCTTTAAGGTATATAGCATCAATTTATGTGAAGGAAAGAGAGTATGAAACTCATTTTAACTCATTTATTTTTATTTATATTATTTCTCCCCCTTTGTCATTTCAAAAAGATAGCCATATAATCAATTTTCTCCTCCTAAATGAGATACTCCCCCTTAATTGTTTACTTTAACAAGAATGTCAATTTAGCCACAATTCAAAAACCATAATTAATTTCTCAATCCATTTGGAAGGGATGTTTAGCCCTGAAATGATATGAGAATCCTTTAGGCTCATAAATATATTTTTATATTAATTTCTCAATCCATTTGCAAGGGATGTTAAGCCCTGAAATGATATGAGATTTCTATAAGCTCATGGTGGGATCAATGAATATATTTCTCAACCATTTACAAGGGATGTTCATCCCTAAAATGATATGAGATTCTTTTAAGCTCATACTGGAATCAATGAATGTATCTCTATCCAAATACAAGGGATGTTAAGCCCTAATTGGTGTAGAGAATTCAATTTAGAGTAAGATATACATTATATTCAAGAATGTTGTAAGCTCTCCCTTAATCTCATAACTTAAATATACTAAAATATTTCAAATTATATCCTTCTAAAATCAATTGAGTAATATTGTGAGTCACTTTATAAGCAATCTTATTTCTTAAAAAAAATCTCTTATTATAAGTATTTAACATGATAAGAAACTTTCCAGATTTAATATACCAATGTTGGGTGCACATGAATGATTTGATTTACCAATAAGAATTTTGTCATGCTTATTTTTGGTCGACCATGACTTCGACTGGGGTGCCCCTTGGATGAACTCTTTTTCGGCCGAGAGGCAATTTTGTAGATTTCCAATATAAGCACTTACATAAGTTATCCAATGATCCACTTTTTCTAGAATATGATTGAACCTTTTGGAGGGATGTCAGCGCATACTCTTTGCAACTTGACAAGAAAGTTTCACAATCGGACACTGAGATTTGCTCAATTGGTAATTGCATATATGAGCATCGAGAGCCTTGAAGGGTGGTGCTTGGTTTGGTTGTTGTATATAATCATTTTTCATTTTACGTAAATGTAAACTAGGAAATGTTGAAAACTCTAAGATAAAACCTTTTTTGTGACCTAAGATTAAGTTTGCCTTCTTTTGTCGTATATCTTAATTCATGTGAGCAAGATTTAGTTTTGAAAAGGTATCTTGTTTGTAATTTCCTATTATGCTCAAACTTTAAATTTTCTCACAAAATGGTGATGATTATATTCAAACCAAGTTCCTTGTATGATCAATTCTTTTGTTTTCAATTTTTATTATGTTAATGTTGAATAAGATCTCTTATGCTAATAGTTTTTCCATTAAGGCTTTCCTCTAATAAGACCAATCTTTTCCTCATGTATGTGAAAATCTCTTTATTTTCAATTATATGCTTGTTGGGACAATTTAATCTTGCAAAGTATAAAGTTTTGATGCACATATACAATTCCTTAAGATCATTCAAATATTTATACAATGTATCATGTAGAGTTTATTACTCAAGTGAAATATTTTAATTTTATCAAATAGTTTTGCAAGAGATATCCTCGGTCGACAATATTCTCGACTGAGTGAGGTTCAATCGAAATATTTGCCAGTCAGATGTTTTTTAAGATTTTGTAAGCTTAAGACAGTAACTTTCTTGGTCGACTATTTTCTCGACCGAACTCCTCTCAGACGACAATTTTCTCGATCGAGAATTTTACTATTTGTCCAAAAAGTGCAAACTTGAGACAGAAACTTATTTGGTTGACTATTTTCTCAATCGAAGAGTGTCTCGATCAAAGTTGTTGTCGACTGAGATTGTTTCTGTTTTTTGTTCAGCAATTTTATTAGTTTCAATTAGAGATTAGATTACTTTAATTATCCAAGATAATGATGAGTTTAGTTGAGATAAGGCATTATGAGTATCAAAGTAAAATTTTAGGTCAAATCTCAACTAATCATATTCAAGTTTCCTAAGTTTGGGGTCTTGGAACCCAAACTAAATCAGCATCTTTTTTCTTGTATGGGCATGAGAAAGAATAATGTCTAAGACGCAAGCAATAGTGACAACAAATGGAATCAATTTCATTTCTCTTTTTATGATTTTGAGTTGAGTTGTTCTTGGGTACATATATCACTTTGGTCTTGGGTTCTTGTCTTCTTTTAGTCCTAGGTTTTTGATAGGATTTATCTTTGGGCACATAACCTAGTCCTCTCCTTCCAATTTGACCAGAAGAGTCTTTTAGAATTTTATCAAGAATATCTTTATTTTTCAATATACTAATATCTTTTTGTAACTTGGCAATTTCATCCATTCTCCTTTTCATTTCTAACTTTGCTTGATCTAGATTAGATAACAAACTATCTCTTTCTTTGACAATAGCATCATAATCCAAATGAGTACAAAAAATAGGTTAAGTCTGAAGATCATTTATCTTAGCAAGCAATTCAACCTTTTCTTGGCAAAGAAAGTTATTGTTAGTTTCTAGAGCAAGCAACTTAATATTGCAATCATTGATAGATGATTTCAATGTAGCCTTTTCATACATAAGACTTTCCTTTTCAAAAGTAAGATCATTCAATTTAGCATTCAAATCTTCATTTGTTTTTATAAGCCTTTTTAATTTCTTTTTATAATCAATATATTTATCATGTAATTCTTCTATGCTAACAACGAACTCTTCTTTAGATAAATTACGAAGACTTACATCATCTTCCTCTTCATTGGTTGTGGCAATGAGACATTGTACTTTGTCTTCTTTAGTCATGAGGCATTCTACTTCTTCTTCTCCACTCTCACTATCATCACTTGAGTCATCCCATGCTACTTTGTAGGCTTTTTCTTTCTTCTTGAGAGAGGATTTCCTTTCCTTCTTGACTTTAGGACATTCATTCTTTAAATGCCCCTTTTTGCCACATTCAAAGCACCTAGGGGAAGAGGAATAAGAAATACTAGAAATTTTATTAGATTTAAATCTTCTATACTGCTTACCATTTACAATGAGAGTCTCTTCTTCACTATCTTCTTCACTTGTATCATGACTAGCTTTATTTGTAGCTTTGAATGTAATGTCCTTTCTTTTCTCCTTCTTGTGTTTGGATGCCAATTTTTCTTCTTCTTCAAGAGTAACCTCATGAGTCTCTAGGTTACCAATGAGCTACTCCATCCTCAATCTAGTGAGATCATTGGCTTCTTCAATGGTCATCACCTTTGGCTTGTACTTTGGAGGCAAGCACCTAAGAATTTTGGATACTTGATCTTCTTCACTTATAAATTTTCCTAATGCACTTAAACCATTAATAATAGTAGAAAATCTTGCATACATATCACTAGTAGATTCATTTGGTTGCATACAAATTTGTTCAAATTTTTGTTTAAACATGCCAATTATAAGGTTTTTAACTTGAATAGTTCCTTCATGTGTGATAGAAAGTATATGCCATATGTCATAAGCACTTTCACATGAAGAGATTATATTGAATTCACTTACAAAAATAGAATAATATAATATACTCACTGCCTTAGCATTTAGTTGAGCTTATTTTATTGTATTTGCATCCCATGTGGCATATTCAGTTTCGGGACGCACATATGGTGTAGACACCATCCTCCAAAGCTCCCAACCGATGCCTTGGAAGAATAAATGCATCCTTCTCTTCCAATAGTTGTAGTTGCTTCCATTGAACGGTGGTGGATGAGATACATAGGTTCCTTCAAGGTTGAGGTTGTTGAGTACATTGTCCCCCATTCCTCAAGACCTATTAGGGATCCTTGAAGACCTACTCTTATACCAAATGAAATATCTAAAGGGGGTGAATATAGCTTTTTGGAACTTTAAAATTAATTAAACAATTAGATCACTCAACCAAAAGGAGGTGGAAATAAGGAAGACACAAGGATGTAGAGTGGTTCCTACCTTTGAAATCAAAGGTAGTCAGTCCACAACCTAATTATTTCCAATTGGGATTTTGAAAGTGATTAATTTTATTACCTCACAAGGATGTTACATAAAATACAATCACCTTCCTTCTACACCCTTAAAGTTGCCTTCACCTGAAATAGCCTCAACCTCCTTGAAGCAGCCTTCTTGAAGTAACTCCAAGTCCTCGGAGCAGCCTTCACCACCTTGAGATAGCCTTCCTTTAGAATTAGATCCAACCTCCCTTGAATCATCCTTCCTTAAAGTAATCTCAAGCTCACCTCCTTTCAACAGCATCCACCCTAGGAGTAGTCAAGGAGAACAATATACAATATAAAAGAACAAGATCGGTAGAGAGAAAGAACTTAACCAATGAGTACAGTGCTTTGATCCTATATCAAGCGTATAGATCTTCTATCCACTATAGATGAATGTGTTTATGTGGTGTGGTTAGGAGATACTAGCTATAGGATACAAAATTGAAGCTCAAGGGAACAAGATTGCAAGTGTAGCTTTGCTTGTTGCTCACTAAGATTGGTTCTCGAGTTTTAATTATGTGTCTTAGGTGTCCTAAGGCCTCTCCTATTTATAGTGATGAGTTGCAAGGGCCTAGGGACGTTCTAGAGTGTTTCTAGAGTGTTCTTAGTGCTCAACTAGCTGTTAGATGTCCACTAATTACATTGCAATGGCGAATTGTTTCGTGTTGAAAAGTGCAATCTGGAAACTGTCTCGGTCGAGAAGTTTGTCGACCAAGGTGTGTCTCAGTCGAGCATTTCTTTGACCGAGAGAGGGTTTGGAGTGAATGTTTGTAACATTCATTTCCAACTTCCAACTACCACTTACTCTCAGTCTAATGGCTATGGAACCTGCTCGAAGGTCTATCTCGGTCAAGAATGTTGTCGACCGAGGGTTGTTCTAGGGTTTCATGTACAGGTCAATAATCAGTGCTCGTGACTTAGACTGAGGTGGTTCTTGGTCGAGAATTTTTTTTGCCCGAGGGTGTCTCGGTCGAGAAGTTTGTCGACCAAGAATGTCCCTATTTCAATATGTTGAATCATCTACTAAGTGTGTATCAATATGTAATTGTGATTCTATGTTAGGGGAGGATCTATCTAAGTGTTGTGAGTGGATAGAGAAGATATATCACTTGATTTACAAGATATCTATGTACTTGTACATTATATACTTGTACAAGTTTTTACATTGAGTACAATCATGAAAATAAAAGCAATTTAAGTATATGGATCTTCCAATTTGTATTGATCTTCAACTATCCACTGCCTTATTTGTTTATCCCTAAAATACTCAAATAGCAATTTAGATCCACAAGAATGAAATGTTTGTCATTGTAAAAACAAAGGATTTAATAATTTCCAATTTAGCCAACAATCTCTCCCTTTTTGAAGATGACAAACATTTCTAAAATATAAATCAAAGGAATTTAAATAGCATGAGTTTCATACCTGAGATTTACCTTATGTAGACATTCTCTTGTTTATTCATGATGTGTATGCTAATTATTCCTAAAGATTTATTGAACATAGTATCCATCTCTTTAAGGAATATAGCATCAATTTATGTGAAGGCAAGAGAGTATGAAACTCATTTTAACTCATTTATTTTGATTTATATTATTTCTCCCCCTTTGTCATTTCAAAAAGATAGCCATATAATCAATTTTCTCCCCCTGAATGAGATACTCCATCTTAATTGTTTACTTTAACAAGAATGTCAATTTAGCCACAATTCAAAAACCGTGATTAATTTCTCAATCCATTTGGAAGGGATGTTAAGCCCTGAAATGATATGAGAATCGTTTAGGCTCATTAATATATTTTTATATTAATTTCTCAATCCATTTGCAAGGGATGTTAAGCCCTGAAATGATATGAGATTCCTTTAGGCTCATAGTGGGATCACTTAATATATTTCTCAACCATTTACAAGGGATGTTAAACCCTGAAATGATATGAGATTCTTTTAAGCTCATAGTGGAATCAATGAATGTATCTCTATCCAAATACAAGGGATGTTAAGCCCTAATTGGTGTAGAGAATTCAATTTAGAGCAAGATATACATTATATTCAAGAATGTTGTAAGCTCTCCCTTAATCTCATAACTTAAATATACTAAAATATTTCAAATGATATCCTTCTAAAATCAATTGAGTAAGATTATGAGTTACTTTATAAGCAATCGTGTTTCTTAAAAAAAATTTCTTATTATAAGTATTTAACATGATAAGCAACTTTCCAGATTTAATATACCAATGTTGGGTGCACGTGAATGATTTGATATACCAATAAGCATTTTGTCAGGATTATTTTTGGTCGACTATGACCTCAACTGGGGAGCCCCTTGGTCGAACTCTTTTTCGGCCGAGAGGCAATTCTGTAGATTTCCAATATAAGCATTTACATAAGTTATCCAATGATCCACTTTTTCTAGAATATGATTGAACCTTGTTGTATATAATCATTTTTCATTTTACTCATATGTAAACTGGTAAATGTTGAAAATTCTAAGATAAAACCTTTTTGTGACCTAAGATTAAGTTTGTCTTATTTTGTCATATATCTTAATTCATGTGAGCAAGATTTAGTTTTGAAAAGGTATCTTGTTTGTAATTTCCTATTATGCTCAAACTTTAAATTTTTCTCACAAAATGGTGATGATTATATTCTAACCAAGTTCCTTGTATGATCAATTCTTTTATTTTCAATTTTGATTATGTTAATGTTGAACAAGATCTCTTATACTAATAGTTTTTCCAATAAGGCTTTCCTCTAATAAGACCAATCTTTTCTTCATGTATGTGAAAATCTCTTTATTTTCAATTATATGCTTGTTGGGACAATTTAATCTTGCAAAGTATAAAGTTTTGATGCACATATATAATTCCTTAAGATCATTCAAATATTTAGACAATGTATCATGTAGAATTTATTACTCAAGTAAAATATTTTAATTTTATCAAACAGTTTTGCCAGAGATATCCTCAATCGACAATATTCTCGACCGAGTGAGGTTCAATTGAAATATTTGTCAGTCGAATGTTTTTTAAGATTTTGTAAGCTTAAGACAGTAACTTTCTTGGTCGACTATTTTCTCGATCGAACTCTTCTCGGTCGACAATTTTCTCGACCGAGAATTTTACTATTTGTCCAAAAAGTGCAGGCTTGAGATAGAAACTTCTTTGGTTGACTATTTTCTCGATCGAAGAGTGTCTCGGTCGAAGTTGTTGTCGACCAAGATTGTTTCTATTTTTTGTTCAACAATTTTATTAGTTTCAATTAGAGCTTAGATTACTTTAATTATCCAAGATAACGATGAGTTTAGTTGAGATAAGACATTATGAGTATCAAAGTAAAGTTTTAGGTCAAATCTCAAATAATCATATTCAAGTTTCCTAAGTTTGGGGTCTTGGAACCCAAACTAAATCAACATCCTTTTTCTTGTATGGGCGTGAGAAAGAATAATGTCCAAGACGCAAGCAATAGTGACAACAAATGGAATCAATTTCATTTCTCTTTTTATGATTTTGAGTTGAGTTGTTCTTGGGTACATATATCACTTTTGTCTTGGGTTCTTGTCTTCTTTTAGTCCTATGTTTTTTATATGATTTATCTTTGGGCACATAACCTAATCCTCTCCTTCCAATTTGACCAGAAGAGTCTTTTAGAATTTTATCAAGAATATCTTTATTTTGCAAGCTACTAATATCTTTTTGTAACTTGGCAATTTCATCCATTCTTCTTTTAATGTCTAACTTTGCTTGATCTAGATTAGATAACAAACTACCTCTTTCTTTGACAATAGCATCATAATCCAAATGAGTACAAAAAATAGGTTGAGTCTGAAGATCAATTATCTTAGCAAGCAATTCAACCTTTTCTTGGCAAAGAAAGTTATTGTTAGTTTCTAGAGCAAGCAACTTAATATTGCAATCATTGATAGATGATTTCAATGTAGCCTTTTCAGACATAAGACTTTCCTTTTCAAAAGTAAGATCATTCAATTTAGCATTCAAATCTTCATTTGTTTTTTTAAGCCTTTTTAATTTCATTTTACAATCAATATATTTATCATGTAATTCTTCTATGCTAGAAACTAACTCTTCTTTAGATAAATCAAGAAGACTTACATCATCTTCCTCTTCATTGGTTGTGGCAATGATACATTGTACTTTGCCTTCTTTAGTCATGAGGCATTCTACTTCTTCTTCTCCACTCTCAGTAGCATCACTTGAGTCATCCCATGCTGCTTTGTAGGCTTTTTCTTTCTTTTTGAGAGAGGATTTCCTTTCCTTCTTGACTTTAGGACATTCATTCTTTAAATGTCTCTTTTTGCCACATTCAAAGCACCTAGGGGAAGAGAAATAAGAAATACTAGAAATTTTGTTAGATTTAAATCTTCTATACTGCTTACCATTTACAATGAGAGTCTCTTCTTCACTATCTTCTTCACTTGTATCATGACTAGCTTTAGTTGTAGCTTTGAATGCAATGTCCTTTCTTTTCTCCTTCTTATGTTTGGCTGCCAATTTTTCTTCTTCTTCAAGAGTAACCTCATGAGTCTCTAGGTTACCAATGAGCTACTTCATCCTCAATCTGGTGAGATCATTGGCTTCTTCAATGGCCGTCACCTTTGGCTTGTACTTTGGAAGCAAGCACCTAAGAATTTTGGATACTTGATCTTCTTCACTTATAAATTTTCCTAATTCACTTAAACCGTTAATAATAGTAGAAAATCTTGCATACATATCACTAATAGATTCATTTGGTTGCATATGAAATTGTTCAATTTTTTGTTTAAATGTGCCAATTTTAAAGTTTTTAACTTGAATAGTTCATTCATGTGTGATAGAAAGTATATGCCATATATCATAAGCACTTTCACATGAAGAGATTATATTGAATTCACTTACAGAAATAGAACAATATAATATACTCACTGCCTTAGCATTTAGTTGAGCTTGTTTTAGTGTATTTGCATCCCATGTGGCATATTCAATTTCAGGAAGAACATATGGTGTAGACACCATCCTCCAAATCTCCCAACCGATACCTTGGAAGAAGAACTGCATCCTTCTCTTCCAATAGTTGTAGTTGCTTCCATCAAACGGTGGTTGATGAGATACATAGGTTCCTTCAAGGTTGAGGTTGTTGAGTACGTCGTCCCCCATTCTTCAAGACCTATTAGGGCTCGTTGAAGACCTACTATGATACCAATTGAAAGATCTAAAAGGGGGGTGAATATAGCTTTTTGGAACTTTAAAATTAATTAAACAATTAGAACACTCAACCAAAGAAGGAGGTGGGAACAAGGAAGACACAAGTATGTAGAGTGGTTCCTACCTTTGAAATCAAAGGTAGTCAGTCCACTACCCGATTGTTTCCAACTGGGATTTTGAAAGTGATTAATTGTATTACCTCACAAGGATGTTACATAAAATACAATCACCTTCCTTCTACACCCTTGAAGTAGTCTTCACTTGAAGTAGTCTCAACCTCCTCGAAGCAGCCTTCTTGAAGTAACTCCAAGTCCTCGGAGCAGCCTTCACCACCTTGAAGTAGCTCCACCACCTTGAGATAGCCTTCCTTTAGAAGTAGATCCAACCTCCCTTGAAGCATCCTTCCTTGAAGTAATCTCAAGCTCACCTCCTTTCAACATCCTCCACCCTAGGAGTAGTCAAGGAGAACAATATACAATATAAAAGAACAAGATTGGAAGAGAGAAAGAACTGAACCAATGAGTACAGCACTTTGATCCTATATCATAGATCTTCTATCCACTATAGATGAATGTGGTTATGTGGTGTGTCTAGGAGATACTAGTTATAGGACACGAAATTGGAGCTCAAGGGAATAAGATTGCAAGTGTAGCTTTGCTTGTTGCTCACTAAGATTAGTTCTCAAGTTGTAATTGTGTGTCTTAGGTGTCCTAAGGCCTCTCCTATTTATAGGGATGAGTTGCAAGGGCTCAGGGACGTTCTAGAGGGTTTCTAGAGTGTTCTTAGTACTCAACTATCTGTTAGGTGTCCACTAATTGTATTGCAATGGCTAATTGTTTCGTGCTGAAAAGTGCAATCCGGAAACTGTCTCGATCAAGAAGTTTGTCGACCGAGGTGTGTCTCAGTCGAGCATTTCTTTGACCGAGAGAGGATTTGGAGTGAATGTTTGCAATGTTCATTTCTAACTTCCAACTACCACTTACTCTCAGTCTAACGGCTATGAAACCTGCTCGAAGGTCTATCTCGATCGAGAATGTTGTCGAACGAGGGTTGTTCTAGGGTTACATGTGCATGTCAATAATCAGTGCTCGTGACTTAGACTGAGGTGATTCTCATTCAAGAATTTTTTTCACCCGAGGGTGTCTCGGTCGAGAAGTTTATCGACCGAGAATGTCCCTGTTTCAATATGTTGAATCATCTACTAAGTGTGTGTATAAATATGTAATTGTGATTCTATCTTAGGGGAGGATCTATCTAAGTGTTCTGAGTGGATAGAGAAGATCTATCACTTGATTTACATGATATCTATGTACTTGTACATTATATACTTGTACAAGTTTTTACATTGAGTACAATCATGAAAATAAAAGCAATTTAAGCATATGGATCTTCCAATTAGTATTGATCTTCAGCTATCAACTGCCTTATTTGTTTATCCTTGAAATACTCTAATAGCAAATTAGATCCACAAGAATGAAATGTTTGTCATCATCAAAACAAAGGATTTAATAATGTCCGATTTAGCCAACTTAGTTCTCAACTACCCATTTGAGAGGGTGAAGAAAATGCTAACATATCTATGGGAAAATACCTACTCCCCTAATTGGATGGAATTTATTACAATCAATTTTATAGATAGTAAGAACCTATGACTACAAATATGGGTCACTTGGGAACTTCCTCAAGGTAACCAAGAGATTGATATGTAATAGATATCAGATTTTACCTCAAACAACTTGTAATCACCCCCTTTAGACTTATTACTTTCTTATTTCAATTAAGAGTGTATAGGAATACATATAGAGAGTCAATCCTAACTGTCTTTTGTGAGTTTCCCATCTCTCTATTTTAATCTATTCTACCTATATTGGTTGAATCTATTCCTTGAAAAAAAGGAAGATTTAGGGAAGGTGGCCCTTGTCAAGGGAAGGTAGTCCCTTGGGGAGGTTGTTGCCTCTTTGTCCACAAGGATCTAGTTACTCTTTGGCTTGAAAATAGATTGTTTGGTGTGTTCTCTTGGTGATATAATGCACAATGTGAATTTCAAATGGTTAAGTAATACGAGTATGTAACGTTACTTGGCAGTAGATGTCAAGTGGGGGCATTTTGTATATTTGTGTTTAATTATAATTTGTTTAGTTCCTCTCTCCCTTTCTTGTTTACTTACTTGTGATACGATTTGAAGGTCTAACCAGATTGGTTTTAATTTTTATCATCTCAATGTGTCGAACCTTCTCTTGATCCTAGGATCCTACAACATGCTACACAATTTACTCATCTATATATGTTGAGGAAATGACAACCTAAGATAGAACATACATTTCAACCTATATATGTCTAGTTAGTGACTAATGCTTCTTACTAGGAGGTTTCTATGTAAAGTCTAGATAGAACAATCCAAAAGTTTAGGACGTGGCGGATACCACTTTTGAATTTCATGTGGCATCTCATGGAGTTTTGGAATCCAAATGGAAGATAGGTGAGGAGGTATGTCATTGTTATCTTGCACTTATGTGGGGGTCAATATCCTTAAAGGAGGGGTGATTTTTTGGATTATAACCATATCCCAGTTAACAATCAAGTTTTGTCCTTAGTCTCATGATTATGTTAGTTTGATTTTTGTAAGTCATCATACAAGATTGTAACTCATTTTTAGTGATTATATGTGATTGTGGTTCGTTAGGGTTTGAGTTTGTAAACGCCCAAGTTGGTGATGAAATTAGGGCATTAGGGTGTTTTTGAAAAAAAATTGAATACATGGATCTAGGTGGTGATAAAGAATTAACTCTAGCTCAAATTGATAACAAAATTAAGTCATTATTTCTATAAAAAATCAAAAAAAGTACTTGTAAGTTATACACAAAGTGCAATGTAAATTTAAAAAAAATCCAAATTTTTTAGATTGACCTGTAAAAAATGGTATCCATCTTTTATAGTGTGGGAATTTTTTGATATAACTAGATAACCCTCTTTACTAGGGTTCAAATATGTTCGATCATCTAAATGTGAAAACCAGTCAACTATAGTAATTGGAGTTGACCAAATGTGTATGGTGGATTTTTCCTTCTTTCATCCGAATCTAGGGTTCTCTCCCTAGTTAATGATAATATTTGGTGAAACTTGTCCTAGCTTTTCTTATTTTCTTGAATGTGTGAAATTGTCACCCTAAGTTGAAATTTGTTGGAATTATTCAAAAATCCCAACTTTCTATCATTTTCCTTAGTTCTTCTTTCTACGATCAAGGTTGTAATCCTTGTTAAAGATTTTTGGTATTTTCTAAACCTAAAGAGTCTTGTTGCTATTTAGGTTGGATCCTAACTTTCACATGTTTATTCTATAAGTTTGTTGTTTAGCCCCCAATCATAAACATTTATGTATGATAAATCATTAGTTATGCTAAATCGATGTTAAAAATCATATGTTGAAATCAAAATTGTATTTTGTTTCTTTCATCTATTGAATTCTTCTAAAATAGGTTATGTTGGTTTTAAAATATACCTTGAATAGTTTTTATACTCAAACTAAGTTTGTTTTCTAGAGATTTGATTCATTCTAGCCATTTCTACCCAAATAAATATTATATTCTCAATTGTGTGTTCTTTGATAAATCATCAAGGATGTTTTGATATATTGGAATGTGATATTATTATAACTGTTTGATAATATTCTGGAAAATATCAATGGTATTAAAATGATTGTTGTGCTAAATAAGCTAAGGGACCTGAGTGGCCTACCTAGGTTTCAATTTGTGCAATGGATATTTATTACTAGTGATCTTACAAGGGATTCATACAATGATGTTGTATTATTTTAGCTATATATGTCTTGAATTATTTTTCCTTAAATTAAAGTATGGGTTACATCCAAAAATGATATCATATCTTAAAGTTATTTAGGTGTATTTTATTCTATGTGAATAGTGCAAAATGACTATGATTGATAATCAGGAGTACCAAATGCATCTTAGTTTGGACGCATTGATAATTGTAGGACTTTTGTAATGTTTGGATTATAGGAAAGAACAATGGGTTCTTTTGTCAGTAGAATGTAAGAAGGATTTAATAACTATAAACTTGGGGGTTTGCATGGGAGTTTGTGCAAAGATTCACTTGGTAAAGTGTGTGCAACTTCATATCATGGTTTGCAGTACACGACCCCATTGTGGAGGAAAAACCTAACCTTGTTTAGTTGTCCAGTCGTAGTGAGGGACTCTGATGTTACATCTCATTCTTCTATGTACTTGACATTAGGGAGTCTGGTGCATAACATTGCTAACCTCATATTCACATTCTACATTGTGTTTTTAGGGATCAATTCTAATTACCCAAATATGAGGCCTGGTTTTGAGTAAATTACATGCCATTATAGACCTATAATGATTTCCACACAAACTGAGGTAGGATGATCCTAGTGATACCAATAAATCCTAAGATCTTGCACTAGGGTATTTGGAGTGGCTTTATTTAAATATATCTTGGAGGGTGCAACCCAAGCTAATCAAGAAAACAATAAAATATGGTAATCATCAAATAAATTCACTTGAATGGGACATCTTCATTACATCGGTTGTCTTTAAATTGACATGCATCCGTACAAATTACTTTGTCTTAGCCTACTTTTATAGTAGTTTATGTTAAAATTGGCATGCTTTATTTATTTAGATTTAACTTTAACACGTTCATGCTCAACGTGTCTTATCTTTTTGTGGGTGCAATAGACAAGGACTACGAGTTATGTAGTGTAAATGTTGGGTTTTTAGTAGTACAGTCGTCACTAGTTACGTGAGTCTTGGGATGTTTTCAAGGTGTTCTAGAATATGTTGTACTTACTAGTTTTTGTTAAATAAGTCACTGAGAACGGGCATGTACTTTTATGTAGTACTTAAAACTGTTTAGAATATGTCGTAGATTAGTTATTAATTATAGTACTATGTTGTTGCTTACATGTTGATATTAGCTAGTAGATAATATTGTTTGTTGAGTAATGATTTTATCTATCTCTTAGAATCTTTCAATGCAGGAGACAATCGTGTCTTTCGTAACAAATTATTTTCTAATTTTGAATAGATTAAGTTGTTATTTGGTTTTATCTAAGTTTCTTGTGTTCCCGACACTTGGATAATGTTTCCATACAGTCCAAGGTTAGAGATCCACAATGATCATGCCCGTAGAGGGCATGGCGATTCCAAGAAAGGGACTAGGGTGCAGAGTACTACAATGTCAAACAGGTTGGTAAGATAGGAATTCTTTACCACCCCCGTGTAGGCACCAACAAACATGATTCAACAAAAAAGTCACTCTAAAAAATGTATGCTTTGAGCCTCATTGTTTCTCAACCACATGAACGTTTGTGTATACTTATGTTTCTTATAATAGCATATTTCTTAGCTATACTCATTCATTGTCACTACTCCAATTGTGCTGCTTTCTATTTATGCACGCCTAAGCGCACAATGGCCACAATACAAGAATCGTAGCTAAATTGCAAGAGGTTTTACAGAAACAAAACCGTGTAGTCTCATACCGGTGGGATGTCACCTTATTTATTGTTACAAGTGAGGCCTCTTTTTAGATTAATAAGTCCCCGCTGTGGCTTTTCGTCAGGCATATGTTGCCTTTTATTGGTACTCTTATGGTCATCATACATGTGATGTTACCAAAAAAATTAATGCATGAATTTGTTGTCGTCGCTCTCATATATTATATTTGTAGTTAAAAATAGTGGCATTATAAGAATACGCCTTCGATGAGGGATAACGATCGGAGATAACCTAGGGGCTAGCGGAATGATACTCAAGCGGCTGTTTTACACCCCCCCCCCCCAAAACATGAAACGATCAAATTGATTCACCTCTAGGGCATTCCTGGCACAAACATAACACAATAGGCAGTGTGCCTTACTGAGACCCACTTACAAAACTCAGAAAGTCTACCTTCCACACACAGTTGCAAAACTCAAAAAAAAAGTTTGAAATTGACCATCCACGGACCAAAACATTTGGTTGAACACCTTACCTTCAAAAAAACAAAAACATTGGTTGAACACCTGTATACACGTAAATTGGTCTAGGATCCCACTTGTCCTTGGATCTGACCACAGATCTCAAAATGTGCCCTCGCCTCACATTTGTTTCAAAATTGACCGCATTGAATTGTCATTCTGCATGGTTTAGCAATAGATCCAATACGTGCCAAAATTTGATCATCTCACCACCTCAAAGGCACCCGCTGTATTATTTCATGCACCCTACTATTTTCCCCCCTACGTTGGTCATGATACTGCCTTAAGCTAGCTACGAATAGAACGTTTCATCTTTCTTTCTCTTTTGTTCGTTCTTTGGATCTTTGTCCCCTGTTGACTATTTTCGGTCGAGATTGATGGATCCATCGTCTATGAACCTATTTGTATACATCCTATCCATATTTATGCTCACACTATAACATCTAACGTGTGCACACTTTTACACGCCTGTACACGCATAAACCCCCAAAAGCAACCAACAAAAAACACAATTAATACCCAAGTAAATCAGCAGAAAATGTACTGGTATAATTTCTGAAATAAGGAAGCACTGTCATTCCATCCTAAAAGTACACAAACGAACCACAATATAAAAGAACCCTCCCACTGAGCGCACAAACGGAAACAGAGATATCTAACCCACTGTCTCTTTCTTGCTCGGAGCATCATCAAGTTGCTTTTTGTCGTCACCTGCAGTCGACGGATCACTGGTTTCCTCGGGCTCTTTTTTTAATTCTGTTTCAAATTCTTTTGCTGCCTGCGGAAATAATGTACACAAGTCATACATCTAATCTGATATACCGATAAGACATATATAATCACACACTGCAGTTGTTGGGTGGGAGGAGCGGGAGAATACGGTCAATTTAGCTTATATAAATGCAAAAAAATGATTTAAAAACATGCACAACAAATTTCACTCAGTCGCAATTTAACCTAGAAAGGTTGAGAAATAGATTCAAAAGCACAAAGAATTGTATTAAGAAAGCTGAGACGGGAGACTGGAGAAGCGGGAGATGAAATAAGAACAGACACACGTCCAAAGTTTTAGTCAGCCGTATTGCACTGGTATTACTAAAGTTCACCAATACTGCCGGCGAAACATGGTGAGGAACGAATCCTAAAGATGTCAGATGAAACGTGGAAAGCTCCACGCAGAAAACTGGCACGTGGCAGGATACCATGCATGTGAACTTGGCCCATTGGTGGGGGCGCCCTTGGGAATAGATCACAACATCCCCACCCTGCTTTACCAATCAAGATGTGTTCATAGACATAGATTTGCGAACTCTTAGTAATCATATAGCTCTCCACTAATGAAAGATAACGCGAGGAGAGATTTCTGAATAAACAAAACCCATGAAGATTCCTGTCATATCCAGAAGATATCAAAGCCTATAGTGCATCAAATGTAGCATAAGTAATTAAGCGAATCCACACACTACATAGGTTCCTATGGATGTTTTTCGTTTTCCTTTTTTCCATATTGGCTCATTTATGGATCTAGATATTGAAATTAACCGAACAAAGTAGGTATAGGCCTGGGATGGTAATCCCACCACATTGTCATCTCTTAAGTTCTGTTTAATACAACAGCATATATACTATCAATGACACTGATAGATAAACAGTGAGTTCAAACCATTTGTCCAGTACGTAAATAACTAAATATCATGCCTTAGCCTTTTGCATGCCTTACATTTACATTCTTGGTCACAAATGGAAACTTTCATAGCTAAGGCTTGAGCTTATTGTACTTGGTCATATAAAAAGGCAAGGTCATGACAATTTAACAATGTTTGGAAGCTGTGGGCTCTAATTGGAGTGTTTTAATATGCATAACATGTGTAGAATCTCAGCATAAAGACAGTCCATTGTATTAAACTATGATAACACCAACAAGAGCAGAACTAATGGGAGCTGGCGACAAGAGTCATCATCATTGAATTGATGAACTCAATTCAATAAGATAAGATCAAAGTTATTGGAATATGAAATGCTTTGAAACTGGTAAAATGACTAACAACTTTATTGATTCAATTACAAATGGGCCTTACACAAATTTTGTTAAAATTCTAGGAAGCAGAAAAAATTTCCCAAAAGCTCCTGTGTCAGTGTTTAACATATATTAGACACTAGCATACCAAGTACACACCTCAACACATGTTAAACACACCTACCAGTGTCCTATCTGCGTCTAGGTGTGTCCTTACTTTTATGGAGAACAATATATTGCTTGCTTGTGCGTGTGCACATGCATGTTTCTTTATTCCTCTTTATGTATTTCTTCTCTTATTTATTTATTTAGTCTCATGTAACATGGGCCTAAGTGTGCTAGGCCTACTCGGGTTTTTTCTACTTCCATGTATCACCTCTTCCTATATATTGGAGGGGTTTGCTCTTTGAACAAGACAATAACAAGACGGCAACTTCTGACATGGTACCAGAAATATGATGTATATCAGTCGCCGTCCCCTCCACTGTTGTCGCCACTGCTCTCCACCGTTGTAGTCATCATCTTCGCTCCTCTCCACTGTTGTTGATTACGCCTACAGTGAGTCCTCTCCGGTAATCTAGTCCTCTTCTCCCATTACACCGCGTTTAGTTTGTCGGATAGGTAATCAATTGGATTTGATGAAGAACGGGATAGGACAGTATAGAGAGGGAAAAGGACAGAGAAAAACTACAACCTGCGTTTGAATGGGCCTAACAGCTTGTCATCTTGTAACTGGTTTTACTCTGTGTTGATACAAATTTTGATGTCTACGTACGCACACCAACCACCTCTGTGATGTTTCCCCATTGGGCAGCAACAGCATTGCATCCTTCCACCCTCAGAAGTCAGAAGAAATGGATGGTTCCACGGTAGACTACGGAAGATTGTTCAGCCCCCGTGTTAGACTATCTACAGTGGAAGAATTATTAAAACTTTTACCCCCCCCCCAAAAGTTATATCTGGCATCCGCAGGTTGATATTTAAGAATTTCTTTGATTTAAGTTCAGCCTATTCCATCTTGTCTTTTACTTTCCGCAAAACCATGGATTCAATATTTGAAGGTTTCCCTGCCCAAACTTCAGCACCTTCCATCTGGTTTGGAGTTTGCCGAAAGCCATGGTGGACAGAAAGAAGATGGAGAGAACACAATTGCAGGTTTCATTTGTCATGTTCAGGTAAGCATGATTAAGCAAAAGGGGCTGGAGGTGGACGTCAATGTTTAGTTCGGAGATGGGGTACCGGGAGTCGGGGGTGCGGGCTGGAGGTGGACGATGAAGTTTGGTTCAGAGATGGGCTGCGGGGAGTCGAGGTGGGGGCTGGAGGTGGTCGATGAAGTTTGGTTCAGAGATGGCATGCTAGGAGTCGGGGTGGGGGCTGGAGGTGAACGAACAAGTTTGGTTCAGAGACGGGGTGTCGGGAGTCGGGGTAGGGTCGGGTGTCGGGGGTGGACGTATACTGCGCTAGTAACTGGGGGATATGGGGACGGCGAAGTCCAACAAGACCAGGACTTCAATGACTTCAGGACTAAAGTCCCAGAAATGTTTTTCCGCTAAACAAACGTGGGAATAGGATTTTTAACGGAAATGAAGTCATGTCCGGCAGATAGTCCCTCAAACCAAATGGGCTCTTAGATGATCCAGTGGCATAGCCTACGACTTTTCCGATGGTCTTCTGCCCTAAAGATTGTTTTCCCGCAAAGCCGTTTGACAGCTCCTTGTGGTCATTTGTAGCCATCTTTTATAGGACCAAATTCTTCACCCTCTTGGAGGTCCATAGTGATCCCCATACTTATGCTATTGTTCTGTATCGTTTTTGACCTTATTTCGTTGTTGTGTCTGTTGTTGGAAACAGCGTGTCCACATTGGACACAGAGTGAGGCTAGATCTATGTTTGTTGCTACTACAAAAGAGCATGTTGCCCTTACCGTTTTTAGACAAGGACGTTATACTGCGGGTCATGGATGGTCAACAGGATCCCTCCAGGTCATGGATGACAAAAAAGAGCAACAACATTGGTAGAGGGACTTCATCATCCCAGCCTTGATACTATAATTTTTTCAAAAGGCTCTCTCTCACGCACACGCACACACGTATATATATATATATATATATATATATATATATATATATATATATATATATATATATAGAGAGAGAGAGAGAGAGAGAGAGAATCAGGCTAGAATACACTCGAGTGTACGGATCGCATGATTACACTCAAGTGTGTTTGCATATCAAGACCATTTTTTTGTAAAATGTAAACCATTGACCTTCACTGTCATACTATAACTAGGCTACATACAAATTTTGATCCCATTTGGATGAGTGTAAGTCACTCATCCGAGGGCAACAAAATCGACACGTGAAACTAATTTGAAATGTATAATTTTTGCGGTCTTTATAACATGACCTATAAATATCCAAATGTGCTCAAATTTGGTATACGAGCTACTCACAAGATGTTTAAGAAGATCAACGTATTAGATTTTTGAAAAAAAACATCGCATCATGAAAAACTACTTGAGTGTATTCAGCTCCGAATACACTCGAGTGTGTTCTAGCCTGACTCCATATATACATATACATGTACATATATATACATATACATGTATATATATATATATATGTATATGTATGTATGTATATGTATATATATGTACATGTATATGTATATATATGTACATGTATATGTATATGTATATGTATATATATATGTATATGTATATGTATATATGTATATATATGTATACGTATATGTATATATATGTACACAAATTAGTTTTGTGCGTCGATTTTGTTGTCCGTGGATGAGTGACTTACACTCATCCAAATGAGTTCAAATTGTGTATGTGACCTATTATTGTTGTAACCATGAAGATCAATGGATTAGATTTTGGAAAAACATGGTCTAGATAGGCAAACACCATTGGGGTGTATGGCATAATTTGTACACTCGAGTGTATTCTAACCTGACTCTCTCTCTCTCTCTCTCTCTCTATATATATATATATATATAGCACATGATCTATGGTCAGAAACTACTAAACCATTAGAAAAAAAATTCAGTTACAAGCACTTGGCTGGAAAAGTTTTGTACCTTACTGTTACTAGGCCCGATATATGCTTTGATTTCAGCATTCTAAATCAGTTTATGGATTGCCCTAGGCAGCATCATTGGGAGGCATGTTGTAGGGTTCTAAGATATTTGAGGAATGCATGTAGCCATCGATTACTATACAAGACAAATAAACATCTCGATGTTATTGGATATTCTGATGCAGATTATGCATGGAGTAAATCTGATAGGAGATCTACCTCTAGTTATTATACCTTTGTGGGTGATGATTTGGTTACTTGGCGAAGTAAGTAACAAAATGTTGTTGCCAAATGCAATGTCGAATCTGAGTACCAGAAATGGCATATACTACTTGTAATCCCTCCTTGCAAACTTTAGATATCCTATCACTTGTGAATTTTGATGTATTGTGACAATTGGGCAACTACCCTCATTCCTAGCAATCTTGTATTTTCATGAAACAACCAAGCATATAGAGGCGGTTTGCCATTTTCTTCATGATATTGAAGATAGCCAAAAAGATGACCACTCCTTTTCTACCAACTAATCAACAAAATGTAGACGTCTTATAGGAGTTGTGCTACACGCTAGGTATGATTGATATCTATGTTATAGATTGAGGAGCGAGCGTGCCAGCAAGCATGTGTGAGGTGTGCATCTTCCTTTATTTTTCTCTTTTCTTATTTCTTTGTTGTCATGTAATATAGTTTCAAGTGTATTAGGCCCATTAGGATTTTGTCTGCTTCCGTGTATTACCTTTCTTTATATAGGAGAGGAGTCGTCTCTGTTGACTCAAGGTTTAAATTGACTAAACCCTTATTTTGATGATGAGTAAACCATTCGACTTATTTGTGTCTAATGTTTCCACTTGAATGATTTCATATTAGATAACACACTCCAATGTCTAAACTTACGCATCCTAACTTGGAGAAATCAAGGTCGTACATGCATAAAGATCAAGATTGAAGAATTGATAATTTTCTCCATAGATCTTTGATGTAAATCACTTGTAATGATTGTATGACTTGTAATTAAGCTTAATGAAAATCTAGAGCACTTTAAATTGAATATATATACACTTTTTAGACATCTGTCAAAAGTGATAACAGGCTGGCTTGTCGGATGAGTTTGTCTTGGTGGCAACTCAGCCGACAGCCACTCTGGCTCTTAGCAATGCCCAAGGTCGACCAAGTTTGTCCTGATGGCAACTAGACCGACACCCTACACTTTGACTTGTCTTATAGTGTTGTCGGTCGAGTTACCCAAAAGATAACTCAACGTCAACACTGTACGGTGAAGTGCAGAAAAGTGTTCCTAGGTTGGAGTGTTGCAAAACTCGAAAATATATTTACTGGAACGCCCAAAACGGCTAGAATTATATCCTAAGTGTCTCTACTGGCTAATGGGCAACCTCAAATACAAATAGGACCCCTTGGGCTTCATCCATGGTCAGCCAAGTACTATAAAGGTCTCTATATTATAATCAAGAGAGATTTTACCTCCAAGAGCCTCCATCCACTCTCATGAGCTTAATCACTTGCTACATTCATTAGAGTGAGTAGGAGATTTGTAAGAGAGCTAGTCCTACATGTATATCTTGTGAGGTTCTCACTTCACCTACCACCCAATCTCACTTTCTACCATGAAGATGAAGATTCTCTCTCTTGACTAAGAGAGGTAAAGAAGAAGGGAAGGAGTCCCTTGGTGAAAGCTTCTTCTTGGTGAAGGTGAAGCCAAAAGCGAAAGATCCAAGTCAAGAGTGGGTAAATCTTTGAAGGTAGAAGACTTGTTGCAAGAATGGTTAACCCCTTGGAGAAGACCAAAGACTCGCTGCAAAAGTAGGTAAGTCCTTGTTAAGGTAGAAGATTCTTGGTCATGGATAGGTAAGACCTTTGTAATAGTTATTGGCTCCTTGATCCGGAAAGGAATGTTAGGTACATTTGATCTATAAAAGGGAGGTCTTATGTTGCCACTCTTATAATGGAATATACAGAGTGAGACATGGCTGAAAATCCTAGAGGTTAACCTCTTCAGGTAGTGGACGTACATCTCCTAGTTTGAAGGTTGGAACCACTATAAATAACTTGTGTTATCTTGTGTTTGTTTAATCTCTCTCTCCCTTGCTATGTATGTTTATTTGCACTCAATTTTCATACTTGCAATATTACCTTAGAAATATCTTCAAGGTCTAATGAATTTTGTTTAAGTGTTTAAGAAATATCTTCAAGGTTTTTTCACCGGGATGAAGACATTATAAGGAAATGTGTTTTGGATGACGGTGGATAGCATGCAGTTGATGAGGTAGGTAGCGATGAGCACAGCTTCTCCCCAAATCTCCTCAGAAACATTCATGTCAATCAAAACAATGCGACAATTTTTGTGTTTTGCTACCCCATACTGTTGTGGAGTGTGGGTACAAGAGGATTGATGCATCATGCCACGGGACAACAATGAAGTGGATGAACAAGCGGCTGAAATACTCTTTTGCATTATTTGTGCAAAGAGTTTTTACGGTTTTCCAAATTAATTCCTTACTTGACAACTAAAGGACTGAAATATATTAAACAATTCAGATCTATCCTTCATCGAATATAACCAAGTTGCATACAAAAATCATAAATAAAGGTAACAAAATATTTATAACCATGTTTGGATACAACTCTACTTGGACCCTAAACATTTGAAATTTTGAATGAACTGATTGCAAAAAAGAACCGGCTCGAGTCTCGTGACGAGGAATAAAACTCACCCGTTGGTGTTTACCCAATTGGCATGATTGACATTTTGAACTAGTAAAACTAGACAACTTCAGAACTAACAATTTTGATTTCCCAAGTGGCATATGACCAAGACGACTATGGATATGCAGCAGAGGACAAAGCAACCGGACGTTACTTCCTAAGGTAATACAATGCGCCATGATCGAATCCTTCACCAATCACCTTCCACGACTTCAGAATCTACACAAGGAAACACTCAAGTAAGAAGGACATTGGCTCACTATAGCCTGAAGTAACTGGGTAAGTTTAGTGATGGAAGCAAGGCTAAACAGAAATTTGGGACCATAGAGAACAGAATAAGTGTATTAATTTTGGATGTGGTTGTACAAAACTACACCACAAACAATTGTAGATGAACCATCAGCCAAGACCACTAGAGGAAGAGAATGACAACCGACATAGGAGATAAATTGATCTCTATTACCAATCATGTGATATGTATCTCCTGAGTCTAGAACCCACGAAGATAAGGAAGAATCCATGAACAACTGTTCCATATAAGTAGAGTGTTGTCTGGCACAAGCAGCAATTGATGAAGAGACTTGACTAGTTGTCCGCATCTGAAGCAATTGTGCATACTCCTCATCTAACAAGGCAATCTGATGCGAAGATTGGGGGCTACTCCTTTTAGAGTGAGCCTCTTCAATGTGGGTAGCCAGATTAAACTCCTTGAGGAAATTTGACTTTACTCATAGCATGTCTCCCTGATGTGTCTAGGTCTTCCACAATGAGTATGAATTGAGGGCTACCGCAACCTCATTCGCTCGTGCCCCCCCTCTACCTGAAGAATTTCTTCCTCATCTACGACCACAGTTGGACGATCCTAATCCTACTTGTGAGAGGTAGCCTTTTCTAATTGAGGGCTTGATAATATAAATGGCTACTTACCTGCTCCGGGAAGGCGCAAGAAACTCGAGATAGGTTTCAGCAAGATAGGGCAATTTTGTCCCTAACTGAATTTTACTCAGAACCCCCTAGTTCACAACGTAGCCCATCAAGTAATTTAAATATAGTTAGTTGATCACGTTGTTTTTGCATCTTCTGAAGATCACTAGACAGCAATAGAAGACCATGTAGATCATCAGAGTCCAGTCACCTCACCCAAATATTTACTAAGCAACTTCTCACCTTGTTGTAGACCATATAGTTCAGCAGTCATATTGTACATCCTCGAGAGGTTGTCGGAGTATATGATTTCTACATGATTTAAGAGCTCATTGCATGCCTCAAAGTGGTTGACCATATCCACGATTTGTGGTTCCATGGAGATGTAATCATGTTTGCATCATGTTGCTTTCACTTGAATAAAGTATCATTTGTAGGAGGATCATCTATCAGATGCTTGTATCTTCCTTGGCCTTCGAACCAAAATTAAACTATTTGGTCCATTGACCATAGTTCTTCTCACTGAGCTTTTTGTTGGTAATGACTTGATTTTGTATAGAGATAATCGTACTTGGTCGAGTTGTCAGTGTTCCTTCTTCAGAATCAGGCATCTTAAGAGAAAAGATGATCGAAGTAGAAGGTTGTCACGAATAGTAACTAGACACTACGTGTATATGACGGAAGATGTCGTTTCAGAGGCAAACGACACAGCATGTTAAGGAACTACACAACGTGTCATGATCCAGATAGAAGATCGTTATGAACTGGGAAGCGACACGATGTTTTAAGATGTAGACATGTTGGGTTAAGGAGTCATCGAAGATACTATTGACAGCACGTCGCGTCAGACAATCTACAAGTAGTGCAACTAGTGACTTGGTTCCTTCGATGTTGTGATGATAGACATGTAGTGTCTAGGGCAGACCTGGAAGGAGAAAGATAAACAAGACTAGGCAAGGGCAATCTAGGCCTTGTCCTAGTGTTTGACGACGAGGGTTCTTGCAGCAGCAGTCCTCTCTTAGGCTAGTGACAACACAACTTGTGCGCCAACGGCAGCGTCCCACCCTTGACCAACGGCGGCGGCGGGAAGAGGAAGAGAGGAGAGGGGCGACCATGAGGATGCGGTGTGGCACAGATGGTGCAACGACAACAAGGACTTCTTCTTTGATCAGTGGCAGCAGCAATAAAGGGAGAGAAGAGAGTGATCACGATATCTCCTCTCCTTGATTGTGGGGGGTCCCTTAAGGTGGACTTGAAGACGAGACCCTAGAGATAACAAGGCAGACCGAGGAAGCATTGTCTCCTTGACGTAGAGGCAATCGTTCGTTGATGTGAACTTGTTCACTTCTCAATGGGATTCCCAGAGTCGTTTTGATACTAGGTAGAGAAACATAACTAGAGTATCCAAATTGAGTTGTACTAGTGACAGGGATGTCAATCTATATGTACTTGGGGCGGCGTCCGATAACCAATTATACATGGTGGGATTAATCCCAAACTATTTACAGACTTGACCATGCATTAGATATATTTAAAAATCTAATAGAGCACTCATATTTGATTAATAACCCCCTGCCAAAACCACCAAACCTACTCGGCAATGTTTTAAAAAACGTTAAGCGGTAACCGTGCAGACAGCACCTTGTAACTGGTTAAGCGGTAAGCGGCCGATTTTTGAAAAAATGGATTTTAATTTCCTATACAATTTTATACAAATTACATATATTTGTATATAAATACTAATACTCTTTGGAACTTTTATATATATCTAAAGATTCTAAACACTCTACCCAACAATACAAAACACCCAAATAGTTTATAAGATAGCTATAAGACAATAATTATAGCCATAATATAATAAACAATAGATTTGACATAGATAAAATACCCTACATACATGATTCAGAAATATTTTTGTATCACGTGTTTACATAGTTAAGCAGTAAACAATAGACTAATTATTGGATACCTTTCTAACTTATTGTTATATGTGCATATCATCAATTAGTCATACATTACAGCGGTACAATTAACTAAAGTATGCATTTTAAAATTAGATAATAGTTACATATATTTTACTTGTATAAATTACACTTTACAACAGTACCCTATTATCCCAACTTGCATACAAGTATGCACTCTATTAGAACTAGGCTTATCATAGGATATTTAATGTATATAAGTTTAATATATTATAGTCAGTAATACTTGGGACCATATAGTTTATAACTTTATATAAAGTTACAGGTGTACAGCAAAATTATAAAAAAAAACAGACAAAAAGGCCAAAAAGCGGGAAAAAAGGGCAAAAAAACGGAAAAAAAGGGTGAAAAGCGGGAAAAAACGGCCGATTAATTACAAAAACATTAACCGGCAATTTTGGCAAAAATCAAACGGCCTGGGCATTGGGCCAATTAAGCGGCCGTTTAATCGGGCGCTCAGCCCGTTTTTCATTTCACTGCTACTCGGTATAATAGCATCTCTCAACTAAGTTGCAACATCATTGGTGGATCTCTATATAAGCAACTTTGTAGCATTCTTAGTTAGCTTTTAATACAATGAATGGATCAATAAGTTGAACTAGCAAACCGCCCCCATATGCAACTTGACAATGGGGCAAACGGCATAAAGCCAGTATAAGATTTGTACACACCTCATATACCTAATAGGTTTCCCATGTAGACTTCCTGCCAAAAAATCAAAGTTTACCTTTTACATGATCTAACTAGGGTAAGTTACTATTGCAACCTTTGTACATATTTGTAACCACACAACGTCTCGTAGAAATTTTGTATAGGCGGGCAGGCGACCGGGCGTTCCATATGGACGCCCAGGCAGCCTAGGCGCCCAGGCGTTTCCAGGTGTTTTTATATATATCTTGTTTTAATATATATATATATATATATATATATATATATATATATATATATATATATATATATATATATATATATATTCGTAGAGAATAAAAGACGGCTACAAGTTGTATTCGATTAGAGAAATCATGCTCCTATATATAGGAGGACAGGGAAGCGTTCAGACATAAGACCAACCCTAATGGGCCAAAACACTTAGGCCCATATTACAAACTAATAATAAAAACAATAACTAAATAACTCTCAACACTCCCCCTAAAGCTGAAGTTGGGAGAATCCCAAATCAGCTGGCAAACAGAGAGTTGGACTAAAAAACAAAGAAACAGAATAAAAGGATAAACCAAGCCCATACAAGAATTTTCTCCCCCTCAATATTACATTAAAGCACTCAAACACTCCCCCTCAAGTAGACACTCCATAGCAAGCAAGCAGGTCGCAGAAGTTTCTTGATCATCTGGAGAAGAAGTAAGCAGCAACGGAAACAACAGTGCTTCATGGTCTTCATCACAGTCGCTCACGTCGCAGCCCAGAGAGTGTTGGGTCACAGCAGCAGCAATAGTCAACGTACAAATAAAGTACGAACGGGCCAAACGTGCGAAACAGAGCATGGACGAGCCAGAGAGTGCTGGCACACAGCAGCATAAAGTCAACGTGCTAACAAGGCACGGACAAGTAAAAAGGTCAACATGCGCAAAGCATGGACAAGCAGAGAGTGTTGGCACATAGCAGTAAAGTGGACATAGCCGGATAGAAGACGATCAACACAAACAAGTAGGCAGCTGAAATAAATCTCCAGAAACCAGACTCTTCAAGAAGCATGTAGTAATGGCAGCAAATATAAACTTCCTCTTCTCTCCTCCTCATCTCTCTCCTCTACTCATCTTCTCTTCCTCCTATTCTCCCCCTCACACCAACCACAGAGAAGATCAAGGGTTGGGGTGAACAAACACAAGTTCCATGGGATTCAGGGAATCAAACAAAAATGGTGCAAGTGGAGTGAAAAAGAAAGAAAAAAAACTCATATGTTATGAATAGTAGAACAACCGGATGTGAGGAGAGATGGAAAAGAAATAGATTTACAATACATTTCAAATTAAAGAATGATATATAGGTTGAAGCAGGGGCATGTTATTGTTTTACTGAACTGGGCAAATGGGATGAAGCACATTAGATAAAGAATATTAGACCAAAAGATATAGAAGCCAACAAGAATTTCAACAGCAGGGTAGAGAGTTGCAATGGCTTTGATAAGAGGGACAACGTTATTAAATGCAACAAGCATGTGAAGGGACTAGCAAGGATTAAAAAAAAAACTGATATGCAGGCTTGTTAATGAGTGAAAATATGTTTGAGGGGAGGAACCGTTAAAAGTTGATAATGGAAAGAGTTGATGCAGAAATAGTGCTCCTGAAGGCAACATTACTGTAGCTGCTACAGTTGACAGAAGACCCCCTAAACTCATGCAGCAATTGTCAAATTAGATCTCCATTAAAACAGGCCACCGGTGAGGGAGAAAAAGGTGTCATAACCCTATCTCCAAGGCACATGAAAGAGGCCGTTCATCTCCAACAGGCCGCTAGGGGTTGAAGGAAAAGAAGATGGCTGCTTGAGGCCGCTACAAACCACAAAGAAAGGGGCTGGAAGCTCCAGCAATCCCGCCGTGCTACAGTAACGTGCTGTAGCAGTACGGTTAGAAGAGAAGAACAAATCGTCTGGTGCATCAACAAATGAAAGTATTGATATAAATAAGACTTGAGGCAGTGAACTTCATGCAAGTAGCAACAGAAGAAGGAAGCATCAGCATCAGGAGGGAGAGGAAGGAGCAGCAGGAATGAAATAGTGGACAGGGCCTGCGGGCGGCCAAGAAAGAAGAAGGGGTGGCTGCCCGCCGGCTGTGGCTCTCTCTTTTCTCCCTTTTACTTGATGGCTAGGGTTTTGGATCTCTGCTCTGATACCATCTTAGGGAATAAAAGACGGCTACAAGTTGTATTCAATAAGAGAAACCCTGCTCCTATATATAGGAGGACAGGGAAGCGTTCAGACATAAGACCAACCCTAATGGGCCAAAACACTTAGGCCCATATTACAAACTAATAATAAAAACAATAACTAAATAACTCTCAACATATATATATATATATATGAATATATAAGTATATACATATATAGAGAGAGTCAGGCTAGAATACACTCGAGTGTATTCGGAGCTTAATACACTCAAGTAGTTTTCCATGATGCAATATTTTTTTTTAAAATCTAATCCGTTAATCTTCTTAAACATCATTTGAATAGTTCATATAAAATTTGAGCCCATTTGGACATTTATAGGTCATGTTATGAAGACGACAAAAATTATGCATTTCAAATTAGTTTCGTGCGTCGATTTTTTTGCCCTTAGATGAGTAACTTATACTCATCCAAATGAGCTCAAAATTTGCATGTAGCCTAATTATAGTGTAACAATGAAGGTCAATGGTTTACATTTTGTAAAAAAATAGTCTTGATATGCAAACACCACTTGAGTGTAGCATACGATATGTACACTCGAGTGTATTCTAGCCTGACTCTATATGTATATGTATGTATGTACATATATATATATACATACATATATATATATATATATATATGTGTGTGTGTGTATATATATATATATATATATATATATATATATGCATGTACATATGTATGCATGTACATATGTGTATATATATATATATAGTCAGGCTAGAATACACTCGAGTGTACAGATCGCACGGATACACTCAAGTGTGTTTGCATATCAAGACTATTTTTTGCAAGATGTAAACCATATATATATATATATATATATATATATATATACATATGTATGCATGTACATATGTGTGTATATATATATATATATATACATATGTATGCATGTACATATGTGTATATATATATAGTCAGGCTAGAATATACTCGAGTGTACATATCGCACGGATACACTCAAGTGTGTTTGCATATCAAGACTATTTTTTGCAAGATGTAAACCATTGATCTTCACCGTCATAGTATAATTAGGCTACATACAAATTTTGAGCCCATTTGGATGAGTGTAAGTCACTCATCCGGGGGCAACAAAATCGACGCGCGAAACTAATTTGAAATGCATAATTTTTGCGGTCTTTAGAACATGACCTATAAATGTCCAAATGTGCTCAAATTTTTTATATGAGTTATACACAAGATGATTAAGAAGATGAACGGATTAGATTTTTGAAAAAAGTATTGCATCATGAAAAATTACTTGAGTGTATTCTGCTCCGAATACACTCGAGTGTATTCTAGCCTGACTCTCTCTCTATCTCTCTCTCTCTCTATATATATATATATATAATATATATATAGTCAGGCTAGAATACACTCGAGTGTACAGATCGCGTTGTACACCCCAATGGTGTTTGCCTATCTAGACCATGTTTTTCTAAAATCTAATCCATTGATCTTCATTATTACAATAATAATAGGTCACATACAAAATTTGAACTCATTTGGATGAGTGTAAGTCACTCATCCAAGGACAACAAAATCGACGCACAAAACTAATTTGAAATACATGATTTTTGCCTCCTTTAGATGCACGACCTATAAGTGTCCAAATGAGATAAAATTTATTATATAGTATGTTCTTATGATAATTAAGAAGATCAACGGTTTATATTTTTCAAAAAATTATTGCATCTTCAAAAATGACTGAGGTGTACGGTGCCTCCGGTACACTCGAGTGTGACTATATATATATATATATATATATATATAGAGAGAGAGAGAGAGAGAGAGAGAGAGTCAGGCTAGAATACACTCGAGTGTATCCGGAGCGGAATACACTCAAGTAGTTTTTCATGATGCAATATTTTTTTTGAAAATCTAATCCGTTGATCTTCTTAAACATCTCGTGAACAACTCATACGCAAAATTTGAGCACATTTGGATATGTATAGCTCATGTTATGAAGACCGCAAAAATTATGCATTTCAAATTAGTTTCGCGCGTTGATTTTGTTGCCCTTGGATGAGTGACTTACACTCATCCAAATGGGCTCAAAATTTGTATGTAGCCTAGTTATAGTATGACGGTGAATATCAATGGTTTACATTTTGCAAAAACTAGTCTTGATATGCAAACACACTTGAGTGTATTCGTGCGATCCGTACACTCGAGTGTATTCTAGCCTGACTCTATATATATATATATATATATATATATATATATATATATCTATGTATGTATGTATGTATATATCTATGTATGTATCTATATATCTATGTATGTATCTATATATCTATGTATGTATCTATATATGTATGTATGTATATATCTATATATGTATGTATGTATCTATATATGTATATATATATACACATGCATACATATATATATACATACATACATATATTTTTTTTATGTTACATACATACATATATACATGCATACATACATATATACATGCATATATATATGTATATAGCCGACAAGGAGTGGCTCAAGTGGTCAAGCACGGTGTCTCCTCACGAAGGGACCCGGGTTCGAATCCCAGCTGCCGCCTTGGTTTATCACCCTCCCAGACGTTCGGCCTCCGTCACGGGCGTGGGAGCGGTTCAGCTCCTGGCGGCAGGCCCTGCTACTCCATGACCTACAGAGCGTGCTCCTGGGTCGACTGGCGCTGCATCGCCCACTGCTGGCTGTTTGGCGCTTACCTGACGTAAGAAAGGTGACCCCTGCTGCTGCCTTTGGAATACTCGCAAGGTGTTCGATGATATCCCTCTGTGCAAACAGGGGTTCTGGGTCCTGGCCGAGGTCCTCTCCTAGAGGGGGTCTCCTTTCAGCTAGGAAGAAACTGGTTGAGCTCTATTCTCATCCAGTCCGGTTCTGATCATGGAGATAGGCACCTCTGTTTCAAGCAGTAGGCTAGCCTCGTGTGGGTTGGGATCAAGGGGGGTGGAAGGCTTCTTCTTCTTCTCTTTGGGCCTGCCTTCTGTTATGTGTTGGAACACCTTCAAGGTGTTCGACTCGGGTACCGCTTGCTTCCTGGATGGCTGCAGGTTGCTGCTAAGGGCTCCTAAGATGGGTGTGATGACGACTGATGAAGATGATTGGAAGTGTTCTTGAAATCCATTCTTTCAGATAGATGAGCATATTGCATATGGAGGACAAGGGGGCTTCCCTTTCATGGACATAAGTTGTTTGTCATGACCATTGGATGTGCTTCTTCTTGGTTCTGTCTCTGGCTTTCTTGGTTGCTTGCCTGGTTGTAGAATCGAGTCTATCGATGGTTGACCCTTGGATGATGCTAGCTTCCCTTGTAGTCTAAGGTTGTTTCGGGCGGTTTGGTACCACATTTTGTAGGTGGACATATTGTTAGTGGTTTTGAGTCGTTTGTAGGCAACTCTACAACTGCGTGGTAAGTGCTAGCATAGGACTTGTGGTTTTCATCTTTTCTCCTTTTACTTCTTGGGAGGTCTTCTTTAGGCCTCTAGTGATTGTCTGGATTCACATCCTGGGTTGTAAGGGGTGCTCTTATGTACCCAAAGTTTTGGATTTCATTTAATAGTCACACGAGTTTTTTACCGACCAAAAAAAAAATAGTATATATATAATCTTGTTTTAATATATATATTCATATATAGAAATATATATATATATATATTAATAGATATATCTAAATTGCTTTTTATATATATATATATATATATATATATATATATATATATATATATATATATATGTATATATATATAATATATATACACATATATACATGCATACATATATATATATACACATATATACATGCATACATATATATATATATACATATATATATATGTATGTATATATACATACATATATATATATACATGCATACATATATATACATACATATATATATATGTATATATATATATATGTATGCATGTATATATGTGTATATATATATATGTATGCATGTATATATGTGTATATATATATATATATATATATATATATATATATATATATATAAAAATAGTATATATATAATCTTGTTTTAATATATATATTCATATATATAAATATATATATTAGTAGATATATCTAAATTGCTTATATAGTAGAAATAGTCCATTCAAAAATCTGAATTTTTAGCACTTTTTTAGAAGATATTTGCCATTTTCCTTTATTGGGTTTTTGTAAAGCCTATTTGAGTTAATCACAAAATTGATTACTCATAATCAGAAATCAGAAATGTCAACTATATTTGTATTTCTCTTCATGAGGCTATACATTTATAAAACAAAAAAGTAGATTAATAAAGTCAAATAGTAAACAAGTTAAAACAGTACATTAATACTAATCAGTAGATAAATTAATAAAAAAACAGTAGATACTGAATACAAATCAGTAGATAAGTAAATACTAATCAGTAAATAAATAAATACAAATCAACAGATAAGTAAATACAAATCAGTAGATAGGAAATTCAAAACATTAGATAAGTAAATACAAATCAGTCATAAATAAATACAAAACATTAGATAAGTAAATAAAAATCAGTATATAAAAAAATCAAAGCGTTAGATAAGTAAACTCAAAGCATTAGATCAGATCAGTAGATAAAAAAATTCAAAGCGTTAGTTAAGTGAACTCAAAGCATTAGATAAATAAATATAATCAGTAGATAAACAAATACAAAGCATTAGATAAAAAAGTACAGCTCAGTTGATAAACAAATATAAATCAGTAGATGATTAAATTATTTGAAAAAGTAGATGAACAAATACAAAGCCCTAAATTTAAATAATGTGATGAATCAAAAATCATTAGATGAACAAATTAGTAGATAAGTAAATACAAATCAGTAGATAAGTAAATATAAATCAGCACATAAGTAAATACAAATCAGTAGATAAGTAAATACAAATGAGTAGATAAGTAAATACAAATCAGTAGATACATAAATATAAATCAGTAGATAAGTACATACAAATCCGTAGATAAGTACATACAAATCAGTAGATAAGTAAATATAAATCAGTAGATAAGTAAATACTAATCAGTTGATGGAAATCAGTAAAATAAAAAACTTTGTTACATGTATTACTTCTGGGTGCCCAGGTTGAGGCGGGCCTTGGGCCGCCTGGGCCGTCTAGGCACCCGCCTGTACAACACAGCGTAGAATGTCTTGCAACAACAGGACCCCAGTGGTTATATTGCCTAAGATAATTTATCCTATACACATCAACTTTCAAACTGATTTTGTGAAAAAGATATACATGACAAGCATTAGTTAAATGTTCATTTAATCCTAATTGATGTTGATTTGTTCATACAACAAGTGAGTACAGGAACGAAATGATTCAAGACTTTCATTCACTCGAGCATAGCACAATTATTTCAACTGAGTGTGTGATATAAGGCTCTCAACTCAATCCATGTTTTAGAAAGCGTGAAGTAAGAGGCAGGCAAACAGGACCTTGTAGCTGCTTAAGCACCAGGCAGGCACTTAAGCGGACGTTGTTTTCAAAAGAGGATGCTTTAGTTTTTGTATATTTTGATTTTGACACATAATTACATGTCCATATATATATATATATATATAGAGAGAGAGAGAGAGAGAGAGAGAGAGTCAGGCTAGGATACACTCGAGTGTACGGATCGCACGAATACACTCAAGTGTGTTTGCATATCAAGACTATTTTTTGCGGAATACACAAAAACTACATCATGACTCTATATATATATATATATATATATATATATATACACACACACACACATCCAAGCACATATTTTCAAACTTCTAGACATATATATACCCATGTAATGATGTAAAATTGATTAATACATGGGTATAGATATGTATAGAAGTTCAAAAATATGTGATTGTATGTGCGTATATATATATGATCGTGTAATCTTGTATCAAAATTAAAATATACAAAAAGGAAACCATCCGCTTTTTAAAAAAAATGTCTGCTTAAATGCTCGCATTCTGCTTAAGCGGCTACAAGGTCATGTGCGCCTGCCTCCCGTTTTTTAAAACATCGATTGAGAGATATATCACACACACACCCGAAATAATTGCGCCATGCTAGTAATTGTGGTGGGCCTAGTAATATACATATAAAATAGGTATTATTGTGATAGCAAAGTAGGTAAAGAGTGATATAGGTAGGCAATATATATATCAAATATTATATTAGTGATATCACGGTACCGGTGTACACAATACAAAAATACTTGCATCATACAAACTTACAGTATTAATTTAGATAATACGTAAATACTTAGTAATACAGCAAATGCTACAGAGAAAAAAAAATTTATACAATAATATAACAATATGCAAAACAATTACATACAATTGATTACATTAGGCAATAATGTAAAAAATTGTAATGTACAATTGTAGATATGCAACAATTGTACTATACAACACTATACAAGTAATGCATATTAATATGGTAAAATACAATACCATATATAACAATAGATATTGTTTACCATATATTTGAAATACTTATTATACAGACAAAAGTTCAATATATTATACATGAGTTTTACCTATTGTAACAATAAATGTAGCATGTTTATACTTATTATTTTATATTATATGCTAGTATAAATGTAAAGAAATACAAATAGAAGTGTGATTTAGAGATGTAGAAGAAATGGCTTGACCCATCCATAGTTCAAAATTGCAAAACTTAGGTTTTGACGGCTAAACATTAATGTCACTCCCGGGAATTGGAACATAATTTTGCGGGTTCTTTTTTTTTTTGAAATTTCGCATCAACTACCCAAATTTCATAAAAACTTAAGGATTTCGATGAAAATTGCCAAATTGGGGGCCTAATTTAGTGAAGATCCATATGTAGTCATTGTTTTGATTTTTAACTGTTAGCGGCGGCTCCTGTTGCTTGAGCAATGTGATCTCTTTGGCGATTTTGGTAAACTTTTTGCTCTTAGAGGTCTCCTTCGGATCTAAGGTGAGTTTCACTCTCCTATCCATCTAACTCAATTCCTTCTAGGGGTGACAAATCAATTCACTTTTCAGTTAGTGGTTGATTTGGTTCCGTTAATGGGTGAATTTGTGGTTTCATATTTTAACCATTAACCTAACCAAATTAGAATCGGTTAATTCAGTTACGGTTATTTGCCTAATGGTTCGTTTAATCTATTAACTTGGTTAGCCAAATAGCATTCTGGTAATAATATTGTTTTAAAGTGGACATAAAACTTTGAACAACTGTCATATCATAGTAGTATTGCAGATAAAGATATATATAGTTCATGAGAACTTGACTTAATATATAAATGGGAAGGTTCATTAAAATAAAAGTACAACTATATGAATAAACTATGGTTATTTGGTTAATCCGATTAACACAATATTAAAAAAAATTAACCGACAAATGAACCGGTTAACCAATTAACTGAAATAAATTGACCAAATTGTTTTGACCATATCAACCATTCGGTTAATTGGTTATTAACCAAATCTGCTCACCCCTAATTTCACTTCTAACCTTTTCTTTCTAGATATAAAAGATCTACTCGAAATTTGAAAGTTCGAAGTTAAAGATCTTCCTCAAATCTTAATATCTTCTACATAAACGTCTAGATTCATGAGATTATACTCTATAGTACATAGGTCTACCATTATTTTACAATTATGACTTAAAATTTACTTTATTTATGTAGAATATGTATATAAAATTCCAAAAATGAGCGTTATTATTTTTTTAGATCTATGTCGATATACATTATATAACACTTAAAAAATGTATAGATTTATTTAAATACATTATATGAGATGATTTCAGTAAAGATAATATATATATAATATTTTGAATTTTAAACTACTTAATATATAGCTTCATAATTTAATATAGTTTGTTCGGAGCTGCACAAACTACAGAGGTATCAAGTTGATGAGTCACGCAATGAAGCTTTGGGAGAGGATTATTGAGCAAAGGCTAAGGTCTACAACGTAGATATCAAACGACTAATTTGGTTTCATACCTGGAAGATCAACAGCATACGCTATTTTTCTAATAAGGAAGCTTATGGAGAAGTATAGAGAAAGCAAAAGAGATCTTCATATGTTTTTTATTGATTTGGAAAAGGTTTATGATCCGAGTACCCAGGAAAATGTTGTAGATGGTTTTGAAGAAAAAGGGTGTGTCAATCCAATACGTTGACTTGATTAAAGACATATATGATAGGTCTATTGCAATTGTGAAGAATCCTGGAGGAGAGACACCAACGTTTCCTATCACAGTCAGGGTACACCAAGGATCCACACTCGGCCCATATTTGTTTGTTCTTGTTTATAAGTAAAAGTTTCTTGGCTAGGATAAGGTAATAAGCAAGAATAAGAAACAAGGCGAGCAAACTTAACGACGTTGTTTTATAAAAAGTATATTTTAGGTGCATTTATCCATTATATCAATGTAGACCTTTGACCAACTTCCTCAAAGGAAGCATCTATAAGGGTGCTCAAGATTAGCTACCCTTTTATCAATGTGAGGGACCTCAAGACCAACGTCAATGATCTAACCCTGTTTCTTTCATGCCTTGTGCCCTTAGCCCAAGAATTGAGGTAGGTACATAAGGTATATCATTGATTTATTTGTTTTTGTTCAAGTTTTGTCCAACATATTCAAGAAAAATGAACATACTAATCGTAGGGAACAAAGAGTGCAACTAGAGTATTATGTGATCCGAAGATCCCTCTCAGATTAAAAAGCAGGTTTTATAGAGCAGCTATACGGCCAGCCATGCTCTATGGGAGTGAATATTAGGCGGTGAAGAAACAAGGTCTCAACAAGATGAACGTGGCTGAAATGTGTATGTTGAGATGTATGTGTGGGAAGACAAGAAAAGATCATTTGAAAAATGACTATCATGAATAAAGTGGGGGTGGTGAGCATTGAGGCCAAGTTGCACGAGGGCCGACTCAGATGGTATGGACATGGACCGACTAATGCTCCTATACAAAGCAATGCTATTGAGTCAAGCACAATTAATAGAAGAAGAGGAAGGCCTAAATTAACATGGGAAGAGCTTATAAAGAGAGATTTTGAATCTCTACATCTCGACCAGAATATGACTCATGATAGAGCTGAATGGAAACAAAGGATCCATGTAGCCGACCCCAACATAGTTGGGACTGAGACTTAGATAATGATGATGATGACAACTTAATAGTGCAAAAAATCTGAAGAAAAAAATTAGAACTATTATGTATGATGTTAGTAATTTATACACATCGACTTTCAACTAATAGTGAGAAGAAGACATAGTTAATCAATTAAATTGATATATAATATATTTAGATTGTTATTATCAAATAATTTCTCTAAATTTAAGCTTGTGAAGCAATTTTTTTATAAGTTCAGTCTTAAATTGAGAATAAGCTATCAAATATCATGTACTAATTGTCATTAGCTATCAAATGTTTTAGGAGATGGCATCTTCAGGTAATAGAGATGGTGGAGATTGTAAAACTAGTAGGGGGAAGGGTTCTCCTGAAAGAGAGCTAGATTTTGCTTGGGATCATTGCCTTGAAATCCCAAGTACAAAACAACAAGTAATATGCAAATATTACAACAGAAAAATAGGAGGTGGTGGCATTACATATTCAAAGCCCACATTGTTGGTTGTGATAGAAATGTAGCAATGTGCAAGAAATGCCCTCAGGGGGTGAGGGATGACTTTAGAAGATAACAGGTCAAAAGCAACAACAAGCAATGGATCAATTGTATGTTAGAAACCTATTTAATTACCAGCAAGGAGCTTATTTTGTTAAGTCTAACTCAAATGTGGACTACTCAAAAGGCTAATGATAACCCACTAACAACATGTGTAGGACATATATTAGCAATGTTTTAGAAAGCGTGAAGCGGGAGGCGGGCGGACAGGTGCTTGCAGCCGCTTAAGCGTCAGGTTGGCGCTTAAGCAGGTTTTTTGGGAGACATATATTAGCAATGTTTTAGAAAGCGTGAAGCGGGAGGCGGGCGGACAGGTGCTTGCAGCCGCTTAAGCGTCAGGTTGGCGCTTAAGCAGGTTTTTTGGGAAAAGCAGATGCTTTCGTTTTGTATATTTTATACAATTTACACACATGTACGTACTTAATCATAATTGGCGCTTAAGTGGGTTTATTTAGAAAAGCAGATGCTTTAGTTTTGAATATTTTATACATTATTACACACATATGTACGATCATATATTTATTAACTTCTATACATATCCAAAACCGTGCAATAGTGTAAAAATGATTTTTATACAATTTAATAACATTACTATGGTGCTTCTAGTAAAATACAGATACAATATGTTGCACATCAACATAAAATTAGGTAATCGAGTAAGCCATAGGTATAAATATATATTGCATATTATAATAGTGAGATCACAATACTAGTGTAGGTAATACATAAATACTAATATCTTACACAAAGTTTTCAGACTTGGCCCAGAGGTCAACCTGGCAAAGTTCCTAGGTCACAGGTCTCTGGTTCCACCGTCGGGTGGACCTGGTTCACCCGATGATGTCAGCATGACACCATATACATACCATTACATTATACGGACATGTATATGCACGTATGTGTGTATGTACATATAATATGTATATGTCCAGAAATCTAATAATATAAGTGTATGTATATATATGTATACAATCCACTGTATGAAAACTTGAGATGATTAATATGACACATCAAACATACAAAACAAGAATCTATTCTTAAAGAAGCAAAAAAATGGTTTTACAGTGCTTAAAGCAAGTTATATATTACTTAATAATTGAATATATCAATGTATGGAATAGTTAGGGCTCCGTGTAGGGATATTAAAACTAGTCAAATGGGCCTTTAGCAAAGGAAAAATAAAATCAACAAAACCCAATTGGGTCTTTAACCCAAGGGTTGGGTCATCAAGTTGGCAGTTGAAACGCCTGGGTCACTCGGTGAACTCCGGGTCTTAGCTAAAATGGGTTTCAGCCCCACCCGACCTGCTAAACATGTCGGGTGGCAGTTCAACTAGTTCAGTCGGGTTTCAAAACTCTAACTTACAAACTTACAATACTTATATGGCTCTAACTTACAAACTTACAATACTTATATGGCCTATATAGATAATATGTCTACACATAGTCATGTTACAACAATGACATAGATACATAGATAACACAAATATACAAAGTATAACCTAACACCAAACAGTTTATGTGGTTAATTACATAATGCAATAATGTCAATAATTGTAATGTAGAGTTGTAGGTATGCAAGAATAGTAGATGACATGGTAGATATGCAACAATAAATGTATGAACGTCTAATTAAAAGTGCAATTTAGAGATGTGGAAGAAGATATATTGGGCCTAGTTGCTCGCTTACTTTAGGCGACCTCAGGCGGGCTCCTAAAAGCGGCAAGGACCTTCCAGCACTTAAGTGGGCACTCAGAACGCTTTTTAAAACATTGGCAAATAGAGAATCTAAAAGGTTGACATGGGAAAAAGAACAATATGATTCGTATAGGAGAGACGTTGGCACATCTATATATGGGCGTGGTGGGGGAAGCGGCAGTGCAAGAAGACCAACACATGTTTCCATTGTAGACCTAGGTGACGACAGTGATGGACCAACACAAAATAAAAGAAAGAAATGGTAAATTCCTTATTTTGATCTTATAGCCAAGAAAGAGGGATGTTGGGTGTAGATGTTGATGAACTGGCATTAAAAGCCACCTGGAACACAACAAAAATAAAAAGACATGTTTTCTGGTGCCAAGAACAAAGTTAGTAAAGCAGAGGGTAGATTCTTCTTAGCACATGAGATTCCACGCATGTAACTTAAGAGCCATATTTGCAACATCTATTGAGAACTGTGGGTCAGCCAACCCAGGTGCAAAAGCTCCCACTGCATATTAAACAATGCATGCTTACTTGCAAGAACGAAAAGAGGAGATTCAAAAATGGATTCAGGAAAAGAAGGAAAGTAAGAAGGTTTCTTTTTTATTTGGAACTCTAAAATTGGTAGTGTGTTTGTACTTAGTACTTGTATTACAAGCACGCATTTGACATTTATTTACACCTGTTTTAGGTGACCAGAATATGGTGTAACTCTAATGGTTGATGGTTGGACTTCTGGCAACAAAAAGCAAATAATTAATTTTCTAGCCTACTGCCATGGATCCACAATCTCGTTTGAGTCCCTTAATGCTTCTAATGAGGTTTGAAAAAGTCTTTACGTGGCTAAGATGATGGAGAGGTATATAACAAAGATTGGTGTGGACAACATAGTTTTGAGTGTTACTAACAATGGATCCAATTTCAAATTTTCAAGAAGGTCAACAAGTCATTGATTGATAAGTATCTAACTTATTAGACTTGAAAGATATAGGTTGCAGAATTGTAATATGTATTTATATGATTATACAATGATAGACACGACTCCTGAATATTCACGTACTTGACCTAAATTCAAACAATGTACGTGGGTTGTCACAGGCGAAGGCATTAATCACTGAAGCTAGGACAATCACCAGCTTTATCAGCAACCAATTGTTTCTCTTAGCATCAATGAGGAGGCCAGAGTATCATGGTGGTGATTTGATAACACCAAGAGTCAACCGATTATCTCTCAACTTCTTGGCATTTCAAAGTTTAAAGCTAAGAAGGGTGATTTGAAAAGGTTATTTTTTGGAGTGGAACGGAACTCTATGAAAGAAAGCAAGAGCGACATAGGAAAGAAGATAGAAGATCTTTATGCATAGTAGGAGTTTCTGAGATAGAGTTTCCAAGTTGTTGAACATAATGGAGTCGATACTCGATAGTGACATTGCTCAAATTGGTGGATGGAGAGCCAAGGCTCCCATTATTTCTTCCTTCTATGAGGCAATGAAAAAGATGAAACAAGCAATAACTAAAGTCACCCCTAGAGGAGATCAAAATTATCTTAGAATCATAAAGAATCGATGGGAGATGATGCTTCTATACCCTCTACAAAAAATTGGTGAGTAATTCATTAGTGTCTTAAGCTATAATTCCATATTTCTTAAGATGGTTCTTCGTATTTTTCATCTTTTCTTTTTTTTTGTAGCTCACTATTTGAAGCAACAGTTACAATGCAAATATAAGTTGGGATTCAATTATGAGTTCATGGCAGCCGTGAAAGAAGTTGTGGAATTTTTTTGTTACTAGAGGTGACGAGAGAGTGACGGTCAAAAATCAAGTGTGAATTAGACTAAAATCAGACCTTAGTTTATTAAGTAATGTCTTATTAATCATCATTTTCTTACTTATTTGCATGCAAAATTGTTTAGGGAGGCAATGTGATGATGCACATCCAAGTGCAATTGTTGATAGGGACAATGCTATTCCATGTGAGTGGTGGTCTTGGCATGAAACAAGTTGTGAAGAGATTAGAAGAATTGTCATGAGAATGTTGTCAGTTGTCAGTGTCACAAACAACTGTTACATATTGTTGTTGAAGATATTGGTCTACATTCAACCTCATTCACAATAAAAGCAGAAACTGACTTGGTTCACAACACGTGAAAGGTTTGGTATATGTTCATTGCAATATGTGGTTGAGATCAAAAGATCCGACTGAATTAGAGTTCAAAAAATTGGGTCTATTCGTCATCCATGATCTTGTTGACTTTGTTTATGCCTTTAGTGGTGATGATGATGGGAATCCATAAGATAATCCCCTGCTATAATGGATGAATGAGATAGGTGGTGCCCCTATTTTAGACAGAGAGCATGGAAGGCTAGATACCATAGTGGAAGTAACATTTGCCGATGGTGGTGCTTTTTCAGAAGGTGGACGGGACTATTTTCGAAATGATAACGATGATCAGCCCTATACCGCTGGTCCTAGGGTTGAAGTTGCACCTCCAGAGAAAGAATATTTACTTGCCAAAAAGACATTTCAAAGAAGAAAAAGTGAGGGCTAAAAGAGCATACAGGTGAACCACCTCATCCTAGTATAGCTCCCCCACCTTGAAAGTAACTAACTAGTGACTAAATATTATTTTTATTTGGTTGATTCCATGGAAAGCATGACCATTGCATATTCTAGTTCATCCTCTTTGGTTGAACGATTTTTCGGCTATACTACCCCCACGCATGTACAACCCCCAGAACAACGACCTCTTGTTTGGTATGATTATGGATATGGAAACTATGCATATGAATATCCCACTGCTTATCAGTACTTCCCATAAGGGGATCCTAGAGCAGCATATAAAGATCATATGGCCAAAATGATGGGAGGAAAAACATGGCATGAATTAGAATTATAGTACACATCCCTCCAGCTCAATGTGTGTAGATAGGACACAAGTCACATGATGAGGACGACCAATTAAAAGTGTTACAGGAGTATTCTCTTAAATTTTGGAAGATGCAACTTATGGGAGATCAAGCATACAAAGAGCAAGTAAACATATAACACATGTCACAAAGATAGCATGAGTTGGACTGAATATGTCAGTCATATAAACGTAGTTTTTTTTTAACAACCACCACCAGGTGGAAGTCAAGGGCCCGATTAGCCACCACGCCACTCCAGTTTCAATTAGGTAATTTAATACTTCCCTTTGTATTATAATAGATTGGTGCTAAATTGTTGAAGTTGTAATTGATTGTGCATGAAATTTTTTATATGATAATTACTTCCTCTGGCCACTAAAATTAGCATCAAAATCTCCATCAAAACGGTTCGACTTCTTTTCAAACACACATGTCGGACCCCCCCCAACACCAATTTGTCGTTTTATTGCATATATAGGTGTATGTATATATGTATGTTACCGTCAAAAAGATAGGTGTATATATGTATGTAGATTATCCTAGAAAAAATGTGAGTTTACTCCTTTATTTGCCCGTCAAAATCTTGTGTCAACAGGAACATATATCAAAATTCCCGTCCAAGCTTTGTTATTTTTTTTTTTAGCCATCGCAAACGGCATCGAAATCGAACATTATACACTATGGCCTAGCTGCACGCTTACTTCAGGTGGCGTCATGTGGGTGCCTAAAAGCTGCCCCTTAGGTGGCCTATTAAAAAGGCAGAGCGAGAGAAAGCGAACGCCTAATTTAGGGGCACCTAATCACCACCTATAAGGTAAATAAAGCGGCAGTGACCTTGTTGTGCTTCAGGAGCTTCTCAGAATGCTTTTTAAAACACTGCTCTCAATTAACCAAAATTGTACATCAGATCGATATTACAAAAAAAATCCATTTGAAGAGCGGTATATTTAGATATGGGTTTCAGATAAGGGGTATGTAAGGTTGATAATAACATACTTTCTTACTTACTACTTTAACCCTTGCAACAAGAATCGTTGATTGTTTTCTCACCTAACTAAAAGAAAAGCATATTAGAATATGTGATATACAAATGATAACTTCATCTTTTGTGGAAAGCCAGTGAGTGAAGAAGTTTCACAAAATCAACTTCATTGTATTATGGTGCCTCTGGTGGCTTGATCATTTAAATTGCAATATAATAATATGATTATACTTGCCTTTGGTGGCTTGATCTTTTAAGCTTTAATATGACATTATGATTTTTACTTCTGCATAAAATACTAGCACCAGACAACAGGCTGTATCCTTAAGATCGCAATGTTGTATTTTCCTACTTGCTGAGTACCTTTGTGAAGAAGAGCAGCAATCTCAATTCTCAATATCACCAACCACTTTATTCACACAGATTTCACACGGCCATCACATAAGTAACGGAATATAAAACCCTTAAAAAGGGAAAGCACAGCTAGAAGAATGCTGCGACAGTCGAAATCAAGTATAGAGAGGCTTCGCATTTCATAGTAGTTAGTGATTAAAATCCAGCAAGTACTGGCCTCATATAGATTCAACAGGAGTGCATCCAGTATATGTGAATAAAACAGGAAATGAGATAATATTCCATAGCAAAGTGGAAGAAGAGGTCATAGTAGCACTACACTGAACGCCGATTAGCTGGATGGGGAACCCCCCCTCCTCTCTCCATCTTATATCCGTAAAAGCACATAACATAGAACATTTAATGAAGGTGGGTGATCCCAAGATAAAACGTATTCATTAGCCCCGCTAACTAAGAAAGATCAGTGTTTGATATTCCATTCTAAAGACTACCGATCAGCAGGAACTTACAGCCAAGAACTGTGTGAACGCTTGCTAAGCTATTGTTCAAGATTAATTGAGGATAATTGCAATTTCACTGAAATTTAATCCCCAATGCCTCTAAAATATACTTATTTTTGTTTAGTAAACAAGTGGTGAAAGATACACTACGGGCTAACAAGACCAACCTGCTGGAAGCTCTTCACGGTTTTGCCGATGCTTCGCCCAATCTCGGGGAGCTGTTTGGGTCCAAACACGAGCGCTGCGACTCCAGCAATGACAGCAAGCTCCGGAACACCGAGACCAAACAAGCAGCGGCAGCCGCCGAGGCGCTGCTGTCGCGAGGAGGAAGTTGGAACTTGTCGCCTTCTAGCGACCAGTGCGACAATCCGCGCCGAGAGATGGTAGCCGCTGGGTTGCCAGAACAGTGAGCTGGACGACGCAAGAGCTGTGTGAGAAGGCAGAAAGCGCTTGGTCGGCGGGAACGAAGACGCCATCAGAGGAGATGAGCAGCACAGCTCCATCGCGCGAGTCCCCACTAGCTCAGAGCAGAGGTTCGGCGTAGGATTCGAATTGGATTAGGTCATCCTCTTCGAGCTTATTTTCATGTATAGGAGTCTAGCTCTTTTTGTGGTTTAAAAATGGAAAATAGCACCGCTAAACTGGTAAAGACCCAAGCAGTTATAATATTTACTGTAACACGTACAGAACCACGTGTTTTCGCAGGAATGAGTGGAGCTGTGTTTTACCGCCTGTAGTAGGTAAGGTAGGTAGGAAAAGTTGAAGCATCGGGTTGTATACCCGCCAACACTCCTACTTGGGTTAGGTTAGATTTATGCTATGTTTTGGGGGAGGGGGAGGGAATATTTATCTTTGTATGTTTAATTAATCTGGAGAAGAAAGGAGGAAATAATTTTAACATATTAACGTTATAGAATGATTGCGTTATATTACATTTTTATTACCGAGTTATGAGATGTTGGAAGTATGCCTCTTCCATACCATTCTCAGACTTCTTAATAGGCATTCTCCCCTCCTTGGTAGTTTGGTTCATATGGAAAGCTAGATGTTACTATCATATGATGATAATAGAAAGATGAACCCCCTCGCGATCTGGTCTCATGCTACTTGTCTCCTGACCACGATTTCTAAACTTATGCGTTTGGCTACTTAGGGGCAGACTATGAGTTGGAGGATGAGCAGCGTCGTATCTAGTCTTCTGCTCCTTGTCTTCTAGCTACGATTTATAAACAGATGCGCTTTGACTACTTGGGGGCGCAATATGAGTTGGAGGATAAATGGCAACGCCAAGGTGTTATTGTAACGAACCCACCCCTCAGCAACTCCGATTTAAGGAAGGCTAAGAAGCTGGTTCCGTTATTCCAAAAGAAGATCAACTGATTTTATAAATAATAAAAAAAAATTAATAAATTTTCCCACAAGTAAGTTTAAAACAGGATAAAAAAATGCACATACATTTCAAAAATAGGAGTTTGGAACTTTACCTGAAGTTTAATTATATCTGACTAAAACCTCCAATCTTTATTTAGCTTTTTTCTTCAAATATCATTTGAAACGTTCATCCACTTTCATGTATACCTAAAACGCTGACAAACAAAACGTCGATCAGTATAACAGATCATACTGATATGTGGGGGAAACCAAAAGTTTACACATAGATTGTAACAACATCCTCACATCAAAATATTTGTTACCAATCAAAATTTACGTCTTCATTATAACTTTTCAACCGCTTTTACCCATCCTCTGGTATACCCTCTCATGGGATTTAATCCCTGCAATGGACATTAGGCTACCTTCTCAATCCTGAGCTTGGTACCTTATGGGCCACCTCTCTAGGTGCCATGTAGTCTTCTCATCCAGGGCTTGACCACCTATGACTTTCCCACCATGGGCTCAGTCTGACCTTCCCTCCCACGCTTAGCCTATCATCATATCATAAATCAAAAATCCAGAGGTGGTATGTAGGTTCGGGAAAATTATAAGCAATATATGGTGATAATGGTAGTCACTTTATAGATTGCAGGAATTAAAGTCATTCAAGCATCTAATTTCAAGCAATCGATAAAACCTTAGAAATCGTCGTGAAACTAAAGTGATTAGCCATAAGCGTAACCACATACCTGATTTGAAGTCTCAAATATAAGCAAGATATCCAATCCAATCAAGAAGTACAATCTAGCCAGTCAAGCAACCAATCAAGTAAATCTTGATATTGAAAAGCATGTATAATGCATAATCGTCACAATCACATCCCAAACAAATCCTTATTGACTTGGGACTCCTTTCTAAGGTTTCTAAGCCTTATTAGGATTCATTAGGGTTTCTTAGATCTATTTCTAAATCTTTTATCGTTTTAAGGTCAACCAACCCTAAAACAACTTTCTACTCATAAAAACCTTAATCACTCCAATTATCCATATTAAGGGTCTTTATTCTCAAACTAGCTTATGAACATCATATCTTTGTCCTACTTATGGATTTTCGTACATAAAACCATTAAAGCTCATAATTACCTAAATTAGGGTTTCTAGGCCCATTAATGCATTTTCGTATACATGGAACCCTAAATTAAGCCAATTATGCACAAAGATCATCTTTTTGGATCTAAGTCTTCCTTTTATTAACAAGAGGTTAATATCTATTCAAAATATCTAAGGAACATTATTAGATCTAATTATCATCAAAACTTAGGTTTTTTACTTAATAAAACCATTAAAGATGATAACTTTATCTACTTTTCAAATTGCAAGTAGAATCAGGCTTTAATTCTATTTTATAGATACATATAGAATTTTGTGGAAGTATTCGATGAAAGTCGTATGTACGGCTTGGAGGGATATCTTGCATATCTTTCGGGATGGATTCTTTGCATTTTATTGATCAATTTTCATATATAGCATGACTTCATATGAGCATCCTAGCATTTATTATAATATTTGCAAGTTATTTACTATTGAACCAATCACGGCGTGCCATGTCAGAAAAAGGAATTATTACCTTAATTTCCACACGGCTCTGGCTCGACCTATAGGCTTCATCCATGTCGGCGGCTCGCTCCCTACGAGTCAAGCGCTGAGACGAGCAGAAAGTCACCATTACCCTCGTGTGTTTGCATGCACGAGAAGGGCAGGGACATAATTTCGTTGGTCTCCATCTTTGAGACGATCGAATCACGAAAACGAGATCAACGAATGTGGAAGCGATTAGCAGCGGAATTATCAAAATCACTAAAAATTTAAAACTTTTTGTAAAGAGAACATCAAACGATAAAACTCTTTCATAAAGAAACATGATAAGTTATTTACAAACTGATCCCTCATTACATCTCTGTAAACATACACATCTCGAGAGTTACAACATCAACTACCTTTTTAACTGTACAAGGTAAGATATAAAATCTCGAGGCATCATGCCAAAATCTCAGATATACTGACTCCTAGGACCTGAGAGTATAGATACGACACATAGGACATACTATCTACACAACTTGGCAGACAGTGTCTCCACCTGAGGATCACTGTTGTCCCTAAGATTGCTGCTGTTGCTGCTCACCCACTGGTGGGTTCCTTCGTCCTCGGCGTCTACCTAAAAAGTCGAATCCCACGGGGGTGAGACAATTGAATAATTGTCCCAGCGAGAGTTATAACTCTCCGCCAGAAGCTTTATTATTGCATTAAAGGAATAACAAAAAGCAGTAGAAATATAAATATTCAACAGCAGGTAACATTGTATAAACTTTGTGAAGCAGCATCCTTATAAGCAATCATTTCAATTATAACTTAATTGAATGACAAGACATATAACAATAAGGAATATGAAGAACATGTATACTAGTTACTTAACTAGAGCACTATAAACAATGTATCATCAATCATTGTTTCCCGTACTTCAACCTAAGCAAATATGCTATGTGGCTGATTACATTTTACAAACATATTTATGCCCTGAGGAGATGAGTTACACCTCTCATACTCCAACCGACCATCACTAGATCGCAATCGCTAGCATACATAGGTCATCAGGAGAGCCGGATTCCTATGACCTCATCACTCCTCAGTCAGTATGAGGATCAACATGCAGGACATCTCATGTCTCTGCTATAATAGCTTTCCGGGGTATTCTGGCAACTTCGCTATTTAGAGTTACAGTGGTGTTCTGTACTCTCTTCGCCATCGAGGAATTTCTTGATTATCTCTCATCGATGCGGCATTAACAACATCATCGGGAGATTCGTGATACATCATCCCGGCATAAACATATAATGAAGGATTGAGAGATTAATGATACATCTTCTATCAAATCCAACATTAGGACGTAAGGTTATTCACGTCCATAACCCCCACATACTCAAAAGTATGTGCTCCAGGAGTTCCCTTAGGAAAACCTGTTTCACCATCATTGACACTGATGGATCTATGGTCAGGGCTCTACATGATATCGTTATACTTGATTAGTTAAGTGCATTACTGCATTCTTTAGCATCAAGCATGTTTTCAAACATAAACCAATAAAACAATTGCTATAAAGAAAGAGTACTATTTGTATCAAGTTCACATTACATACTTTAAACATTGGGATATCAATCCCTAACCATCCCATCATTGTGATTCAGGACTGTGGGTATTCAAACCCTTGAATCATCATAACACTTGTTACTAGTAACATCTTATCATTTGGTCATCTTAATAGTATGACTATTGATTATAACAATGCATATATTTCTCATGGCTTATTCAGCCTATCAAGCTCATATGTTACCACTCACCAGGTAACATAGCATATCATTATACTTGAAGCGTGTAAAGTATTTTCAATGCATATGACATCATAATCCTTACCTGGATATGATCACCTCTTTATAAACACCTGCATGGTTAACATTTACTAATAACATGCACATTGTAACTATATCAGCACAATACAAGTTCTTTTCAAATGATATATAGGATACCACGGCCGTGCTATCTTGCACGGTCGTACAAGAGTAAGTCACCACGACCGTGCTTCATTGCACGGTCGTGCAACATAGGATTCACCACGACCGTGTCATATTACCACGGCTAGTTTCTAGGGTTAGGATTCTCATTCAATCCAATTAGAGTTATTCATCATCTTAATTGATTAGGAATAGTGATTCCTTATCTCATACCTCATCATAGAGTTTCATGCTTAAAAGCATAACTCAGAATTAGGGTTTACTTGTTCATATCATCACATCACCCTAGATTAGGGTTTACTATTCCCCTTGCCTCATATTACCCTAGATTAGGGTTTATTATTCATATTATAGTGAATTAAGATCATACCATCATTATGTATTAAGATTACTTTCATTCATGTCCTCAAATTAGGTTAAGATTCATTGATCATCATAATTAGGGTTTCCATGATCTCACTATGAAGGATCATACCCTAATTAGGTGTGTTCCTACATATTGGAAGTATATTACTTGATTCTCAACCATATAGGGAGTCTTCTCTCTCCTCTTAGTAATAGATGATATTTGCATCACTCTTGATTAGACTAATTCAAAGCATCTTTGATAACATAAGTCATGTCATCACCATTATGGTCATTAGGGTTTGCTTGATCAAGGGGTGTTGACTACTTAAACCCATCAAGGGTACTTTGGTAATGTTCACCATTGACCCTAAAATACATTAGTTCACTAATTACTTAATCCCTTAATGACTTTAGGTATCTATGGGGTTTAGGTTAAACAACTATTAAACCATCTTAACCTTCAAACCATCAAACGTTCTTAACATAATTGAACCCCAAACGGTCTTGTACTTCAACCTCCAAACGGTTTGAAACCGCATGACCACCAAACGGTCTTGTTACCGTTTGGTCCCAAATGGTCTTGAGACCGTTTGGACTCAAATGTTCTTGAGACCGTTTGGTCCAAACACCCTCAAAACCGCATGGACCAAAAAGTGTATCAACACTTCCAATTGAGTTAGGGTTTTCAATGTTGAACCCCTCAATCGTTCATACCATGGTTAACCACTTATCAATTGAGACAATTAAGTTAACACTCAACTGATGTGACCCTCAATTGATCCTCAATTGATCACCAATTAGGGATTGGATTGATTGGATTAGGGTTGGAAATCGATCATCCTTCAACATGCATCAATATGAGCTTAATTATTGTTGACCCCATTGAACCTTCACTCAATTGGGTCATGACCTGACCCCAAACGGTCTTGAGGTCGTTTGGATGACCTCCAAACGGTCTTGACACCATTTGCCCATCATATCATCAACATCCAAGTCAACCAATTAAGGTTTGGATCATTGGATTGATCATCAAATCAGCAATTGATTACACTTTAACTTAGTAACATTGGATCATCAATTGCTTAACCATACTCACCCATGGACCTCCAGACGGTCTTGAGACCATTTGGCTCATCCAACCCTTGGATTCTAGTGAAAAATCATTAGGTTTGAGCCATAGAGTTGATCATCAAATCAGCACTTAGTTGCAAAGTGATTTGATACCTTTAGACCTTCAATTGGTCAACTATACTTAACCCCAGACCTCCAAACGGTCTTGGGTGATCCCCAAACGGTTTTGAAACCGTTTGGGCTAATCAACCCGAAATCTCAAATCAACTCATTGGAATTTCAGCACTAATTTCAATTAGGGTTTGCCCAATTGATTAGCCTTCATCTCATGATTCCTTGGGAATTAATCCATAAAATTTGGTGAGTCATTAACCAACATAATTAGGAACAGAAATCTCAAACGGTCAACCCTTGGTCAACTCACTCAAACGGTTTTGAAACCGTTTTCCCAAAAAGTTAAATTACTCAAGTTGAAAATCAGCACTTAATCTAATTAGGTTTGTCTAATTTATTAGTCTTCAACTCGTGATTCCTTTGGAACTAATCCATAAAATTTGGTGGTTTATCAACCAAAATAATTAGGAGCAGGAATCTCAAACGGTCAACCCTTGGTCAACTCCCTCAAATGGTTTTGAAACCGTTTTCCCAAAAAGGTCAATTACTCAAGTTGAAAATCAGCACTTAATCGAATTAGGTTTGTCTAATTGATTAGTCTTCAACTCATGATTTCTTTGGAACTAATCCATAAAATTTGGTGGGTTATCAACCAACATAATTAGGAAAAGGAATCTCAAACGGTCAACCCTTGGTCAACTCCCTCAAACGGTTTTGAAACCGTTTTCCCAAAAAGGTCAAGTTAATCAGGTTGGAAAACAGCACTTAATCCATTTAGGTTTACTTAATTGATTAGCCTTCAACTCATGATTCCTTGGGAGTTAACCTATCAAATTTGGTGAGTTATTAAACAACATAATTATGAACAGAAATATCAAACGGTCAACCCTTGGTCAACGTTATCAAATGGTTTTGAAACCGTTTTCCCAAACCGACCTTGCAAAACCGTTTGCCCTTCAAACGGTTTTGAAACCGTTTGGCCAAAGGGTGCAAGACCGTTTGCTAAAGTAGCATAGGTATTCACGCCCCCCTTATTCTATCTCCAGATTGAGGCCTGTTCTCCATGGTTTTTCTTGCAAGAGTGCAAAGAAGGATGGAGGAAAGAAGAACTAGTAACGTTTGCAAGAAAAGAAGATGCATAATCAAAGCTTTAAGGTTTAGAGTTATAAAACCCGCCTTAGAACCAGCTCTAGAGCTCCAAGCTTCGAACCTTTAATGGTGGCTTGAGCTCCACAGGTCGTCCAAGGTTTCTTCTTCAAGAATTGGTTGGAAAGGATGGCTAGAAAGAAGAACTAAGTAAGAAAAACTAGCAAACCAACCTTGTATCATGACTTTCCCCATGAACCGAGCTAGATAGGGTTAAAGCTTACCCAACTCTGCTTGGCCATTCTTCTCTGCTCCTGAGCTCCCTCCTTAGTCGGCCACAGCAAGAGATAAGTGAAGAGAGAAAGAGAAACGATCCCTTGGTTGTAAAAGAAAGGTGTATATATACTTTGGGCATGTTTTCAAGATAAGGACAATCTTTTCTTCTATTTCTCATAAGGGTCCTTCTCCACTTCCTTGCCACGTTTCTCCCTTTCTTATCACATGAAAATCTCTCCCTTATCCACGTTTTATAGGAAAAGAAGCCAAACATCTTATTAAGTTGCACATATAAAAAGGGGTCATTTTGCATACATATTGATTATTTACTTATAAGGTTATCCTTCTTATATGATTATTCAAATGAGCCCCCCCCCCTAATTTTCTTTACTCTACTTGATGCTAAGATTCATGGGATATACTCTATATGGTATATTTTACATGTTGTACCCTATGTTTTGGGTAAATTACACTTTACACCAAAACTAGAGTTTAAAGCACAAGGATTGCTCTACAATCTGTATCTTGGTGCCCAAACTTGGAGAATCCATATCACCACATCATATTCATTCTTATGATGTCTCATAATCATAGGAACACCTTAACATGTGCAATTTGCAAGTTAACCCCTTAGATTGGGTAATTTGCACATAGGTCCACTTCTAACAAAATAGTATTACAACATTGTTCAAAAAGGACATAAAAGGAGGTATATGTTCCTCAGGAGTTTTAATTACATATCAAAAGATAATCACAAGAATCTAATCACATGTTTTAAGCAAAACACCTAGGGTTATTTCATAACCCAGGTCAGGGATGTTACAATCTTCTTCCTCCGTTCCTCTGCTTTCTCCAAGCCAGTGTTGTGGTTGGTCAACGCGATGGTTGGCTCTCAGTGTTGGTTCTCCTGTGCGGCAAGCAGAGATACGAGTACCTCCGTCTTGCCCTTACGAACTACTTTGTGGCTTCTATTGCCCCTTTGTAGCGAGGAAGGGGGACCATCTTGGAGCTTCTATCGCCGGTAGAGAAGGAATATGCACGAGAAATTTGGGCTTTGGTTGATGAACTGATGTCAGGGCAAGATACCAAGGATCCAGTGGCGTCTCGCAAGCAAGCTAATGTCCTCGCAGAGAGATCTCAGGGCCCTATATATAGCTTTGACTGAGGCTCATGCTTTGCTGCTCCGAGCAGATTGGGAGAATGCTCTAGGATTCCCAAAACCATAACAAACCTAGGACCAATCAGTTCGTTTCATGCTCCTGAAGTCGTTGGCATAAAACCTAGTTCCAAACGTTCTCCCAATCGCGAGCAAATCTCTTGGGAAAGTAGCTTGAACTAGCTACTGATTCCTTTTATGAATAAGTTAGGAGATGATTGTGCGTCGTTGGATCTCAGATCCAACGGTCCACATCACACACACTCAAATAAAACAAAATTCTAGTTGGATTAAAATTATGACATTCAATGACATCCCTCTCACTTTAAAGATCCTTACAAAAATCATAACTCTCAAACCACATGTCCAATTAATCTCAATTTTTAAAGGAAAGTCCATTATGACTTAAGCTTCATGTATTTAAAGTTTAAGAAAAAAATCCAGAGAGATTTTTATTCATAAGCAAGTTATCTACTCAAAAGGTATATTGATGCAATTAAAACTCATAATTTCTCTTTCTTTTTCTTCTAATTTATTTATTTGGATTCCTTTAATCATTAGAAACCAAGTGTATTCGAAACCTAATCAATAAAGGCCATCTATACCACTTTCTAGAGAATTCTACATAATTCTCATCATAATCTTAATGTCTTGTCCTTTTAATGCATTATTTGATTCCTTTCAACTTTTCTTTCCTTTTTATCATATTGGACTCACTAATTTATTAGGATCCACGAAATCACATATATAGATGAAATGTTGCAAAAGGAACCCATTTATTCAACATAAATCTTACAATTTCATACTGTTGGCTAAATGGACATCTATAAATCCCTTTGTTTTGATTATGACAAACATTTCATTCTTATTGATCTAACGAGCTACTTGAGTGTGCAGGATTAAGGTGGATGACAAAGCAACTAGGGAAATCCATATGCTTACATTTATGTTTTTCATGCAATGTAATCGCTTTGTAAAGACTTGTACAAATATATAATGTACAAGTACTTAGATTGCATGTAAATCAAGCGTTAGATCTTCCCTAGCTAAACACAACATTTAGATAAGTCATCCCCTTCATACAGGATCACATTTGCACACTCATACATATAATTAGTGCCTAAATTGAAACATTGAAACAGGATCAATCTCGGTCGACAAACTCCTCAACCGAGACACTCTCGGTCGACAATCTTCTCGACCGAGAAAAGATCCAAAGTAGCCGTTAGACACAACAGACAAGTTAGTTGGCAATTGGAGAAAGACGTTGCAAATCACTTGTTCCAGAGTGCCTGTCGGTCGACAATTGTTCGACCGAGTAGGTGTCTCGGTCGACCATTCCTCGACCGAGACGGTCTCTGACAGCAACTACAGAATTAATTAATTAGCCGTTGTTAAAGTAACAACTTTGTACCTAACGGCTAGTTAAGCACTTAGAAACCCCTAGAAGTTGTCTAGAACGTCCTTAAGCATCCTTAGGCCATTCCTATAAATAGGACAAGCCATAGGACACTCAAATACACTTATTACACTTGAGAAACACTTGAGCATACTTGAGCAATCTGTTGTGAGAAAATTGAGCTTTGTGAACATTGGCTACTTCCTTCTTTAGCTCATAATTCGTGTCCTATAGGCTAGTATCTCCTATCCACTGCAATCACAAGTCCACACACTTGGTTAGGAGATCTATACGCTTGATCTAGGCAAATCAAGCCTTGGGCTATACAGGATAAGTTGTAATTTCTTTTTTCTTTCTTGTTCCGTATTATTGTTTGTACTCTCCTTGCTACTCCTAGGTTGGAGGTTGCGGATTGGAGAGGGTGAAGATCTTCTTGGTGAAGAAGGAGACTTTGAGCTACTTCGGAAGGCTGGTGCAACGGGAGATTACTTCTAGAGAGGAAGGCTACTTCAAGGGGGAGCTTGGAGTTACTTCATAGAAGGCTATCTCAAAGTTGGTGCACCTACTTCAAGTGAAGGCTGTTCAAAGGGTGTAAAGGAAAGTATTGTATTTTGTATAAATCCTCGAGAGGTAATAAAATAAATACTTTCAAATCTCAGTTGGGTAAGCAACCGGGTAGTGGACTGACAACTATAGTATTTGCTATAGTTGGAACCACTCTAAACACCTGTCTCTCTCTTCAAATTTCAATTGTGGTTGTTTGAATTCAATAAATTGTTAAAACTATTCAAAAACTCTATTCACCCCCCCTCTAGTAGTTTTTCAATTGGTATCAGAGCGGGCTTCAAGGAACCCTAACAAAGTCTTGAAGAAATGGGTGATGGAGTACTCAACAACCTCAATCTCGAAGGGACACTTGTTGCTAGGCCTCCAACGTTCGATGGAACAAACTACCAATATTGGAAGAGAAGGATGCAGTTCTACTTCCAAGGCATCAATTGGGACCTATGGAGAATGGTGTCAACTCCATATGAGCTCCCTCAAATTCAATTTGCAGAATGGGATGCAAATACGGTAAAGCTAGCTCAGATGAATGCAAAAGCTGTAAGCATTTTATATTGTTCTATATCGGTAGGAGAATTTAATAAAATATCTAATTGTGACACAGCCTATGATATTTGGCATAGATTATCCATAACCCATGAAGGAACAGTCCAAGTCAAAAATTCCAAAATTAGCATGTTTAAACAAAAGTTTGAACACTTTCGTATGGATCCTGATGAATCTATTAGTGAAATGTTTGCAAAATTTTCTACTATTGTTAATGGTTTAAGTGCTCTAGGAAAACCTATCCTTGAAGAAGATCAGGTATCAAAAATCCTTCGTTCACTTCCTCCAAAATACAAGCCAAAGGTGACAGCCATCGAAGAAGCAAACGACCTCACTCGACTGAAAATGGAGCAACTTATTGGCAATTTAGAAGCTCATGAAGCAACCCTAGAAGAGGAAGAAAGAAGAGCATGTGAACTTCAGCAAGGAAAGAAGAAGGATGTGGCTCTAAAAGCTTCAAAGGCTGTCACACAAGAAAGTGAGGAGTCAAGTGAAGAAGAGGGAGAAGAAGCCTGGATAGTAAATGGTAAGAAATATAGAAGATTTAAATCTAACAAAATTTCCAGCTCTTCTTCTACCCCTCCTAGGTGCTTTGAATGTGGGAAGAAAGGGCATTTCAAAAATGAATGTCCTAAAGCAAAGAAAGGAAAGAAAAGCTCACACAAGAAGAAGGGAGAAAAAGCCTATAAAGCTGCATGGGACGAGTCAAGTAGTGATAGCGGAGAAGAAACGGTGGATTGTCTAATGGCAAGAGAAGATGATGAAGATTCTCAAGAGGAATGGGTGGTTGACAGTGGATGTTCCAAACATATGACCGGAAACAAAGATGCATTCCAAACCTTTGAAGAAAAGAAAAGTGGAACAGTCACCTTTGGAGACAATGGTAAGGGCAAAATCGTTGGAATAGGTAATGTTGGTACAAACCTCGAAATAAAGAATGTTCTCCTCGTTGATGGTTTGCACCATAATTTGATATGTGTTAGTCAATTATGTGATAGTGGTTATGATGTGTTATTTAACAAAACTTGCTGCAAGTTATTGATAGAAAACACTACAAATGTTGTTTATGAAGGAAATAGAGTTGGAAATCTTTATATTCTTAAACCTAACTCTATGAAATAAGTAGTGGGAAAATGCTTGCTTGCAAATGAAAACACCTTACAAATATGGCATAAAAAACTAGGACATGCTAGTTCACATGTTATTAAAAAGTTAGTGAAATATGATCTTGTTCGTGGATTGCCTACTTTATCTTTTGATCAAGTTGAAAACTATGAACCATGCACAATGGGAAAGCAAATCAAAACCTCTTTTAAACCAAAACATGTACTTAGCACCAGTAGGTCCTTAGAATTAATTCATATGGATTTATTTGGACCCATGAGGACACAATCTATTGGTGGTAAAAGATATTGTTTTGTTATTGTTGATGATTATAGTAGATACACATGGGTACACTTTATTGCAACTAAAGATGATACTATTCATGTTTTTATACAATTTTGTTCCAAAATTGAAAATCTATTACAAAGAAAAATATGTACCATTAGAAGTGATCATGGTGGAGAATTTGAAAACCATACATTTGAAGAGTTTTGTACATCTCAAGGGTACACTCATAATTTTTCTGCTCCACGCACCCCACAACAAAATGGTATAGTTGAAAGGAAAAATCGATCACTGCAAGAAATGGCTAGAACTATGATGCTTGAACAAAACACACCCAAAACCTTTTGGGCTGAAGCTGTAAACACTGCATGCTATGTGCTAAATAGAGTAACTGTTCACTCTCATTTAAAGAAAACTCCATATGAACTAATACATTCTAAGAAACCTAGAGTTGACTATTTTCATACCTTTGGCTCCACATGCTATATCTTAAATACCAAAGATGATAGAGATAAGTTTGACTCAAAATCACACAAAGCATTCTTTTTGGGATATTCCACTTCTAGCAAAGCTTTTAGAGTATATAACACTATATCTAGAAAAGTTGAGGAATCTATTCATGTTTCTTTTCATGAAGAATCCAAATATGAAAATCTAGAAATCATAGATCTCACTAATCAATCCGAAAATTTAAACATACCAAACGATAGTGAGAAAGGTGCTACAAATAATCACCAAGCTGAACCACAACCTACACCTAGACTTATTAAAGATCATCCTCAAGAATTAATTATTGGAGATCCTAATGATAAAGTCAAAACTCGTTCTTCCTTTAAAGATGTTGCAAACATGGCTTTTGTTTCTATCATTGAACCTAAAAAGATATCTGAAGCTCTTAAAGATGACTATTGGATAATAGCCATGCAAGAAGAATTGAATCAATTCACTAAAAATGATGTATGGGATTTAGTTCCTAAACCACAAGATAAAACCATAATAGGAACTAAATGGGTTTTTAGGAACAAGCTAAATGAGTCAGGAGAAGTAATAAGGAATAAAGCTCGGTTAGTAGCACAAGGATATAATCAACAAGAAGGAGTAGATTTTGATGAAACATATGCACCGGTCGCTAGACTTGAAGCTATTAGAATGTTACTAGCTATTGCTGCACATAAAAACATCAAACTCTACCAAATGGATGTAAAAAGTGCATTTCTAAATGGCATCATTCAAGAAGAAGTAAATGTTGCCCAACCACCTGGTTTTGAAATACCGGAAAAAGGTGACTATGTTTATAAACTTAAGAAAGCACTTTATGGTTTAAAACAAGCACCTAGAAATTGGTATGAAAGGCTCAAGACATATCTTTTTGATAATGGTTTTTCTATTGGAAATTCAGATTCTACTTTATTTTTCAAAACATATACATCTGATTTCCTTGTTGTGTAAATATATGTTGATGATATTATTTTTGGAGCTTCTAATGATTCATTGTGCACACAATTTAGTGATATTATGCAAAAAGAATTTGAAATGAGCCTCATGGGTAAACTAACCTTCTTTCTTGGTTTTCAAATTAAGCAAACACTTGCCACAATATTCATAAGCCAAGAAAAATATACTAAAGAACTCTTAACACGTTTTGGGATGGATCAGTGCAAACATGCTACTACTCCTATGGCTACTTCTATTAAAATTGATAAGGATGAAAATGGGGAACCTATTGATGATTCCTTATATAGAGCCATGATTGGTAGTTTGCTTTACTTAACTTCTTCTAGACCGGACATTATGTTTCCAGTTGGTCTTTGTGCTCGATTTCAATCGCAACCTATGCACTCTCATTTTCTAGCAGTTAAACGAATTCTTCGTTATCTAGCCGGCACTACTTGTTTTGGTTTATGGTATCCAAAAGGACAATCATTAGATTTTAAAGCTTATACTGATGCGGATTATGCTGGTTTTCGCCTTGATCGCAAGAGTACTAGTGGTGGTTGTTTCTTGTTAGGAAGAGCTTTAGTATCTTGGTTTAGCAAGAAACAAAATACGGTTGCCCTATCTACAACTGAAGCTGAATATATGGCAGCTGGATCTTGTTGTGCTCAAGTACTTTATATGCAACAAGTATTAAACGACTATGGTTTTACTCTTTCATCTACGCCTATTTTTTGTGACAACACGAGCGCTATAAACTTAGCACACAATCCTATTTTACACAGCCGAGCTAAACATATTGAAATCCGTCATCATTTTTTAAGGGATCACATCTCCAAGAATCATGTTTCCCTTCATCATGTTGATACGGAAGATCAATTGGCTGATATTTTTACAAAACCGCTTCCACTAGATCAATTTAACAAAATTAGGAAGCAATTACTTATCACTCCTTTGGAAGATGTTTTCTTTGATATTTGTGCTACTTAAACAAAAACTCTTAATTACATCATGATATTTTGGCTTCTAAATGGACATCTTTTTCATTAGAGTTGATGGGACATCTCATTAAGGGGGAGTTTTTATTTCTAAACGGATATCTTTTTGAATTGACAAAGGGGGAGAAATAAATACAAAACTAAAACTTAGAAAAACTCAATCAATGAGTTTCATAAATAAACTCTTGGCTTTACATTGAAAGTTGCTATATTCCCCAGTGAATTGGATTTCATGTTCCATAATTCAAGGGGAATAATAAGCACACATTTTATAAACAAGAGGAAAAGCTACAAAAGGTAATCTAAAGGTATGAAACTCATATGGTTTATATTTCCTTTATTTTTATATTTAGGAAATGTTTGTCATCTTCAAAAAGGGGGAGATTGTTGGCTAAATGGACATCTATAAATCCCTTTGTTTTGATTATGACAAACATTTCATTCTTATTGATCTAACAAGCTACTTGAGTGTGCAGGATTAAGGTGGATGACAAAGCAACTAGGGAAATCCATATGCTTACATTTATGTTTTTCATGCAATGTAATCGCTTTGTAAAAACTTGTACAAATATATAATGTACAAGTACTTAGATTGCATGTAAATCAAGCGTTAGATCTTCCCTAGCTAAACACCACATTTAGATAAGTCATCCCCTTCATACAGGATCACATTTGCACACTCATACATATAATTAGTGCCTAAATTGAAACATGATCAATCTCGGTCGACAAACTCCTCGACCGAGACACTCTCAGTCGACAATCTTCTCGACCGAGAAAAGATCCAAAGTAGCCGTTAGACACAACAGACAAGTTAGTTGGCAGTTGGAGAAAGACGTTGCAAATCACTTGTTCCAGAGTGCCTGTCGGTCGACAATTGTTCGATCGAGTAGGTGTCTCGGTCGACCATTCCTCGACCGAGACGGTCTCTGACAGCAACTACAGAATTAATTAATTAGCCGTTGTTAAAGCAACAACTTTGTACCTAACGGCTAGTTAAGCACTTAGAAACCCCTAGAAGTTGTCTAGAACGTCCTTAAGCATCCTTAGGCCATTCCTATAAATAGGACAAGCCATAGGACACTCAAATACACTTGTTACACTTGAGAAACACTTGAGCATACTTGAGCAATCTGTTGTGAGCAAATTGAGCTTTGTGAACATTGGCTACTTCCTTCTTTAGCTCATAATTCGTGTCCTATAGGCTAGTATCTCCTATCCACTGCAATCACAAGTCCACACACTTGGTTAGGAGATCTATACGCTTGATCTAGGCAAATCAAGCCTTGGGCTATACAGGATAAGTTGTAATTTCTTTTTTCTTTCTTGTTCCCTATTATTGTTTGTACTCTCCTTGCTACTCCTAGGTTGGAGGCTGCGGATTGGAGAGGGTGAAGATCTTCTTGGTGAAGAAGGAGACTTTGAGCTACTTCGGAAGGCTGGTGCAACGGGAGATTACTTCTAGAGAGGAAGGATACTTCAAGGGGGAGCTTGGAGTTACTTCATAGAAGGCTATCTCAAAGTTGGTGCACCTACTTCAAGTGAAGACTGTTCAAAGGGTGTAAAGGAAAGTATTGTATTTTGTATAAATCCTCGAGAGGTAATAAAAAAAATACTTTCAAATCCCGGTTGGGTAAGCAACCGGGTAGTGGACTGACAACTATAGTATTTGCTATAGTTGGAACCACTCTAAACACCTGTCTCTCTCTTCAAATTTCAATTGTGGTTGTTTGAATTCAATAAATTGTTAAAACTATTCAAAAACTCTATTCACCCCCTCTAGTAGTTTTTCACATACATGTACATTTTATTGGGAAAATTGCATTTACAACCATACAAACAAAATCAAGGTTGTAACATCCTTCCCCTCTTATAGGAATTTTTCCCTCAAAATTCCACCAAAGATATAAACGATTCAGGATAAAACTTTTTCATGCCCATCTTCATATCTCATGTGGTTTCATCCTCTCCATGGTGCTTCCAAAGAACATTTACCATCTCTATCCTTTACTCCTGAGCTCTCTCACCTTAGTATCTCATACCCTCATAGGTGACTCAGGGTAAGTCAGCCTCCCTTGGAGTTGAATAGGTTTAATGCTCAACACATGGCTTGGGTACCTCACATAGTGCTCTAGATTGGGCACATGGAACACATAATGCATCATATTATCCTGAGAGAGTAAGGCTATAAAAAGTAGCTTCACCAATCTGTTCCAAAATCTCAAACGGACCCCAGGTATCGGGGACTCAACTTTCCTCTATTCTTAGTTATAGCTTGGAGGGGTCAGATTTTCAAAAACACAAGCTCACCCATAGTGAACTACAAGCAGTCCGCTTTGCGTCAACACACAACTCTTATTGATCATGGGCTTTCTTCACCCATTGCTCGATCAAAGCGACTTCATCAACATACACTATGGTTTCTCTGACCTCCACAAGGTCCTCTCACCAACATCACCCTAGTGAAGCGATGACCGACGCGTCCTCCCATAAAGAGCTTCATACATCTCGATACTAGTTGTTGTACTGTCATAACAAGCAAACTCAGCTAAGGGTAGGTACCGCTCCTATGATCCACCCCGAACGAGCACATATACTCTCATCAGACTCTCTAAAGTCTGGATCATACTTTATTGACTGTCCATCAGTTAGGGGGGTGATATGTTGTACTAAACTTCAATCTAGTATCGAGTTCTTCATGCACCTGCTTCCACAACATGGAAGTGAACATAAGGCCATGCTCAAGAATATTTGAACTCAGGTTACTGTGCACTCGAACTATCTCTCTCATACATATAATTCAACTAGATCTGTCACATTGGCAGTGGTCTCTAAGGTTAGAAAATGTGTTGACTTGGTAAGGCGATCTGCCATAACCCATATTGCATCATGACCTTTCTTGGCCTTGGGGAGACCCACCAAAAAGTCCATGATGATCTACTCTCATTCCATTCTAGAATTTCCAATCATCTATAGCAATCCACCGGGTTACTAGTGTTCGGCCTTCACCCTCTGGCATGCGTGACATCTGCCCACATATGCCTCTATATCCTTCTTCATTCCAGGCCTCCAAGGTACCACTGCAAACCTTAACCATCTTAGTAGTACCAATGTGTACAGTGTACTTAGAATCATGAGCTTCTTACACTGCATGATTCTTCTAGGGCAAATCCTCAGAAACCCTAAAACACTCTAGTAGTAAATTTCACCACCTACTCTCCCTGAGAGGTGCATCAGAGGTTTCTCTAACAAACCTTTCATCTCATAAAGCTATGGGTTGGCTAACTGGGTAGTTACCAACTTGGTCTACCGGTTTGGTTGTATCTAGATGTTAGCCACACAGGTCTAGTCTTCCAATGGCTAAAGGGTCCACCTAACACCCTCCTCCAGCCTTCTCTGTTGGTTAGGCAAGACAGCTGCACACCCGAGCTATTTCCATGTAAGAGCATATGTTACCACTTTGTCTTATTTGGGTGATAGGTGATGGTGAAGATATAAACCTTCATATACTCCACTCACTGTCTTTGTCTTCAGGTTTAGGTATGTCCGAATCAGGAAAAACTTTGAGATGTAGCATCCATTATTTTGGTTACTAAACCCAAATCTACAACTCATAGAATCCAAACTACTCTAGATAGGTACGTCCTCATATTACCTTTGTTCTTTCAAACCATCTATCCAATATATATTCTCTAAAGGGTGTGGTACTTCCTCCAATCCCCCATCACCATAAAAAGGTTTCAACTCAAGTATTTACCTCTCATATCACTTTTATCCTTAGAATGGCATGTGTTTTGTCCTATCTCTCTCACCGATAACAAGATGAAATAAGAATTTGCTTGCAGTCCAAATACATAGTTAATCCTATTCCAGGAGTAGAGATGGTGCATCACACATCACCATTACACTTTCCAGTCTAAGTTGAAACATACACCTCATGACTCCACACCATGAATATCTCAATTCTATGCTTACACCCATGGGAAGACTTTTCCCATCACTTTTAGGTCTTATCATCACTCCTATGTACAATCCTTAGTCATTTCCTCAAGATCTCTAGGGTGCCGATACTTTTTGGGTGATCTTACCCTTACACATCTAGGGAGTGCCTCTCACTTTTACCCCTTAGGTCCCATGAACTCATGAAGGTAGACAACCTCCTAACCCATGGGCCTCGGGCAAAGGTAGTTGTTACCTCTCGACCCTATGGTCTTGTGCATTCAGGGAACAAACAACTCCTACTTCCATCGGTCTTATCCCTACTTGACCTTAGTGACTTAGGATTCTATCCTAGCTCGTGGCTCCTTTTTTGATGCTCAAGAACATTTCATTCATGAATCCTCACCTGAATCTCCATCATCTTTCTGGGCACTCATGGTTAACCTTACACCCCTTCATAGGAATCATGGTGACCTACCTATATCGGTCTGGCCCCATACAAGTTACCTCCATGGTAACATATCCTTATGTCCCTTAGAGATGGTCGTACATGGTTCTATAGATTCATACTCAACTACGTGCTCTTACACTTAGCTTCTCAAGCTCTTATAAGTGACCTTTAAGGTTACCTTAAACCTAAACAAGAGTTGGTTCTCACTCCTACATGAAGGGTCCTTTCCTAGGATAGGAGAAAGTTGTCACTTGATAGTAACAAAGGTCATAAAACATTCTTGCATCCAAGGTTTATATCATCATGTATATGCATATCCCTTATCATGCTACCCATGCATACGGCTAGCAGGTAGACAACTTAATAAACTATTTCTAAGTTCTGTGGTATGACATACTTCTCATCACTCCTCCAGGTTGGACCAATACCATACATACATATGTCATCCACTTATGCGAGTGGCTCATCAATTATATATCTAAGTTTAAGCGGGGTTTTCTTTTATTCCAACACATGGGGGGCATTCTTAAACCCTAGGAACTCACTCAACCTTGTGAGCATTATGTGCACTAAGTATTGTTACTTCCCCTCTTTGGTCTAGGAACCCCAGGTTCACCCCTTATACATCCGGTGTCTAAACTGCATGCTCAGTTGCTCAAACATGTACCAAACCCATACATGATAGGGCATATACTTCCTAACATTCTTCCACGTGGACAACCCTTAGAGTCCTACACAGGGACAACCAAATGGGTGCAAGGCCTCATGACTTGTTACCATACCATACCTCTTCAGGGTCTTTGGAACTTTCCTTCCTACACCTAAAAGGTAGCCACTCATATCACTATACATCAGTTCAAGAAGCCTCTATAGGTCATGCATGAAGCAACTCCATACACCTACTCAGGGTCATCTATTCTAGGCCATATCATATCAAACCTCCTCATGGTTCCTCATATCTCAGAGTCTAGGTCTCCAACCTTCTTAATCTTGGGTTCACTCTCTCCTGAACTAACCCTATAGCTGGCCTAAAACTAAAGGACCATAAGATATGTATCTATATTTACCTAGATGAAACGTGCTATCAAATCTTATGTCTGGCCAAGATCATCACAAAGCTTTATGCTTGTATCTTTCAATATGCTTATCTCATAAACTAACATGCATAACCCCTCTGGCTCAGGACTAAAACTTGTTACCAGCATTAATGTCGCTCACTTTCATGTAGGTGCATGCCTCTTTCCTACTCATATATGTCTGTTAGGGTTCCTATTTGGTCACCACTAACCTTCTGAATGAGGGTGCTATCCCTCTCTCCTAGTTTTATTCTCCTATCGGGCATGACCCACCCAAGGTCGGGTCACCAAGAGGCACTAGGGGTCATACAAATACACATAGTCTATGTTTCTCATGTGTACCCAAAACCCTTACGTAAAGCATGCATGTCTAACCCATGTTTATGCATGCATGGACAACTAAGTTATCCAACTCCTATGTCCTCTGTATCTTTATCCACTGCTTAAGTTTTTGGTTGACCATCGTCCTCAGAGGATACATCAGGTCTCTTCCTCTTCTTAGAGGCTTCTTCTCCAAGGCTATCCCTCTCCTAATCTTCCTACGAGATGGTCTAACCTTAGCATTCTCCTGAGGGGTGTCTAAGGGCACAACAACATGGTCATGCAACTTAAGCATGTAACTAATCTTGGTCTAAGTTTCATCATTTAAACTTATGTCAATGACATCTTTCTTACATGCTTTTTATTATTTGGTGGAGGATTCCTTAATCCTTAGTACTCTTAGCCCTCAAACTCAGGAGTAGATGAAGAGAGAGAAAACCCTAAGCTCTTACAATTTCTCTGTGAAAAGGGTAGACAAGGGATAAAAACAGATGAGAAGACCTAGAGGTATCTTATTTCGAGTCAAATCCTCATATTTTAGCCAGGCAGTCACACAGATTTTGGGAGTCCTCGTAAATCGACTAGTGGGGTGAAGGAAAATCTTGCCAGCCCCTGGATTGTGATCCTTTTCTAAACACCTTCATCTTTGGAAAATACTATAATAACTCCCTTGGGCTCTAAAGAATTTGTAAAATTTAATAATTATTAGAGATTAGATGGAAAACCAGGCTCTGATACAAAATATAATTACCCCACCCCTCAACAACCCCCATTTAAGGAAGGATAAGAAGCCAGTGTTGTTATCCCAAAATAGGATCAACTGGTTTTGGAAATAATAAAAAATAATAATAAATTTTACCACAACTAAGTTTAAAATAGGATAACATTTTTCTTTTCACATACCTTTCAAAAATAGGAGTTTGAAACTTTACCCAAAATAGAGTTCTATCTAACTAAAACCTCCAATATTTATTTAGCTTTATTCTTCAAATATCACTTTAAACGTTCATCCACTTTCATGTATTACTAAAACGCCAACAAACAAAACGTCAGTCAATATAATAGATTATACTGGTATGTGGGGGAAACCAAAAGTTTGCACATAGATTGTAACAACGTACCCACATCAAATATTTGTTACCAATCAAAATTTATGTATTCATTATAACTTCCCAACCATTTTTACCCATCCTCTAGTATACCCTATCATGAGGTTTAGTCCCTGTAATGGACATTAGGCTACCTTCTCAATCCTGAGCTTGGTACCTTATGGGTCACCTCTCTAGGTGCCATGTAGTCTTCCCATCCACGACTTTACCACCTATGACCTTCCCACCCTGGGCTCGGTCTGACCTTCCCTCCCGGACTTGGCCTATCATCATATCATAAATCATAAATCATAAATCCAGAGGTGGTATGCAAGTTTGGGCAAGTTATAAACAATATATGGTGATAATCATAGTCACTTTATAGATTGTAGGAATTGAAGTCATCTAAGCATTTAATTCCAGGCATTCGATAAAACCTTGAAAATCACCATGAAACTAAAGTGATTAGCCATAAGCATAACCACATAACTGATTTGAAGTCTCAAATATACGCAAGATATCCAATCCAATCCAATCCAATCAAGAAGTCCAATCAAGCAAATCTTGATCCTGAAAAGCATGTATAATGCCTAACCATCACAATCACATCCCAAACAACTCCTTATAGACTTGGGACTCCTTTCTAATGTTTCTAAGCCTTATTAGGATTCATTAGGGTTTCTTAGATCTATTTTAAAATATTTTATCCTTCTTAGGTCAACCAACCCTAAAACAACTTTTCTACTCATAAAAACCCTAATCACTCCAATTATCCATATTAAGGGTCTTAAGAGTAGATCAGATTTTCACTACTATGAAGAACCTCCGCACGAAATATTGAATGATGTATCTGTAATCACCACTTATTGAATAAAAAGGAGCAGTTAGTATTAAAAAAAGGTCTTTGTTCTCAAATGAGCTTATGAACATCATATCTCTATCCTACTTATGGATTTTTGTACATAAAACCATTAAAGCTCATAATTACCAAAAACAGGGTTTCTAGACCTATTAATGCACTTTCATATACATGGAACCCTAAATTAAGTCAATTATGCACAAAGATCATCTTTTTATATCTAAATCTTCCTTTTATTAACAACATGTTAATATTTATTCAAAACATCCAAGGAACATTAATAGATCTAATTATCATCAAAACTTAGGGTTTTTACTTAATAAAACCATTAAAAATGACAACCTTATATACTTTTTGAATTGTAAGTAGAATTAGGTTTCAACTCAATTTTAATTAGATTCCTTGCATTTTTCTTATCAATTTTCATATATAGCATGACTTCATCAGAGCATCCTAGCATTTATTATAATATTTGCAAGTTATTTACTATTCAACCAATCACGGCGCACCATGTCGGAAAAAGGAATTATTACCTTAATTTCCACGCGGCTCTGGCTCGGCCTATAGGCTTCATCCACGTCGACGACTTACTCCCTGCGAGCCGAGCACTGAGCCAGGTGGAAATTCACATTTACCCTCATGTCTTTGCATGTGCGAGAAGGGCAGAGACACAATTTCCCTGGTCTCCATCTTCTTCCTCCGTTCCTCTACTTTCTCGCGAGCCGGCACCATGGTTGGTCAACCCAATGGTTGACTCTCGATGTTGGTGCTCCTACATGGTGAGAAGAGATACGGGTACCTATGTATCGCCCTTCCAAACTCCTCTGTGGCTTCTATTTCCCCTCTGCGGCGAGGAAGGGGGACCATCTTAGAGCTTTTGTCGCATGTAGGGAAGGAACAAGAGTGAGAAATCTGGGCTCTGGTTGACAAACTGATGCCAGGGTAAGATACCAAGGGTCCAACAGCATCTTACAAGCAAGATAATGTCCTCATAGAGAGATCTCAGGGCCCTATATATTACTTTGGCTATGGCTTGTGCTTTGGTGCTCCGAGCAGATTGGGCAAATCCTCTAGGATTCCCAAAACCATAACAAACCTAGGACAAATTAGTTCATTTCATGATCCCGAAGTCATTGGCATAAAACCCAGTTCTAAACGTTCTCCCAATCGCGAGCAATCACTTGGGAAAATAACTTGAACTGGCTACTGATACCTTTTATGAATAAGTTAGGAGATGATCACGCGTCGTTGGATCTCAGATCCAACGGTCCACATCACACGCGCCCAAATAAAATGAAAATCTAGTTTGACACTCCTCTCACTTTAAGGATTCTTACACAAATCATAACTCTCAAATCACATGTCCAATTAATCTCAATTTTTAAAGGAAAGTCTATTATGACTTAAACTTTATGTGTGCGAAGTTTGAGACTCAAAATTGAAATCATGAGAGACTTTTCTTCATAAGTAAGTTATCTACTCAAAAGGCATATTTATGCAATTAAAACTCATATTTTCTATTTTTCTCTCTTCTACTTTCTTTATTTGGATTCCTTTTATCATTAGAAATCAAGTATATTCGAAACCTAATCAATAAAGGTCATCTATACCACTTTCTAGAGAATTCTGTGTAATTCTCATCATTATTTTAATTTCTTATCCTTTTTATGCATTATTTGATTTCTTTCAACTTTTCTTTCCTTTTTATCATATTGGACTAACTAATTTATTAGGATCCACGAAATCACATATATAAATGAAATGTTACAAAAGGGGGCCATTTATTCAACATGAATCATACAATTTCATACATGTACATTTTATTGGAAAAATTGCATTTACAACCATACAAGCAAAATCAAGGTTGTAACAATTATGGTGTTAGGTTTTGATTCCTTCTCTAAACTTAGAGTTCACTGGATTAGACCACATAATCCTCTCCTTACTCTTAGTGTTTCAACCATATCTTGGAAAATGAGGGGTAATTGATCTTGGGATCTTATTGTTGGGGGCATCCTTCGAGACCATAAAGTGGACATCATCTACTGTTTCTATGCAATAGGTTATTAATTTAACAAGGTGGAAGGACACTTGGAAGACATTTTATATGGTTTAAACCTATGTAGAGAACTTAACTACATATCTTCTTCCATCAAATCTAATTATCATGTTGTGATGGAGTTAATCAGTGGAGCTTATGACAGTCCTTGGAGGTTAAGAAGCTAATAGACAACATTAAGACACGAGTTGAAGGGTTACAAGTGGCTATCAAGCAGGTTTTGTGAGAACAGAACATGATGGCAAGGCACTTGCAGGGTGTGGTGGTGGTTTACATGATGCTAATTTATTTATGGGACTAAGGATGATGCCTCCTCCCACCTGCATGCTTTTTCTTTCTAATTTTAATAGGGTCAAGATAGGATTCGTGTAAAACATACCTTTTAGACACAGACATAGAGAGGGGGGTTGTTCTGAATGTACATCATGTTACTTTTTAGCCCGTTCAAGGGAGGCAGGGTGAATAATACCTCTTTGTTAATTAAATAAAAGAAAATAAATTTACAATGTATAAAATGCATGTCTCGTACAAAATAAACTACATAATTTTTGCTTCCATTACATGATATACAAGTATATTCTATGTGTGTCTATACTTCTTACCATATGTAAATTAAAGTGGTGGAGTTTCCTCTATATTTAATATGTTCCCTACATTTGTATTTTTAATGCGTGTATATATCTAACTAATTCCTCCATGAAAATTGTGAGTTCTTTCAGAAATTGGTAATAATTTGTTTATACTTTGAACTTTATACATATTGTCTATCAAATAGTATTATTTGTCTCTATTATATTTAATTTTTTATTTTTCTCTCAAGTTTTCTTTCCAGTTGTATTTTTTCTTACAAGTTAGTAATTACATTTTTGTCAAATCTCACTACTACAGAAATAGCATTCAATGTCACTTTTCTGGGCGTCGGTTATTAAGGAAAACCGACGCCTTATATGTTAGGCATCGGTTTTTTAAGCAAACCGACGTCTATATTCAAAGACCAGCCAGACACGGGTACCGCTTTGTATTCAGCGTCGGTGGTTTATAACAAACTGACGCTGAAAGTCGGCCGCGAAATCCAAATTTAGATCAAAAAAAAATAGTGTCATTGTCAGCGTCGGTCATGTAGGTATACACCGACGCCTATGTGCGATGAAAATTTGCGCAAAAAGTGTCACTTTCAGCGTCGGTTATCCTGTTATAACCGACGCGGAAGGTTGTTCCCGCCAAACAATTTCATGAAAATATCGTCCAATTGGACGTCGGTTGTTGCAAACAACCGACGCTAAAGATGTTTAGGCGTCGGTGGATGCAAACAACCGACGCTATATGGGAACTTATACTCCGCGATCGCCCGACTCTTCCCCTTTCTTCTGTTTCATTGCGAGCAATTACCCTATTTCTCTGCTGCCGGCGATTTCTCTCCGGCGATTTCTTCTCCAGTGCCATTTCTCCGGCTATTTCTTCTCCGGCGCCCCCTTCTCCGGCGCCCCCTTCTCCACCACCACTCCTCCTTCTCCGCGCCCCCTTCTCCGCCGCCCCTACTGCCCGCCCCTGCTGCCTGCCCCTGCTGCTCCAAGCGCCTGAGGCCGCCGCCACGCCTGACTCTTCGGCGCCGCCTGGTGCTTTTCCACGGTCGTCGCGCCGCCGCAACCACCGCCAGAGCCACCGGAGCTGCTAGCTGCTCCTCCACCGCCGTCGCTGCTAGCTACTTCTCCAGCCAGAGCCACCGGAGCCTCTGCCTTCTTCCCTCTGACAAGGTTGGTCTTCCCGCTGCTAGCTGCTCTGCTTTTTTATGCATCGATCAAATTGTTGTGATAAAAATGCATGTAATGTATTTGATTAGAGTTAATCTAATCTGGATGTTCATAATAATGGTATGTTAAATATGATGATTAGGGATAAATATAATGTCTAGTACACAAATATTAGATGATATTCAAGAAAACCCTAGTTTGATGAGCATGTTGTTAATCATGTTAATTATGATTCTTCTATATATTCTGATGTCATTATATAATTATGTGATCCCAACATATTAAATTGAATTAGAATGATTTCATGAATTATAGGGTTTTAAAGTTGATAAACATGTACATGCAGAAATAGGGTTATTAAACCAATGGTTATAACATAGTATGATCTTAATCTGATCTGGATGTTCATAATAATGTAGTATGTTAAATATGATGATTAGGGATACATATAATGTCTAGTAAAGATTCCTAGACCTTTTGTTTGAAACTATTGATTTCTTGATTTATTATTTAATAATGCTCTATTGATTAGGATTAACCATGTTGTCTGTACTTTATAGACATTTATTATATATAAGAATGACAACACATGTATTTGTTGGCCTAGAAACCCGTCCAAGATTGGCTCATTAGGAGTAAATCTTGGATAGTCCCCGGTTTGGGACTGTTCTTGAACACCTAATCTCACTTAGGATGTAAGTGTATAATGTGTATTGGGTTTTCGAGAAAATTTCAGTAGCATTTCCCCGTTTGTTCTCTAAGTACATATGTACTTAGAGAACAGCGGGGAAATGCTGCCGAAATTTTCTTGAAAACCCAATACACATTATACACTTACTAGTGAGATTAGGTGTTCAAGGATGGGATAGGTGGTACACATTTATTATATATAAGAATGACATGAAATGTGTTTGTTGGCCTAGAATGTGAACAATCATTGTTTTTTATATTACTTGTACATTGATATAAATTAGAATGAACAATCACTAAATTATATACTATTTGTATGGAGTCCGGCTTCATTGTAGATATCTATTATTGTGTTTGTTGGCCTAGAAACCCGTCCAAAATTTACTCATTAGGAGTAAATCTTGGATAGTCCCCGGTTTGGGACTGTTCTTGAACACCTAATCTCACTTAGGATGTAAGTGTATAATGTGTATTGGGTTTTCGAGAAAATTTTGGTAGCATTTCCCCGTTTGTTCTCTAAGTACATATGTACTTAGAGAACAGCGGGGAAATGCTGCCGAAATTTTCTTGAAAACCCAATACACATTATACACTTACTAGTGAGATTAGGTGTTCAAGGATGGGATAGGTGGTACACATTTATTATATATAAGAATGACATGAAATGTGTTTGTTGGCCTAGAATGTGAACAATCATTATTTTTTATATTACTTGTACATTGATATAAATTAGAATGAACAATCACTAAATTATATACTGTTTGTATGGAGTCCGGCTTCATTGTAGATATCTATTATTGTGTTTGTTGGCCTAGAAACCCGTCCAAAATTTACTCATTAGGAGTAAATCTTGGATAGTCCCCGGTTTGGGACTGTTCTTGAACACCTAATCTCACTTAGGATGTAAGTGTATAATGTGTATTGGGTTTTCGAGAAAATTTTGGTAGCATTTCCCCGTTTGTTCTCTAAGTACATATGTACTTAGAGAACAGCGGGGAAATGCTGCCGAAATTTTCTTGAAAACCCAATACACATTATACACTTACTAGTGAGATTAGGTGTTCAAGGATGGGATAGGTGGTACACATTTATTATATATAAGAATGACATGAAATGTGTTTGTTGGCCTAGAATGTGAATGTTTATTATATATAAGAATGTGAATTTATTATATATAAGAATGTGTATGTTTATACAAATGCTAAATGTTTTCCTTATTCTAGTTGATACAAATGCTAAATGTTTTCCTTTTTAATGAAATTTTCAGATGGCTCACCATGATGAGAATGATGTCCATGATGAGCATGAAGTCCATGATGAGCATGCTGTCCATGACGAGCATGACGAGGATACCAACGTAAGTTCTAAAAACATATCCCGTATTTCTATAAAATTCATTATCTTCTAGTTATGTCATATATCCTGTATTTCTATATTGGCTTAATTCGGTGTGTTTATTTTTGTCAAATTTTAGGTTGATGATGCACAGCTACCCACTGAAGCAATTGAGCAACTTGATGCGCAGCAACGAAAACTTAACAAGAAAAGGGGTATCACTCTGTTGAAAAAGTTACTTGCGCTGAGTGGCAGTGGATCCAAATTGGTTGTGGAGTTTGATAATGGAGGGAATGCAATTGGAGTGAACCGCAATAATTTTATAAACTATCTTGGGGTTGTCACTCGAAGCCATTGTGGTGTTAAATATGATAATTGGCATAAAGTTCCTCAGGCGAAGAAAGACTTGATATGGAAAGATTTATGCGTGAGTTATTATTATTTGCAATTCTATTTTGTAGATTACAAATTCTATTATTTGCAATTATATTTTTGGTACTAGTTAATAACATTTCTATTTTACAGAATCTGTTTGCATTGGATGAGATGTTGCATCGTAAAAGTGTGATGCAACGCGCTGGAAAGATGCTTAGGAATTACAGGACAAATCTGAACAGAGAATACATAAGACAGGGTGATAAGAAGAAGAAGTCAGCCCTTGAACAATGGAACTTCTTGGACAAAGAAGATTGGGACAATTTTGTTGCTTCAAGAAAATCTGAAGAATTCAAGGTATTAGGCGTCACTCCCATTTTAATTAATATACATTGTATTCACCTATTCAAGATTAAGATTTAGTGCTACTAACGTAATTATAAATGTGCATACTAACTAGGCCCTCAGTGACGCACAAAAAGCAAGGCGTGCACTGAATGTACATGACCATACTATGGGTCCAAAAGGCTATGCAAGCGTTCGCCAAAGACTACAGGCGGAGTCTGCGGCTACTCAGGAGTCTGCGACTACTCAGGAGTCTGCAGCCACACCCTTCCCTCGCCATGATATCTGGATAGCTGGCAGGAAAAACAAGAAGGGTGAAATAAAGAAGCCCGAAACTGCTGAGGCGACTGCAAAAATGGTAAAATACAACTCTTAGAGCAATCATTTGAATATTGATTATTTGTGGTGTTAACTTACCAATTTTTGTTTATGGTGATTAGCGGGAGCTGCACGAGCAGAGAAAACAAGGCACGTTCATCCCTCAGGGCACAAGGGATGAATTGACAGTTGCTCTGGGTAACCCAGAGCATCCTGGACGTGTTAGAGGTGCCGACGCTGGTGTGGGCATCAAAGCATTCTTTGGGCCATCCCAGCGCAAACCCAGAGCGGGACTTTCTCAAGAAGAGGTAACATATATATTCTATTTTTATAATGTTACTGCAAAAGGAAATTCATTAATAAAAAGCTAATATTTGTTTTATCCATGTATAGGAGAATAAGAGAGTCGAGGATATAGTTGCTAAGAAGCTCAACGATGTGGTTGCTGAGAAGGTCAAGGAAGAATTGCTGCGGTGGCAGACATCTCAGGCTTCCAATCAGCCTATGCCGACCCACTCTTCTCCTGGTGCACAGACTGCAAGTAATCCTGGAGACCCATCGCCTAACACGTCTGCTGTAAGTATTGTTTATGACATTATAGCTAGTCTTTTCAAGATGATATGTTTTCAAGATGATATGTATATATGTATAACATTCTTTACGTAAATTTGTAGGCATTGAAGCCATGCCGCTTAAGAATGGAAAACTATGTTGTTGCAGAGGCGCAAGCTTACCAGTCCCTTCCTGGGGCAACGTTTCATGGGAGTCCAATGCCGCAGGGCTACATTCGTGTGAGCCCGATACATGTATTACCCGATTGGAGGGAAGTTGCGTTGCCATATGCCCACCCATATATTGATACACTTGGTGACGCAGAAAGCGGGGTCATATTGTGGCCCAAAGCAGATGTCCTCTACACGACTGAAATTGTAAGATAAATTTACATTGATTTAGACTGTTAATGTGTATATATGATGTCAACTGATCTGAAATTATATATACAGGTTAAAAAGAAGACACCAGGAGCACCTAGGCCTCCACCTCCAATTCCCGCATTACCAACTTGGGTTCCAACTGACCTACAATACCCGTTAGGTCCTGCTTGTAGGGGAATGGCATGTTGGCTACGGGCACATAATATACTTTGCCCTATAATTGTTTCTTTAGATGCAGATTATGCAGGTCAATCATACGACAGCTCTTTATTTATACAAGATATTATTGAGCTGTTTATGTATGAATGGTTGAATACATCAATGATAGAGACATGGATAAGGTGAGATCTTATTTATACATCCATATACCTTGTGTAAGATCCGGTGATCTAGTTTCTTATATATTAATGCATACGTCTATATGTTTTGCAGCTACTTAATCGAAGATCATTGCAAACAATTTGCATATGATCATGTGGGATTTTTGATTCCATCATTGATTAGTATGGTAGCTAAAGACCCTGATAGTGTTCAACAATACTGTATAGATGCTTTTACAATTTTTGGTCATCAAATGAAGACGATAATAATAGCTCCATTCAATGTCAAGTAAGTTTGCTTTATTTATAATTTGGACTTAAGAAAATTCCATTATTATTTTGCATTTTGAGTTATTAATTGTTAACTTTTTACCTCTAGTGGTAGACATTGGGAGTTACTAGTTATTGTCCCCGGGACGTTCACTGTTTATTATCTAGATCCCGCAGGAAGTACATTAAACACTAAAATTGGACACGTAATGAGAATGGCATTATTCTGGTGAGAAATATTTCATTTTTTATATCCGTTAACATCTTTTATTACATTACTATTTACTTATGCAACTTAGTGTGTTATATTAACATGTAGGGGTTTAGATGCATTCAAAAATGCTGGAGGAAAGGTCCCAAGGAAAAAGAACCAGCCATTGTCTTGGGAGAACGTAAAAGTAAGTTCCCGACTCCCCGACTCCAATGTATATATTATTGATGTGAATTGTGCTTAGTTGTATTAATTTGTATGTTTCAATTTATAGTGCGCTACACAAGACAATGGCTGGGCATGCGCATACTATGTGATGCGATTTATGCAGATGATTATCAAACATGCCGCATTGGACATCGATACCATACATGAGGTATTATATATAGTCTCATTAGTTAGTATGAAATATATCAATCTTATTTTTATATTATTACTTATATATATACATCATTCTCTTTGCAGGTGTTTAAAACTGACCACACTATAGGCAAACGCTTAAAAAATGTACATGCTCCATATACGAGGGAATCATTAAATGAAGTAAGAGAAGAATGGGCAATAGCTGTACAAACAGTGGCAACTGTAAGATATAATTGGGATGTTGATAGTGATGATGAATGATACTTTGTAAATGAATGTTTCTGAATGTTAAAACATGTATTTGAATGATTCTATATGTGTGAACGTGACAATTGAATTGATGTCTGAATGTATCTACTTGTGTGAATCTTTTTATGTTAATTTTGCAGGTTTGTGGCCTGTTTGTAGGCTGATATCAATGGATGTCGTAAACCTGCAGTTCAGAAAACTGAACTGCAGGTTCTCATCCTGCTGACCAGCCACAGCAGGCCTGCAAACAGATTTATAAAAAAAAAATAGATATAGGCGTCGGTTATTTACCGATAACCGTCAGCACAGACTTACAGCGTCGGTGTTTTATAAAACACCGACGCCAAAAGTGTTCGCGCTACAGGAAATGGGAGTCATCTAGGACACTTTTCTGCGTCGGTTTTTTAGATAAAACCGACACAGAAAGAGTCCTAGATGACGCCGTTTTCTGTGGCGGGAACCCTTTTGGCGTCGGTGTTTTATAAAACACCGACGCCTTTATATTAAATAGGCGTCGGTTTTTTAACCGACGCTGAAGTGTCCACCCTTTTAGCGGCGCCCACATAGGCGTCGTTCCGAAACCGACGCCAAAGGGGGTTAAACAACCGACACTAAAAGGCACTTCTGTAGTAGTGTCTTTCTCCTTTTCATTGTTTGTACTCTAATTTAGTGGGGGAGAGAAGTGGTAGAAAGTACCCATAGTTTGGCCCTTTCGTTCCCTACCTTCCTCATCATTTTATACAACCAAACAAGTTGAATCTTTTTTGTTCTTCCCCCTTTCCCATCATTTCTCTCGTACTAAATAAACTCTTAATGTAAAGTCGTTAACGTGAATACGAGGGCCAAGGACTCAACCTAAGCTTTTAAAATTAGTAATATATATGTAGCTTTGAGTTTGATAAAATGTTAATATCCAAAGCCCCATCGAGGTCAAAGAAACTTTAGTATATCAAATATTAGAATTTAAGTATATCAATTTTGGTCCTTGTTAGATTAGTTTATAATAAATCTAATGGTTTTTATTTGGCCATCAATTCGCGACATATTTTTCACATGGTAGACTATGTTTCTAAACAATTTTATAATAAAACTTTGATCTTAAAAAATACCTCTTAATAAACTACACAATCATAGTTACTCATTTTGCATCAGTCCTCGTTATATCAGTAGTACACAAGTGGTCTTTGACATCAGTTAATTAAGACCTGTAATGTCATTTTAGAGTGATTCTTTGGTGGGCGACGCTGCATATTGACAACCTCAACTTTGGTTTCTTTGAGGAAAAGAAATCTGACGTAAAGATAGTTTTGCAGTTCCAAAAATTGAGGTCTAGCATAATAAACACCTACGTAAAAAACTTGTTTATTAGCAAATTTGTCTCAATAGGCGGCATGTACCATCAGCTTTCTTTGGAAAATCAACACAGTGAAAATGTTAGGACATTGATTTTGGGACAAAAATGACATAATGTGAAGCTAAAATTTAAATTATTGAAATTGTTAAGTGTCATCAATTTTTTTTTAAATTGATGTTGATATATTGTGACTTATATTTCTGTCTACAAAAGTGATGTGGTAGGGTATCTTATAAGTTTAAAAGTTTACTAATAAGATTGTTCAGTAATGCCGATTTTATATTTTTAAACTAATGTTACAGCATTTCAATCTCGATTTTACTTAGCATGGTGGCTTATCAGCTAAAGAGTTTATTGATAAAATTGTTCGACAACGTCAGTTTGTGTTTCAAAATCTACGTCATAATATTTCAACATCACTTTCACTCTAATAGTTGGTATAGAAATTGTTATCTTTTTAAATAGTAGGTTTGCAGACATGTTGACCTACTATTCAACAGGATACAAACCATGTTGTTTTAATAAAAAATAGGTTTCATCAGGTGTTCATCTTAGCGGCATGTCATTTCAAACCTATAAATTTTGCAATACAAACACATGTATATCCACATTTACATCCTAATCTTCAACTGCTCAATTATGTTCATACACACACAACCCTCTAAATAAGAGGGTGTGATGTTAACTTTCGAGCTGCTAGGCACAACGTTCCTTTCAGATTTTTATTTATTTTTTATTATTATTGTGCCAAGTATCGGTCTCTTTCCTGAGAATGTGCTTTGGTGATACAGGTGCGTGAAAAAATTATATTGGACAGGACACAAGCAAATATAATTTTTGTATATTGGACAAGACACAAGCAAATATAATTTTTGCATTCCGTAGATAAGTATCTACTTTTATTTTTCAGTCACCCAGTATGTTTGATTGCTTGGATTCAACTTTTTATGATTTATTATTTAAATTAATGTTCTTGCAACCACCACATTCATGTTTATCCTATCTTTTTTTTTGCAATTTGTTTGTAGTTTTTTTAATTTACTTCGTATTTTGTTGTTGTTAGACATAATAAAGAGATTACATGGAGTTCCTTCAACTTATTTATGTTTTTGTTGATCCAATCTGTCTTTGTGTTTTAGCAATCTATATGTGTACTTTTAGATTATAAGGAGTCATTTGGTTTCTAATCAAGTGCATCTTTTTTATTGGGTTGTACATAAATTATTACTTAGGAATGTAATATTAATAATAATACAACAAAAAAATATTTTTTTGTGTAAATGCGTGCTACAAATTAGAGGGAGTCAAGTGACTTAGTCAAATGTGTATGTGTCTTCCAACAACTTGATCGTGTGTGCATTGGTCTATTCAGTCTGTATGTTATAATAGTTTATCTGTATGTTAATCAGTCTAGTGTGTTTATGTACTTATAGGTGGGGAGAAGTTAGCTCACCAATGATATTAGGCTTCTCTCTCCCTCTCTTTTAGTGAATTACATTTAAATATTATGTATGAAGTGTAGTACTAAACTACTAATCACTAGTATGACAAAAAATTACATTTTTTTTACAAAGATTCAACAAATTTGGAGGCAGTCTCCTACCTGCTACCGGACTACTTCTTCGTTTGACAATTTTTTATACCTATAATAAAAGAGAGTCAGGTGTGTGTTTGACTGCTAATCAAACTATTTAGTGAGTGAGGTGTGTGTATTCCTACTAATTCTTACTGTGATTTCTTTTTTTTAGTATTTTTGTCAAGTTTATCTGTGCCTGCTAATCGACCTACTTGCCGCTTTTGTTTTTCTTTTCAAATTTATTTTTGCGCTAAATAAAAAGATGAAAATGTTATACAAGTGTTAGATTCTAGGTATGCATTTTCATCACACCAGTCTGTGTGTGTTATACTAGTTTGGTTATATGCTCGTTGTTCCAATTAGTTTATGTGTTCCGATAGTCTATCTGTATACTAATCAGTCCAAAATAATTATGTATTTGACATCATCAATTTCTTCAAAGAGGTTTCCAGTAAATTATATGCACTTATTGATCCAGTTTATTTTGTGTTCATCAGTCTATCTTGGTGCTAACTAGATCAATCTATATGTGTATTCAAATATTATGTTTAAGTATTAATTAGTCCAATCTATTTATGTGCTTACAAGTTTAAGGGAGTTAATTGACTTTTAATAGATTAGTGCATGTTAATACAATAGTCATCATAAGTGCAACTAAAAAAATAGTTTTTATTTAAATTTTAGTAGTGATGTGTTACAAGTTGGGAGAGAGTCAACCGGTCAACAAGATGAATGCATTTGCATGTGCTCGAGTAACTTGACTATGCTCATTAGCTATTCATTGTATGTGTTATAACATGTATTTGTGCTAATCAATACAAGTTGTCTGTATGCTAATCAATTTGGCATGTTTGTATACTTATAGATTAGAATGAGTCAAGTGGTTGTTAATCGGGCTACTCTCTCTTAATGGCTGAGCAAAAAAAATATATAATTCATGTTTTTAATTTTATATTTTTATTATAAATACTATAGGGAGTCAACGAGATTAATTGAGTTATTCTCTTTGAACAAATTGTATGTAATTATTGTTATTACTAATTAGAAAAGATCAAATTTTGGATTAAATTTGAAGAACCATTAAATATTTTTATCATGTGTAATAGTATACAATAGAGATTTTATTGTGCTAATTCAATAGCTATTCATGTGCTTATCACGTGCTTTTTGCTAGTATATTTAAAATGCACTTATTTTTGCATACACATTTGCAATTGACATGTACTTCTTGACATTCACATCTTTGATTGCACCATTGATGTGAACAAATCCAAAGTCACGTGCATTCATTATGTGTTCAATTCAAATACAAATTTTCAAAAACTTATGATGATAGGATCTAGATCACATAGTTATACAAATAATCAAATTCAAAGTTTCATACATAATCATCAATCCCAATTGAATTCAAAATAAACTTCTTTAATAAAATCTCCTGCTAACTTTTCTCATACGTCATCTAATATGTTTTGTGCATAAGCTAGTTGGGTGTAAAAACCTCCAAAAAGAACAATATAATCATATGATAATATTATATAAAGTATGAGTGTAATTCAAATTATACACTTGTGATCAAATTCTATATTACATGTTGTATATTTTAGATGTCATGTGATGTAATTCTAGAAATGACATCCATATACTTTATCACATAGTATTTTCATGTCCAATCATTGTCTTGTATAAGACACTACAATTCACAGTTATGCTAAACATTACTAAATAAATATAAGCATACATTAGATTAAGAGTCATAAAACTACCTTAGCACTACTCTAGGATAATGTTTTATTTTGTCTATATACAACTCCTCCGCCCTCGTGAAATTCCTTAATAACCCTATAAGTTAAAGTAATACATATAATTGCATGATTAAGTATTATATAATGGTACATGTATTAATAGATACAATTATAGATAAACATTAATACTTACCCTATAGTCAGAAATTTTAATTGGTCCCCCCTACCTAATAATTTACTACCAAATGGGTCAAGGTTATATACTGGGACAATCACTAACAATTCCCTGTGCCTATTGCTAAATAGACAACAAGGCAAGAAAAACAATCACATTTATGATGAGGGTAATTCATAAGTTAACATGACAAGTAAAGAAATGGAAAACTTACCTACAATTGAGAGGATACAAGATTATGTCCTTTCCCACAATAGTAAAATACTTGAATGCCCTAGAGAAAAAATCAAATATAATTGTTTATTCTCTCTATACACTGCTAAACAAAGATGGAATTAGGAATGCCACATAAAATGAGGTATGTATCCATAAGATTTCACCACTATAAGTAATTTTAAGAACATATGTAATGGTTTAATATATACAAAAATTATTCAAGATAAATATTCACATAGAATGAGGTATTTATCCATAAGATTTCACCAAAACCCAAACTTCTATTATAGAGGTATTATCCTTTCATATTGAAATAGCTTCATAATATCTTATAAAAATATAATATTGTCATGATCTTATCCTATGATATCCTCTAACATATGGATCGACATATTCAACCCTTGTTGATCATGCACTAACCATCAACATAAGTCCTAACACTTAGGATCTAGTGAGTCAAATAGTTTCTACAGAATCAAAGTAGGTGCATGCAACTTTGGGGGAAGAACTGTAGGGGGATTTTTAGGTATTAGGGTATGTTTGTATTCTCATATAAATTGGCAATATATATACAAACAATATATACTCACAACTACAAATTAAATATGAATTTGTCATGCCTTCCCATAGACAAAGTTTTTGGGCCACCAATCATCCTGCCTTCAGTGTTTCCTATTGTAAAGTATTCAGAGTGAGGTATCGACGATGGTGTCTTTCATTGGTCGATAGACAACTTAGGAAGACACACAAACCACATAATTTGTCATTGTAGTACAATATAGTGTCCCATCATCATGTGGCAAAGCCTTGGACTCAGCCACGATAGTAATACAATATCATAAATTGCAAGATGAAATTTTCTATCCAACTACAATTTTGTATAGTTTATATGTACCAATAAGATAAATATATATTTTGAATGGGTAAACTATGATATCACATACAAACTTACATCATCGAATGGGCCTAGAGGGCCCATAAGAGTACTCCCAATATCATTGTATACCTCACTGGAAGAGCGGTGTACGACGGTCTGAGTAAGTTGACATTGAGATGGCTAAAAGGTTCTCATTGCTTCTTGTATTCTCTATTGTATCAACTCATCTATATCCTCCTATGATATACCACCACTCCTGGCAGATCTGGGCGGTTGTTCTAATGAGCCAAAATATGCTTTTATCCCAACACCAGATCTTATGCCCCTAACACAACCAGGATGCTCTTGACTATCAAGAGCATAGTCAGCTCATCCATTCAACACTTAGGGATGAAGTTTCCTTCTTTTCTTTACTCATGGATCTCTAGATAATCATTTACTAATAGAACTAGTCAGTAATACCTAAATGTTATAATGAAAATAAACATGGATTGTGAGAGTTGAACTTTAGAATTTTCTGAGCCATCTCAATGGTTGTGGGGTTGAAAATTACTCCTGAGCTAGCTATCAGCTATAGCATTTATCCATTCCTCATGTCAAAGTAGTGAACATGGAGTTGGAGATGTGATTGTTTACTCTCTATAAGATTGTACTTTTCCATGTTTTGGCAAAAAAGACATAACCACCAAAGCTCATTTGATGGTCATGCACATTCTTTGCACGCCTTTCTTTTTTAGTCTCATGTATAGTCAGGTTAATCCAAAATATATGTTAAATACTTTTTACCTCTCACTCATCTTATTAATCAAGTGTATATTAAATCATGAAATACCTTGAAGTCGTCAGATTTTCTTGAAGCACATAACTGCTCCCACACAACAACATTAAGATACTTGTATTGCTCAATGGTAGGCTTCTTCCTCTTATTTACATATTCTCTTGTTAGTTTAGTCTTAAAATTCCCTACATCTTCGCACAACATTGTAGCACATTTTTATGTTTAGCTATTTAGTTAAGGTGAAAAACGCCCTACAAAAGTAGTTATGTTATTTATAGAAATGACAAAGTAAAGAATATGAAGAAATTAAGAAACTTAGTATAAATGCACACTACTCATGACTCTATCCTTCCAGATGAGGCGTTTCATGATAACCTCGACTTTATTCCAAGATTTTATGACTATTGGCACTTTGTTGGGAGTAGTAATCTCACAGTTGTCCATGAAAGCACTATGATTCTACCCTATAAGATTTCCTCCATCATCAAAAGCAATGTCAAACTTATCACCTTTGGCCCTAATCATCCTTAACATGTTCATGAGCATGATGTCTCTACTACATGTGGTACCAGACTCATCAATTTCCTCCTCAACTTCCTCCTACTTAGCCTCCTCAGGGTGTTCAACATCATGACCATGCTCAACATCCTCATGGTGCTCAACATCCTCGTGGTCATATTCCATACTATAACAATCTACAAAATAGCATACAAATAATAAATGTTAAAAACATACACATCCAGCATATAAGATATGTATAGATGATAGAAAAAAATGCATAATATTTAGCATCTAACAAAATGTATTGTTTGCATTAGAAAATGCATGCCTCTGATATTGTTTGGACCGTTGGTCAAATTAATTATCCCTTTTGTGTGATCTTTAAGCATATAAAATTAATCAATGTTAGCTTCAAAATTTACACTTGGAAAGCCAACTGATAATGGACTGGAGTCATCATACTTACCATAGTACTCTTATTCATATATAGGCACTACAATGAACTATCTTTTGCCATGAAGAATGACATACCACTTTTCATTTGCAAGATCATCGATATAGTAAACTTGCTTCACCTGTGATGCCATATGAATGGCTCATCCTTCTCACCAATCTTTTAAAAAATCACTAGTGTGAAATCCAACTCATCCACTTGAACTCTTGTGTTGTTATCAACCTAATTATACCTAAATATGGGAACTCTAAACTCTCTATAATCAAATTCCCATATGTATTCAATGACATTGTAGTAAGACATCTTACCTTCTCATGAACTCTTATCCCTCACACTAGAAAAGTAAAGTAAAGATGCTTGAATGGTGACCCTGGTATTTTAGACAACGATCTTATCATCTTGACGCTTTGTGTAGTACAAAACTCCATTTATATCAAAACTTTCACAATATACAACATCCATTTTTGGTTTAAATGCGATCTCAACAACATTATTTGGTGTTTGAGATAGTTGACTGAAGACTTTATAGTCAAACCACCGAATAAATGCACAATCATGCTCTCTAGCAAGCCACATGAAATTGGCTCGAGGATATTTTCTCTTGATAAAATTGGTGTGTTTAGTTGTATAAATGCCCACTTCATCAATGTTGAATGAATTTTACAAGTGTGCTTATTCCCACAGCTCACGACCAATTCCTTTTGTCGTTCTCCTAAAGTTTGTTTGCCATAATAAACATAATTTCTATAGGGAAAATAGAACCTATCTCAGGTTGTCTCCTATGTTCCTTCATAAATCTTATAAACTCATCAAGACCGCTTCTAAACTCTTTAGTGTAGAGATTTGGAATGGACTTCCAACTTTGATCCATTCTTGCGCTAAACTAATGTTGCATTGAGTATTGCATCACTCTAGTGTTAGTTAAATCAATTTTTAAATAAAATATTTAGTAATCGAGTCAAAATTACTTATTAGTTTCTACAATGATATTTAGCATTTATATTGATGAATATGTACCACCTATCTCATTCTTGAACACTATTCTCACTAGTAAGTGTATAATGCATGTTTGCCTTTCAAGAATATATTGGAAATATATCCCCATTGTTCTCCAAGTACACTGATGTGTATGGGAAAATACCCACCTACATATGTACCCAAAGAACAAATAGGGAAAGGACTATCAAAATATTCTAAAAAACCAAACACACCTTATACACTCACATCCTAAGCAAGATTGAGTGTTCAAGAATAGTCACAAATCAAGGATCACCTAAGATTTACTCTTAATAAGTAAATCTTAGATGGGTTTCTAGGCAAATAAGACAAATGTATTTATCATTCATATTGATGAACCTGTAGCACCTATATCATTTTTGAACACTTAATCTCACTACTAAGTGTATAATGAGTGTTTGGATTTTAAGAATATTTTAGGAGCATTTCCCCATAGTTCTCCAAGTACACCAGTGTAGATGGACAAATTGTGGGTATGTTTGCCCAGAGAGCCAATCATATGATGATTGGAATGTGGCATTAAATACCTGATTTGATAATAGTAAAGGTAATTCCAACTATTATGTTTGTCTCAGTCATGAGATGATGACACATACATACTACTAGATGTCCAAAGAATGATGTTACTTTATGATGTATGTCTTCAAGTACATGAGTTGAATGATAAGATCATATGGATGCTAAGAGTACATACATTCTTGTTATGTCCCTAGTCAGGTATTACTGTGGAAGCAAAATAGACAATAGTGATACATAAGATTAGAGTGTGTGTTGAATGATTATAGAATCTCATTAGTCATGATATGTGATATCAAGTCAAACACACATGTACATGTCATAGAATAGTGTACTGGACAAACCCACCATGAGAGTGATACATGGAGACCATGGAATGGTAGTTAGAATAATCTCTCATAGTGATAGTGGTGATTGTGGTTCTTAGACCTGAAGTCACTACATTCATCACATGTCGTTCGGTATAATTTGACATCATCCAACATAATCCTAAATAAGGATTACATAATAGTGATGATTGGGTAGTTGTGATACATGGGGATTTGAATGTGACTGATGTAGATGGGATTTGTCCTTCCTACATGAGATTGATATCCATGTATGGCCGTACTCATGTGATTCAATGTGTGATATGTGAACTCCCATGCATCTTAGACAGTCTGCTCTAGTTCAAGGAACATGGGATTGAACATTGAGAGGATGACGATTCCATGCCTCGAGTTCAATCTGGATATCAGAGACAAATGAACTATATGATCACAATAACACTAATCACAGATTGTAGTTTGAAGTTGTTCTCCAACTTTTTGAATTACTTGGATAGCAATGATGTGTGACTAGGCACCACTCTTTGCTTGTGATGTCATAATATAGTTATGGACATTCACTGTTGACGTAATTCTAGACTTATAGGGTCATATGCATAGGATACACTTGGATTGAAGGAGTTAATTAATGAATTATGTTTCTATTGATTACTAAAGGGGTTTGGGTATTCAATTAAATAGATGAGGTTTGAAATTGATTGACTGGACTCTGAACCGACCTGATCAAGTGTTGAACCAATCGATTGGAGTGTCATGTCAATTGGAATCAATATTGAACTTTTCCTGAACTGGACAAGTGAAATAACCATTTCACTTGTGAAATGACCGTCTCACAATTTGAAAGGATTTTTTCACCATGTGAGGTGACTGGTTCACCCTTCGGGTCACCCGGTTCAGATGCCAATTTGATTGGAACAAGGATCGATATTGATGTCATGTTTATCATTAATCAGACATTGAATACTAATGTGATTCAGAATAAGAAACTTTGCAAACCAACCAGTTCACTTAGTTAACTACCTGGCTCATGCACCAATAGATCAGTTGGGTGTGTAAACCAACCAGTTTCCCATTTGCAAATTCTAGAAAATTCATGATTATGGACCCCTCTACTCCCACATAGATCGGGAACCCTGACCCTGGCCTCCACTATAAATAGAGGGGTACCAGTGGCTTCTCAACACATACAATTTAGAATCAATCTTTCTGACAATTGTTGTCCACTCTGGTCGTGGTAACCAATAGAGAGCCCGAGCCAGTCATACCCTTTAAAGGGAGGGATAGAAAGGGAGAGAACAACTGAGAACAATTGTGGGAGAGCATGTTGGTGACTAGTATGCCGATAGAAGGGGACAAATCCTTCCTGTTGGCTCTAGTAACACAACATGTAGTTCCCGGTGGTCTGTACAGACTACTCTAGAGGCAGGAGGTTGTTGTCTTCCACTAGGAGGACATCGTCAACCATTGTTTGTGGTTCTGTACTAGGAGACTGGTGGAGACGACTGTTCGAGTGATGTTGCCATTGAAGGAGCGTGTTGCTTCCTAAAGAAGAAGAAGAAGCACGATGCTACTACAAGGGTCATGTCTCTGAACTTTCTCCAGGTCTAGGTATAACCTTGCAAACCTTCCTTCCTAGATACATTGTTTTTGATGCAATCTTGCTATCCAGGGGAATTATGCTTTAAATTTTTGTTTTCGCTGCCTCATCTGTCGCCTCGATTGTCCTACATAAATATGCACCTATACACATGAACCTAAAAAACAAACAAGGAAAGGAATATCAAAATATTCTTGAAAACCAAACACACATCATGCTCTTACTTCCTAAGTGAGATTAAGCGTTTAAGAATAGTCCTAAATTGGGGATTTTTTAGATTTCTCCTAATGAGTAAATCTTAGATGGATTTCTAGGCTAACATTGTTTAGGATTTAGGGTTTATGGATTAAGGTTTAGGAATTAGTGTTTAGGGATTAGGGTTTATATATTCAGGTTTAGGGTATAGGATGTCGGTATATTTATATCACTTCCATTCTAGGTCAAGTTAATTTAGATAAATTCATATCGATTCATTGTATTAACTTTTAGGTGTAATTATATATACATACAATATTTAAATTAAACAATGCAATCAACATAGAGAATAAGGGAGAATTCATCATACATACATCTACACAGTTATACATTCTAGAAGCAAACAATTATACATGCATCCACACAAACCAAACAAGCAATTCTACATGCTAGACAAACAAAATAATCAATTATTATCAGACCCCATATCTCATATCTCTATTAAACATAGGATTAATGTTTGAGGTGATTAAGTTGGAAAACACAAATATGGATAAACTGTTTCTTTTTCTTTGCATAACTTTGTAAGTATTGAAACAAAGATAAATTCCTTCCATACAAAAACCATCTTATAATTAAATCAAAAGAACTTTTCTTATTCATCACTTGATATATCAATACATTCTAATACATGAGTCACATCATCATCATCATCTAAGCCTCAATCCCAACTATGTTGGGGTCGGCTGCATGGATCCTTCATTTCCATTCAGCTCTATCATGGACCATATTCTGGTTGAGATGTAGAGATTCAAAATCTCTCTTTATAAGCTCATCCCATGTTAACTTAGGTCTTCCTCTTCTTCTATTAATTGTGACTAACTCAATAGCATCACTTCGTATAGGTGCATTAGTCTGTCTGCATTGCACATGAGCATACCATCTGAGACAACTTGTCCTCAATGCTCGCCACCCCACTTTATTCCTAATATAATCATTTATCAAGTGATCTTTCTTGTCTTCCTACACATCCATCTCACCATATGCATTTCAGCCACATTCAACTTGTTGAGACCTTGTTTCTTCACTGCCCAACATTCACTCCCATAGAGCATGGATGGCCGTATAGCTATTCTATAAAACTCACCTTTTAACTTTAGAGGGATCTTCCGGTCACATAAAACTCTAGTTGCACTCCTCCATTTCAGCCATCCTGTAGTGATATCCTGTGACAAACGTCATTTTGGACATCCCCATCTATTTGAATAATAGAACCCAAGTAACGAAATTCATCAAATTTTGGTGTATCTACTCCGTCCAACTTGGCTTCATCATTCACACTGCGGGATAGGCTGAAATTGCAATGCATATACTCACTTTTGCTCCTAATAATTATCAATCCATTTGATTCCAATGTCTCTCTCCATCGTTCAACTTTATCATTTAATCCATATTTAGTTTTATCAATCAAAACAATATCATTAGCAAATAACATACACCAAGGAATATCATCTTGAACATTCTTTGTCAGCTCATCCATAACAAGAACGAACATATATGGGTTGAGTGTGGATCCTTGATGTAGCCCAACTGTGATAGGAAAAGTTGGTGTCTCTCCTCCAAGAGTCTTCACAATTACAGTAGAGCTATCATACATGTCTTTGATCAAGTCAATGTATTGGATGGGCACACCTTTTTTCTTTAAAACCATCCACATCACTTATCTAGGTACTCGATCATAAGCCTTTTCCAAATCAATAAACACCATATGAAGATCTCTTTTGCTTTCTCTATACTTCTCCATAAGCCTCCTTATAAAAAAAAATAGCATATGTTGTTGATCTTCCAGGCATGAAACCAAATTGGTTGTTTGATATCTGTGTTATAGATATTAGCCTCTACTCAATAATCCTCTCCCAAAGCTTCATTGTGTGACTCGTCAACTTTATACCTCTGTAGTTTGTGCAGCTATGAACAACACCTTTATTCTTGTAGATGTGGACTATAATACTATTCCTCCACTCAACTGACATCTTATTGGTCTTCATGATCTTGTTTAAGAGCTTTATTAACCACATAACTCCTTCATCTCCCATGTTCTTCCATACATCAATGGGAATATTATCTGGCCTGCATGCCTTTCTCATTTTCATCTTCTTCAAAGCATTCTTGACCTCAAATGGTGAAACTCATCATGTGTAAATGATATCTCTTGTATTTATGTCACACGAGTCTCTAACATTATTTACAGTATCTCCATTGAAAAGCTTATGGAAGTAATTTCTCCACTAGTTCTTGATATCATCGTCCTTCACCAACACCCTGCCATCTTCATTCTTTATGTATTTCACTTGACTCAAGCCTCTTCCTTTCCTTTCTCTTATATTACCATTATATATATATATTTTTCCCCTTCTCTTGTGTCCAACTTCTTATAAATATCATCAAAGTATCTAGACCTTGCCTCCTGAACAACCTTTTTAGCTTCTTTCTTTTCTTGCTTGTATCTTTGAAACGTTACATCATCTCGAGATTTGGGCAAGCTCCTATAGATCTCCCTTTTCATTTTAATAGCCTTCTGTATTTCATCACTCCACCACCAAGTCTCTTTGTGTGGAGGCCCACAACCTTTGGACTCCCCCAAAACCTCTTTGGCAATTTTTATTATGCATGAGCTCATGTTATGTCACATAGTGTTAACATCAGACTCCAAGTTCCAAGTTCCCTCCTTGCTGAGTTTATCATGAAAAGTCAATTTCTTTTCTCCTTTAAGATTCCACCACTTGTTTTTGCTATCTTGGTTTTTGTTATGCTTCCCTTTATTGATCTTCATGTTAATATCTAAAACCACCAACCTATGTTGGGTCATGAGTTCTTCACCATGAATCACTTTACAATCCTTGCATATATTATGATCTATCCACCTTGTAAGGAGATAATCAATTTGGCTACAATTGTGTCCACTCTTGAAAGTAATCATATAAGATTCTCTTTTCTTAAAATGGGTGTTTGCCAAAATCATATCATATGAGACTGAAAAATCTAAAATCCTCTCTCCTTCTCCATTTCTGTTGCCATATCAAAAACCACCATGAACTCTCTGTCATTGCTACTCCCCACATGGCCATTTAAATTACTCCCAATAATAATCTCCTCCTTTGTCGGTATTCCCTACATCAATTCATACATGTCATCCCAAAAATCATTCTTAGCCTCCTCGCTAAGTCCAACTTGGGGGGCATAAGCAATAATAATGTTAAAAATACTTCCTCCAAAAACAACTTTAATAGCTATGATTCTATCACCCATCCTTGTGATCTTTACAACATCATCCTTCAATATCTTATCAACAATAATACCTACACCATTTCTATGTTTATCAATACTTGTATACCAGATTTTGTATTAAGTGTCTTCAATCTCTCTACAACGTTCCCCTATCCACTTGGTTTACTACAAGCAAGATATATTGACTTGTCTTCTCATCATGGTATCCACTATCTCTAAAGATTTACCTGTCAGAGAGTCAATATTCTAAGATCCAACTCTAATCCTTATTTGTTGAACTTGCTTCTTTACCTGCCTTCTTCGGAAATGTTGTCCTTGCAATTTTTTCACTACATCTGGGCAATGATGCAGTGGAACTAGCTTCTTTATCCACACATGTCCAAGATTTGGAAAGCCTTCCACATTTTTTACTACATTTGGGCGATGATGTAGTGGGACTAGCTTCTTTACCCACACATGTCCAAGATGTGGAAACCCTTATTTGTCCTTCAACACAATTGGGCGTTGTTGTGTCGAAACCCCTTACATATTTATCACTGCACCCAGGTGTCGATGTAGTGCGTCGCTAGGTAGGGACGCTCTAATGAAATTTGTGTAAGGATCCATGTCATAGAAAGAGTGACAAAGTTTTTATGGTTGGTTGTCAACCTACCACCAACCCTCCTCCTTTACCCGGGCTTGGGACCGGCTATATTTACACAAAATGTATGAAAAAACAGGCAGAGTTAGTACATGAGTCACACACACATTAGATATATATATATAGAGTCAGGCTAGAATACACTCGAGTGTACGAATCGCACGAATACACTCAAGTGTGTTTGCATATCAAGACTATTTTTTGCAAAATGTAAACCGTTGATCTTCACCGTCATACTATAACTAGGCTACATACAAATTTTGAGCCCATTTGGATGAGGGTAAGTCACTCATCTGAGGGTAACAAAATCGACGCGCGAAACTAATTTGAAATGTATAATTTTTGCGGTCTTCATAACATGAGCTATACTTATCCAAATGTGCTCAAATTTTGCGTATGAGTTGTTCACAAGATGTTTAAGAAGATCAATGGATTAGATTTTCAAAAAAAAATTACATCATGAAAAACTACTTGAGTGTATTCTGCTCCGGATACACTCGAGTGTATTCTAGCCTGACTCTCTCTTTCTCTCTCTCTCTCTCTCTCTCTCTCTATATATATATATATATATATATATATATATATATATATATATATATATATATATATATATATATATATATATATATATATAGGCAAAAAAACCTAAATGGCACATTTTCCATTTTTTATTCCCTAAATGGCACATTCTTGAATTATTGTCCAAAATGACACATTTGCAGACCAATGCGTCCCCTGCTGGGACGCATTGCTCTCTCGGGAGGCAATGCGTCCCGAAGCCGGACGTATTATTTTTTTTATTTTTTTTTGAATTATGATACCATGTTTATTATATATACATATATATGTTAAATTGCTAAATTAATATAATCTAAATTAACTTATATAAAATTAGCCATATATTTAAAATAATATCTGAAGATAATAAAATAATAACAAAATATTATATTTATCAAAACATAATATTTATAAATGTAGATAAAAATATTCAAAATTAATATATATAATACTAAAATTATATAATAAAGTGTAAAATTATAAAAATAAAGAAAATATACATGTATTTATTTGTAAACTTAGAAGAAAAAAACTAATATAGCAATAAAAATAAGAAAATACTAATATCAAAAATAAGAAAATACTAATATAGCAAAATAATATATATATATATACATAATATATATATACATACATAATATATATACATAATATATATATATATATATACATAATATATATATACATAATATATATATGGGATTAAGAGAGAAAGATTTCTCTCCCTTTCTCCCATAATATATATACATAATACATAATATATATATACATATATATGTACAAATATTATATATATATATAAATAATATATATACATATATATACATTATATATATACATAATATATACATTATATATATATATATTATATACATATACATATATATATGTACAAATAATATATATATATATATATATATATATATTATACATATACATATATATTTATCAAAACATAATATTTATAAATGTAGATAAAAATATTCAAAATTAATAGATATAATACTAAAATAATATAATAAAGTAAAATTATAAAAATAAAAAAATATACACATGTATTTATTTGTAAACTTAGAAGAAAAAAACTAATATAGCAATAAAAATAAGAAACTACTAATATCAAAAATAAGAAAATAAGAAAATACTAATATATAAAAATAATATATATATGTATTATTTTGCTATATTAGTATTTTCTTATTTTCTCATTTTTGATATTAGTATTTTCTTATTTTTATTGCTATATTAGTTTTTTTCTTCTAAGTTTACAAATAAATACTTGTATATATTTTCTTTATTTTTATAATTTTACACTTTATTATATAATTTTTGTATTATATCTATTAATTTTGAATATTTTTATCTACATTTATAAATATTATGTTTTGATAAATATAATATTCTATTATTATTTTACTATTTTCAGATATTATTTTAAATATATGGCTAATTGTATATACGTTAATTTAGATTATATTAATTTAGCAATTTAACATATATATGTATATATAATATACATGGTATCATAATTAAAAAAAAAGAAAAAAAAAGTAATGCGTCTGGCTTCGGGACGCATTGCCCTCCTGTGGGGGCAATGCGTCCCAACCGGGGACGCATTGCCTCCCGAGAGAGCAATGCGTCCCGGAAGATGACGCATTGGTATGCAAATGTGCCATTTTGGGCAATAAGTTCAAGAACGTACCATTTAGGGAATAAAAAATGGAAAATATGCCATTTAGTTTTTTTTGCCATATATATATATATATATATATATATATATATATATATATATATATATATATATATATAGACACACACACAAATCTTTATACTTGACTAATATATACCTTTCTTTTTCTCAGCATAGGACCTAGAGTGGACATGGACTGAGACTATCTAATTCTATCTTAAAACATTGCTAACATTATTATGTGCGGAACTCTTCTAAAATATGTAGCTATCTCCATGATCAGTAGGCTCCATGACCAACAAAGTCACATAATTTTTTTTAGTAGAATGTGAGTTATTGGCTCAGTGAATGGAAATTCACCAAGTAGACAACATAACACAAATATTCTTTACTTACATATTGCAACCTAAGAAACTATTAGTTACTAACTGAATGAGCAGTAATTTAGAATTCATCAACATACTACATATTGTAAATAACTAAACAAACATTTTTGAATCTATATAATTGAATAACAAATTCATGAATCTGGCTTTTTAATCTTTGAATCACTTTATTAATGCCCTGAACCCACATGATGTGAACCACAATATGTGAAATCAGCATAGTAAGCTACAATCTCACTATACAAGACTAAGAGTTGATGCGAGATTCTAAGTCTGTAAACTAGCTACCCGGTCTGCAACAGGCCTCCCCACATTTGGCCTCAGTGGCTATATCAAAAAGCCTCTGAAAAACACTAGAGGGGGGGTGAATAGAGTTTTTAAATAATTTTAACAATTTATTGAACTCAAACAATCACAATTAAAATTGGAAGAAGGAGACAGGTGTTTAGAGTGGTTCCAACTTTAGCAAATACTAAAGTTGTCAGTCCACTACCCGGTTGCTTACCCAACCGGGATTTTGAAAGTATTTATTTTATTACCTTCTCAAAGATTTATACAAAATACAATACTTTCCTTTACACCCTTTGAACAGCCTTCACTTGAAGTAGGTGCACCAACTTTGAGGTAGCCTTCTTGAAGTAACTCCAAGCCCCCCTTGAAGTAGCCTTCCTCTCTAGAAGTAACCTCCCGTTGCACCAGCCTTCTGAAGTAGCTCAAAGTCACCTTCTTCACCAAGAAGAACTCCACCCTCTCCAATCAGCAGCCTCCAACCTAGGAGTAGCAAGGAGAGTACAAACGGTAATAGAGAACAAGAAAGGAAAAAGGAAATTACAACTTATCCTTTATAGCCCAAGGCTTGATTTGCCTAGATCAAGCGTATAGATCTCCTAACCAAGTGTATGAACTTGTGATTGCAGTGGGTAGGAGATACTAGCCTATAGGACATGAATTTTGAGCTAAGGAAGGAAGTAGCCAATTGTCACAATGCTCAAATTGCTCACAAATAGATTGCTCAAAGTATGCTCAAGGATTTCTCAAGTGTCACAAGTGTGTTTTAGTGTCCTATGGCTTGTCCTATTTATAGAAATGGCCTAAGGATGCTTAAGGACGTTCTAGACAACTACTAGGGGTTTCTAAGTGCTTAACTAGCCGTTAGGTACAAGTTTGTTGCTTTAACAACGACTAATTAATTAATTCTGCAGTTGCTGTCAGAGACCATCTCGGTCGAGGAATGGTCGACCGAGACACCTACTCGGTCGAACTTTTGTCGACCGACAGGCTCTCTGGATCAAGTGATTTGCAACGTTTATCTCCAACTACCAACTACCTTGTCAGTTGTGTCTAACGGCTACTTTGGATCTTTCTCGGTCGAGAAGATTGTCGACCGAGAGTGTCTCGGTCGAGGAGTTTGTCGACCGAGATTGATCCTGTTTCAATGTTTCAATTTAGGCACTAATTATATGTATGAATGTGCATATGTGATCCTATTTAAAGGGGATGACTTATCTAAATGTGGTGTTTAGCTAGGGAAGATCTAACGCTTGATTTACATGCAATCTAAGTACTTGTACATTATATATTTGTACACGTTTTTACAAAGCTATTACATTGCATGAAAACATAAACATGTAAGCATATGGATTTCCCTAGTTGCTTTGTCATCCACCTTGTTCCTGCACACTCAAGTAGCTCGTTAGATCAATAAGAATGAAATGTTTGTCATAATCAAAACAAAGGGATTTATAGATGTCCATTTAGCCAACAATCTCCCCCTTTTTGAAGATGACAAACATTTCCAAAAAATATAAATAAAGGAAATATAAACCATATGAGTTTCATACCTGAAGATTACCTTTTGTAGTCATTCTTGTTTTGCAACTAAGTGCTTGGCCTTTTTCATTATGAAACTCAATTATTATAGTTTTGATCTTTATTTTATTTTGATATTCTTTTCTCCCCCTTTGTCATTTCAAAAAGATATCCATGTTGAATATTTAATATTACTTCTCCCCCTTAATTTTATACTATGATCCCCTTTAGATAGATATCCCAAGGTATAAGTGCTTTGCAATAGATGTCAATTTAGCCATAACTTTAACTTTTAGATATTTGCAAAGATTTTCATCCTTTTTGATTTATTTGTATTTATTACTCCCCTTATTTTGTATGCTCTACAATAGTCTTATAATCCAAATTCAAATGGTGCCAAAAAGATATCCATTATAAAGATAACCAATTTCATTACAAGCATGAAAAGATAGCCAAAACATGTAAAGATAACCCATTTATTAAAATTTTGCAAAGATTTCATTACAGCTAATACAACTCCAAATCTCACTGGAAAGACTTAAGAATTACATCAACATCAGGGTCTTTCCCAAGAAAAGGCTCAGCTCCATAATACTGGACTAAAGTTTGCCACTCCAGAGCACCTGTCTTGGTTAAGGCATATGCCTCCAAGAAGGTTGGAACACGATCAAATCGGAAATGAGCAGCAATATCTTGTAGTTGCATTGATGAAAACTGAGTATGCGTGAGATCTGTAGATGGTGGAGGTGGAGGTTGATAGTAATTGTAAGATGGGTTATATGGATTGAGCATGCCAGGATTTAAAGAATAAGGATATTCATCTGGTTGGTTTGGAGAAAGAGTTTGCATTCTTTGGTTTAGATAAGTCATGGCATGATGGTTATAATCTAGTTGTTTACTAAGATGATATTGTGACCCAGCAACATAGGTTAGAGTGTTTTGGATGGGATCATAGGGTAGGCTGGTAGGAGGAGGTGGAGGTGGTATATCTTGGGTAGATGTCTCTCCTTCTACCCTAGCCCTCTTATGACCGAAATCAATTCCCATTTTTTCTACAGTATTCTTACTTATTTTTTGTGGTCTACGCTCCCATGTATATCCCATATCCTCAATTTGGGTCTTAAGAAAATGTTGAGTAATTTGGCATACAAGATCAGCATATGGAGGATTGCCAGAAAACTCAAGCATGTTTTTAAGAATGATGCGGATAAAATTTGTGGGAATACGTTGGATAATGGCATATATTAGACACATACGAAAAATAGGAACTTCAGACTTATTTGCTCTAGGATGTATGTTTGTTGAAACAATAAGGTTTATAATCCTAGCAGCTGGTTTGAGATTGGTAGCATAATATGTGTCCCTATCTTTGTGACAGGTTGTATTGGATTGAAAAATGGTCCTTTTGATGTCACTAAGACTAACGGTATGGTTATCTTGGGAAAATTGATTAAGTGGGTTTCCAGAGGTAAGGTCAAGGGTGTCTTGATATTCATCTATGTCAATATTTAGCATGTCAAGAATATCCCCTTCAGTAAATCGAAAGCTATGCCCATTGACCATAGTATAGAAGAAGATGGTTTCATTTTCAGAGTGGGAGATGAGGTTAGCATAGAATTCATTCACTACCTTGATGGAATAGGAAGGGAAAGAAGGGTTGATGAATTCTTTTAACTTTTGCACCTCGAAAAGGTCCTCCAAGTCGACGATGTTGAGGAAGTCCATAACTTCAACTGGTCGTTGTGGGAGAGGAGCTTTAGAGGAGAGCCGTAGATAGCGATCACCAGCATCTCCGTCGACGAAGGCAATGTCGTTGATGATCGTCAATGGTGGAGTAGCCTCCCTGTGTTTCCTGCCAGCGATCTTCTTCTTTCCACGAGCAGAGGATGATGCCATTGCGTTGCTTGAAGGTGGAGAAGAAGCAAGGAAGTCTTGGGAATGAGGATGCTAAAGATTTGCACAAGAATTCACTAGAGAGAGCTTATGGAAACAAGAATATGAAAGTGTGAAGAAGTGACCCGTTTTTGGTCCTTTTACCGCAACAGTCATATTCTAGACGCGCCACTTCGGCCGTCCAACGGTCGACTTGCAACGGTCGGCCGTTAACGGTAACGGTCAGATTGCAACGGTCATATCCCAACGGCTCTTTCTCGGTCGAGCAATTGTCGACCGACACTGTCTCGGTCGAACAATTGTCGACCGGAAGTGTGTCCGATGTTAGTTCTGTCTAGATTCTGTCGGTCGAGAGAGGTGGGCAGACCGAGAGGTTTTCGGTCGAAGATTCGTCGACCGACAGACTTACTGGGTATGAATTTTTTAAGCTGATTTTTAATGCAAATGATAGACTGATTTTGTAGAGCACATATATATATATATTTTTAAGGGAGTAATTTTATGATTGACAATATTGGGATAATTTTGTGATCATAAATTGATTTTGATTTTAATCACAATAAAATGATATTCAAATAGTTATTGTGTCAAACTTATTTTAGGTCGATTTTGACTACGACCATAGCGCCCCTTGGTCAAATTTCATTTTAACCAAGAGGCAGATTTTTCAAATTGAACATTATGAAGTATAATATCTGCATAAGTTTTGATCAAGTTGAAGCATAATACTTAATATGAAAACATTTGTCCTTTTCTTAAAATATAGGCTTTGCTGTAGTAATATGAATATCAAATTTGTTTAGTATCCTCATAAGATTCTTTACTAAAGGCACACTAAATATCTCAAGTCTTTTAAAGATACTAATTGAGAGATTTTATCTTATGTGTTGCAAGCATAACATATTACCAATAAAGCATTTGCTTGCCTATATATATATATCATCACGGATCCATGCAGACAATTATCTATCCAAGCTAATCACAGTACCAAATGGTGAAAGCATATCCATGATGTAATAACAGAACAATAACAGTAAATGATCACCTGATTTTAATCACATGATTTATATATGGATAGTCCAGAAAATAAGGAAATCATGTGAATAATGATAGAAAATTTTCTTTTCATTAAACTAAGCATAATCTCAGTTTAAACTTAAATCACTTAGGGAATAAACTAATATTAATTTAAATTTGATGATTTCCAAAATAAATATTCAATCATGAATAGATAGAGATTTTTATCAAAGAATTCAGCAATTTTGCAACAGATTGGAATTCAGTGACATGCTCGGTCGATAATTTCTCAACCGACAGTATCTCGGTCGACAGTCTCTCGACCGACAATATTCTTGAAACTGTTAATTGCTTCCAAATAAAACATAACTATGCAAGTTAAATATTTAGATACTTAAATTTATTTGTTATCCCATTATGTTGAGTTGAGATAGACGTAGAATTATGCAACTAAGGTTTTTGGGTCATATCTCAACTTAATTGCATTTATTTAGTTTGGAGGTCTTGGAACCCAAACTAACTTGACATCTTTTCTCTTATAAGGACATGAAAAGGAATAATGACCAAGGCGCAAACAATAATGACAGCATATCGAGTCAACCTCATATCTTTTTCTATGGTTGTGTTCAGTGTTGTTCTTGGGTGATGATGTTCCTTTAGGTACATATATAGATTGTTGTGTTTGTGACTTTCTACAACTAGGTTGTTGATAGGATTTCCCTTTAGGCTTGTAACCTAGTCCTCTTCTCCCGATTTGATGATAGGGATTATCTAAGATTTTATCAAGAATGCCATTATTATTCAAATTACTAACTTTTTGTTGTAACTTGGCAATCTCTTCCATTCTCTTCATGATATCTAGTTTTGCTTGATCTAGATTAGATGACAATAAATTTCTTTCTTTGACAATAGAATCATAATCTAGATGGTTGCATAAAATGGGTTGTTTTTGAAGATCATTCACTTGACTTTGCAAATTATTCTTCTCTAAAGAAAGTAGATTACAATTTGCCTCTATAGATTTTATCTCAATATCATGATCTTCAATGATCTTTTTAAGATCTTCGTTTTCAGATGTAATAGCAAGAAGCTTAGCATGTAATTCATCATTTGCTTTATTAGATTTCTTTAATTTCTTCTTGCATTCAACATATTTAATATGTGTTTCTTCAAGGCTAGCAACTAGTTCTTCTTTAGATAAATAAAAAAGACTTACCTCTTCTTCATCTTCCTCGCTAGTTGTAGCAATGAGACAATCTTTGTTCTCATCTTCCTTCTTTGATCTCCATGGGCATCTAGTTGTTGTGTGGCTTGTTCCTAAGCACCAGTTGCAACATGTTGTAGTTTTGTCCAAACAGCACCTTTTGTTGTGATTGTAATCACCATTACCCTCCATTCTTCAAGACCTGGTTAGGGTTCCTTGAAGCCTGCTCTGATACCAATTGAAAAACACTAGAGGGGGGGGGGTGAATAGAGTTTTTAAATAATTTTAATAATTTATTGAACTCAAACAATCACAATTAAAATTGGAAGAAGGAGACAGGTGTTTAGAGTGGTTCCAACTTTAGAAAATACTAAAGTTGTCAGTCCACTACTCGGTTGCTTACCCAACCGAGATTTTGAAAGTATTTATTTTATTACCTTCTCAAGGATTTATACAAAATACAATACTTTCCTTTACACCCTTTGAACAGCCTTCACTTGAAGTAGGTGCACCAACTTTGAGGTAGCCTTCTTGAAGTAACTCCAAGCCCCCCTTGAAGTAGCCTTCCTCTCTAGAAGTAACCTCCCGTTGCACCAGCCTTCTGAAGTAGCTCAAAGTCACCTTCTTCACCAAGAAGAACTCCACCCTCTCCAATCAGCAGCCTCCAACCTAGGAGTAGCAAGGAGAGTACAAACGGTAATAGAGAACAAGAAAGGAAAAAGGAAATTACAACTTATCCTTTATAGCCCAAGGCTTGATTTGCCTAGATCAAGCGTATAGATCTCCTAACCAAGTGTATGAACTTGTGATTGCAGTGGGTAGGAGATACTAGCCTATAGGACACGAATTTTGAGCTAAGGAAGGAAGTAGCCAATTGTCACAATGCTCAAATTGCTCACAAACAGATTGCTCAAAGTATGCTCAAGGATTTCTCAAGTGTCACAAGTGTGTTTTAGTGTCCTATGGCTTGTCCTATTTATAGGAATGGCCTAAGGATGCTTAAGGACGTTCTAGACAACTACTAGGGGTTTCTAAGTGCTTAACTAGCCGTTAGGTACACGTTTGTTGCTTTAACAATGGCTAATTAATTAATTCTGCAGTTGCTGTCAGAGACCATCTCGGTCGAGGAATGGTCGACCGAGACACCTACTCGGTCAAACTTTTGTCGACCGACAGGCTCTCTGGATCAAGTGATTTGCAACGTTTATCTCCAACTGCCAACTACCTTGTCAGTTGTGTCTAACGACTACTTTGGATCTTTCTCGGTCGAGAAGATTGTCGACCGAGAGTGTCTCGGTCGAGGAGTTTGTCGACCGAGATTGATCCTGTTTCAATGTTTCAATTTAGGCACTAATTATATGTATGAATGTGCATATGTGATCCTATTTGAAGGGGATGACTTATCTAAATGTGGTGTTTAGCTAGGGAAGATCTAACGCTTGATTTACATGCAATCTAAGTACTTGTACATTATATATTTGTACAAGTTTTTACAAAGCTATTACATTGCATGAAAACATAAACATGTAAGCATATGGATTTCCCTAGTTGCTTTGTCATCCACCTTGTTCCTGCACACTCAAGTAGCTCGTTAGATCAATAAGAATGAAATGTTTGTCATAATCAAAACAAAGGGATTTATAGATGTCCATTTAGCCAACAGCCTCCTCTAAACATGGGCAATGTTCAAGAAATCGGTCAATGTGGCCACATATGTGGCTTCTTAAGCACTTTACACAGAGGGCTGCCCCACATATGTCAAATTGGATCACTATGCAGACTAGGCCTAATTATGTGGCCAATTACCCATTTGCACAGGGAAGTAAATTAAAGTGCAGGATTGAAATTGAGTTTAAATTAATAATGGAAGTCACTGAGGTAGAATCTGGTTTCATCATCATTACTCACACAAGCACATTCATAACATATCCAGGCTACATAAATCTATTCAAATGGAGCAAAAGTAAGATTCCACATGTTAGGTGTGGGAAATTGCGTAGATATCTCTTTGAGCTCAATGTCTCATTACCCATGCGTCATGTATCTGTTATTGTAGAGACATCCTTTATGAAGTTCTCATTCGGGAGTCAACCAAGTTAAATGATATTAAATTTCTAAGCATTGAAGTTCTTGTAACAAAGGAATATAATAGATCATGCCAAGCGGGTGATCAATCGACAAAACATGCATCGAACGATTAACATTAAATTGAAAGAGTTATATACAAGCCATAGAACATAAAAATGGACATGCAAGAATGGGTAGGGGGTCTAGTCCCCACACCCAAGGAGAAGGACTAATCACTCTTCATGAAAAAATAAAGAAAATAGGGGAGAAGGAAAGATCAACCATAGTCATGGTGGGAAGAGGAATTGTGGCCTGGTGTAGTAGCTATCTTCTCCCCAATGAAGAGGATGATCTAGTTGAAGAAGGATATGACACTGGTGGAAGTATTTGATTAGGTTGATATATTCTTCAATTCTTCATTCCTAGAACTCTGGTTTAGCAGAGAGGGGGAGGTAGATGGATGGGCAGTGAAGGTTTCCAAGATCCAACAATGTTAGTGGTTGGATGATGGACTCGACAAGGTGTAGATGGAGCGAAGGTGTTGTAGCGACACCATAGGTGGCTTATGGATCATGACCGATGATCAACTTCGTTGGATGGGCACATAGCAACAACCTTTTGATATGATAGAGAATAAGAAATCCCCGTCAATGGAGGAGGGGGTTGGGTATTTATAGCTTTGGAGTACATAGCAGTAGGGGACTATCAAGGTACAATGATATCTTCCCGTCAGTTGACGGGTGTGAAAATGTCACTGGTCAACGGATTTGTGTTCAAGCATTGTCAGGTAGTCTTCTAGCTGGTCTGGAAATTTCCTTCAGGGTAAGGGTCAAAGAAGAGGTTCGTGCAGGGATCTCGTCAAGCTAGACCTACCCGCTCATCGAGAAACATACTCGTCAAGCAGTAGCTTGCGGACACGATGTGGGGAAATGAGTTCTGACCAACCATCGGTGCTTGGCCTACTCGTCTAGTGATGATTGACAAGTCGTTAGAGGATTTTCAGACATTGAGTCATGCAACAATCTCACCAAGCATCCAGTCCTACAACAATCTCATCGGGCATATTTTTTGTCAGTCAATGAGCCATCAGGCATGGATGACAAAAGGATAGAGAGAGTCCCATCAAGGCATGGTCGATGTTGGGTACAGATCCCATTTGTTGACATTCATTTAGGCCAGGAACAAACCCACCTTGGGGTGGGGCATTTAACGTTCCTTTGGAGGTCTACATTGATGAAGGCTTAGGTCGACATGCCATGCGTCGATGAAGGGACTGATCATGGAAATTCCGGTCCAAAATATCAAAAAAGTTCATAGGAACACTGTGGCCTAAGCTAGTGCACATGTTGTGATGCTTAATCCTACATGGAAACCACTGGATTTGAGCAAAACCCTAAATATTCACATAAAACTAGGCAAAACTATGTAGAAGCTAGATCAAAGGCAATTCAAGGGATCTAACTGCAAAATTGGATCAAATACGATAAAACTAAGATGAATATGCATTCATCAACTACCACCTTGCTTAAAACTATATTTTAACTAAGAAATAATGACTAGGGATAAGATCGACTACTAATACACAAGACAAAGATAATTGGTATTTATACAAGAACTACATGATGTGGACCTTACTAATGGAGAGGAATAAAAAGGGAGAACAAAATACCAAAGGAATCGATCCATGTTGTTGAGAAACATCACGTAGATATAAACTGCATCCAAGAAAACTTTAAGTAGAGTGGGGATAAGTGTTATAACCTGGTTTTTCACATGTAATGAAATAAGTGAAATGCAATTATTTTAATAAAAAGGGCATACTGGAAATTTGATGTGCTTTGTTTTGAAAGTATGGGTTTTCCTTGGAAAATTCCCTTTAATATGAATTTTGTGGTTTCTACTATTTTTGTTGATCCAATAATGGATATAAGGGAAAAGGAAAAGAAGAAAATACAATATAAGAAAAAGGCAAAAGATAAATGGATAGTAACTAATGTACTCAAGAGAATTGTGTGGAAATCTCTAGAAAGTGGTATGGATGACCACTAATGGTTGGATTTCAATTTCACATGATTTCTAATAGAAAAGCCATCAAATTTTAAAAAATAGAAGAGATAAGAAAGAGAAAAGGATTATTTTAATTCATAAAAATGCGCCTTATAAGGGGAATACTTGCATATTAGGAAAATTCCATTTTCTTTTTGATTTATGGCCTCAAACTTTGCCCACACTTAGATAAAGAAATTGAAGAATTTCCCTGAAAATTTGGGATTAGAAGGACTTAAGGATTGATAAATATGAATTAAGTAAGTTTCCCAAAGTGAAGAGGATTATTGGGAAAGGAATTAAATTTCACAAATGTTTCTTTTCAGATTTAGATGAAGGGCATGAACCCTTCATTATTTATGTGGCACTCTGGTCTTCAGATCAAGATCAAACCACTCCCATATCATCATCTACCTTGACTAGAACAGACAACTGAGGGACAATTAGTTCCTTCTCATTTTCCTACCTTTTTCTCACCCAGATCAGTGGGAACACTTGGAAGGTTTCCAATTGTAATGAGGAGAGGAATCTAGACAGGATGATCCCTGCTTTTACCCCATTAGCAATCCATAATGACTTCCCACCTTTGACGGCGAAGGGCAGACTCCATAGTTGGAGGATTTCGCCTTGGCCCTGCTATATAAGGCACCCTAATTCCACCTAGCGAGAGTATGAAAACCCTCACGCCTAAAGGATACTTTCCTCACCTTCAATTTCATAGAAATCTCTACTCTTCCCTCACATTACCTCCCCATGCTACACAGTAAGACTCCTCCTTCCTTTCTCCTTGCTCTGACCTCCTCCTAGTCAATTGTGACCACCAGGGAGTTTGATAAAGCGGGTTGAAGAGGAAGGCACAACTTCTCGCTACCCCAAGTCTTGGAGATGTGGGGTCAACCTTTGAGTCAACTTGTCTAGGAGTAGATCGCGAGAAAGAGGGGTGGGTCTAGGTTAAGAAGAGGGTCGATGGTTTTACCATCGTGTCCCTGACAAGAATAAACCCCAGGCTCAAGGACATAGGGGCTGAAGCGTCTTGCTTACCTGATTCACATGGAGGGGAGACACACTGCTCACATGGAGCAAACTACCACACAGCCAACACTAGTTTGTTGAGCCCAAGCCAAGTGGAAAAAGGATAAAGATCCAACTTTTCTGACATGGCACTCTGTTAGTGGTCCAAAGGTAAATAAATTGAATAAATCATAACTAATTTTTGATAACTTGGATGGCAACATATTATATATGATTATTACTCAAAAAAATACAAGGAATTCAATAAAAATATAATCAAGACCTAGATCTATCTCTAGTTCAAAAAGTACCCAAAGATTCCATCTTTAATGTGTTAATTATATAAGAACCCTATTTTCTAGATTTTTGATGATCATCATATGTTGAATGGATCTTTTAGTCAAAGATTGACCTTTTTGGTAAAGAGTATAAATTGGATCTAATTTGAGAGTAATTATCCATGAAATGGAGAATTAGGGTTTCCTTGAGATCAAAAGTGCAAATATTGATAAGATTAGAGTTCGTAAACCAAAAGTGCATGAAAAAAGGAAATTAAGGTTTGGAAAACCAAGATCCTAATAAAACCCTAACTTGGACCCTAAGTCAATACTAACGGTATATTTTGGATAAAATAATAATACATGGGTATTATGCTTTAATTTCAGGACAATTGCCTGATTGATTGCTCTTGTTATCTTTTGCTTGGACATCAAGTACTCCTAAGAAAGGTTTGTGGCTACACCTAAGACTACTTGTTTTAGTTTGTTGATGTTTCTCCAAGGATTGTTGAATGTGGACTGCAAATAAATGCTTGCTTGTTTATTTATTTCCTTCAAATCTATAAAGTCACTATGTATATCACATTATATGTTTATAACTTGCTCGAACCTTTCGTACCAACTCTAAAATTATGAAAATATTGAGAATGACCACACGACAGATTTGGAAGGTCACATGAGGCACATAACTTTAGATCGAGGAGGTGGCTGACCAACATGGAACCTAACTCTAGATTGAGAAGGTGGCCTAACGTCCACTGCAAGAATAAGATCCTGCAAGGGTATCCCAGAGGTTGAGTAAAAATAGGTTGAGAAGTTATGAAGAAAATGCTAATTTTCTTTCTGTAACAATAATTGCTATGAATATGTTGTTACAACTAGATATGAACATTTCATTTCCCCCACATACCAATATAACTTGTTATACTAATCATGTTTTGGATTCACAATGCTTTAGGTTAATCTACTGATAACCTATAATTATTGATGAAAGATGGACACTCATGAAGAAGGCATCAAACAAAGAAATGTAATGTAATTCTTGGAGATGTAGGTAGATAGTTGTACTCAATATGATAAACTTTAGAAATCCATATTTTGTAAACCATGTTGGAAAATTTATGTTTTATCCTATATCAAACTCTTATTTCAATATAGTGGAAATTTATTAACTATTTTTGGTTATTTGATAAACCATCGGTCCCGTATCTATGGTAACGGCCCTTGCCCTCTCGGTCCACCTGAATAGGGGATAATAGGGGGAGGGGGTCATTACATTTGGTATCAGAGTTGGTTTACCATTTAACCTATAATATTTATTAAATGTTAAAGAGTTTTGTAGAACCCAAAGGTAATTATTAGACTATTTTCCAAAGACGATGGTGTCTAAAGGACCACGATCTGGGGGTTGGTAATGTTTTCCTCCACACCGCTAGTTAGCTATGAGAACTCCCGGACCTATGCATACGACCTGGCAAAACTCTGAGGATTTCACTCAAAATAAAATACCTCTAGGAGTTTTCATCTACTTTCATATCTTCTATACCTCCTTCACTCACTAAACCCTAGGTACATGTAACTACTCTCTTGATATCCTTATAAGAACTAGGGTTAGGGATATTAAGGATTAAGGCATCCTCTGCCAAATAATAAAATGCATGTACACAAGATGTTATGGACATAATTTTAGAGCGTCTAGAAATACTCTAAAGGTGTTGGGGTATGGTTCCTAATCTTAAACAATGGAGAGAGGAAAGAGAAAAAAATAAGGAGTTCATCCATGCATGCATGTACGTTGAGTACGGCATGCAGGATACAGATGTAGGTTGAATGTACATACAAAGGATGGAAAGTATGAAACCCTTTAGTGCAACTTTTAGGATTGGTGTGCCAACCTAAGTGGGTCAACCCAAGAGTGGAGAAAAGACCTATGAGGGAGTTAAACCCTAAGATGGGGTTATGACCAGAAAGTCTAAACTCCTTCTGGTAGGAACCCTAATAGGAAGTGTGTCCCCACACAAACACAAGTAGGAGGTAGACACACATCTACATGAAAGCAAGTGACATCAAGACATGAGATTAGTTCTAAGCCAGAGGGTTATTGTCTGTTAGATCATGAGATAGGTTTACTAGATGGAATGGATGAGGAGTTTAGTAATGAGGTTTATGATGACCACAATCAGATTTGAAAATTTGACTTTAGTTTTGGAATTTTGGACAATAAGATCTGATAATACAAGTGTGTGTGCTTTTCTAGATAACATAAACTAGATGAGGATAATATGTGAATCTACAGGAGCCTCAACCTCTTGTACAAAGGGGAACCTCTAGTGCTAGGACATTTATGGGGTGAACTCCTGAGAGAGTGAGACCCAGATAGAGAAGGTTGAAAGCCTAGACTTCAGGACAATTATGAGAAATATTTGTATGATATGTCCTAATCTAGAGTGAATGAGTTGAGTTACTATAAGCATATCCATAGAGGCTTGTTGTACCCTAGATGTACTTGGAAGGAGCAAAGCCTAGAGATAGAGAATGAGTCTTGTTATATAGATGTGTAGATGATATGAGTACCTACCATCTAAGTGAAGGAAAGAGAGTCCCCAGATCATAGAGAGGTACATAATGGTAATATGTTGCAAAGCCTCGTACTCAAATTGGTAGCCCCTTGTGTAGGACTCTAAGGGTTGTTTACGTGAAAGACAAAGTTGGGTAAGAATATTTTGTGAGTAGGAATCTAAGGAAAAAATGACATATCATGTTTTGGCTCATTATGTTCTTGAGTGGCTAAGTCATGCAGTTAAGATGACCAATGCTAAGGAGGTAAACCTGAGGTTCCAAGATAAAAGAGGGGAAGTGGTGGTATCTAGTGAATATAATGCTCACAAGGTTGAGTGAGTTCATAGAGATTAAGCATGGCACCCACTCAAGGTTTGGGTTGAAGGAAACCCCACTTGGACTGCGATATATGTTTGATGATCCACTCACACAAGTTGGTTTAGTAGTACCATGCTATTATATGTAAGTACCAAACTGGTCCAACCTTGAGAAATGATGAATGGATATGGCATAATGAAAAACTTAGAAATGGTTTAATGAGTTCTCTACTTGCTATTGGTTAGTCACATGCATGAAATATGATAAAGGAAAGTGATTACATAACTCCAAGATGAACATGTAATAAGGAACACATCCTAATACGTGAAAGTGAAAATACGATAATGACTCTTAAAATATTGAACATGGTTGCAGTTGAAGAGAGGGATAGGTGGTGAATAATTTGCCTTCTTCTGAGTACACTTTATCTATTTTGTCTTAGTATATGGTATGGATTGAATAATGTACTTGGCATATGACATTAGATGGTGTTCTTGAAGACCTGAATACAAGAGATATAATACATCAACCTCATTATATCCAAACACTTCTATTTGTAGTAGTAAGGTACCAGAAGTGATCCAACTCTAGAGTGGTAGATCATAAGATATAATGACATAACTCTCGAGTAGAAGATGAATGGATGATATAATGGAAATATGCCTAAAAGACATGTTCCTTCTAAAAATATAAATCGTAATACAAGATTGTTTCTGTTGGTTTCTAATAAATGCTAGTTTTATTTTGTCCTGGGATAGGACGTTCCCTAGAAAGGGGGAATCCACAAATCAGTTTAAGAATGAAGTAACATAAAATGCCACATAAAACTTGAGGGATTAAGTGCATAATGCCCAATTGCACACAAATGCAGTATGATTCTTGGAAACCCACGTATGACCATCTCTAAGGGACATGAAGAAAAGTCACTATGGAAGTGACTGATAGAACGTGACCAAGACCCGATGGGTACGTATCCATGAGCCCAATAAAGGTGCATAAATAAAACTATGGGTCCCGTAAGAGATGAAGGAAATCTGGGTGAAAGAATTATAAAGGATATAATGTTCTTGGATATTATCAAAGAAACCTCAAGTAAAATGTGTGATGAGATAAAATAAAGTTATAACATCTCAATGAAACCCTTTAGAAGGGTAGCGCCACAAGTCAACCCTAAGATCTTGTAGGATGATTACAAGTATGAAAAATTGATGAGGATGAGGAAAGATTATGTGTTTAGGGGTCAAGAGGATATAATTTTAAAGGCACCTATACCCTATAAATCTTGAGGAAATGATTAAGGTTGATAATATATGAGATGTGTACAGGATGACATGCGATAATGTTTGGATAAGAATCTTAAAAATGAGTTATGCAGAAAACTCAAAGGTTAAGAGAAATGTTTTCCTGTATGTGCACATGGAATTAAGGGAATAATGGTATTCATGGTTCAGAGTCATGTGAAGAATGATTCAACCTAAATTCAAAATTGAAATGGTAATGGGTAATGCACTATATCTACTCTTAGAATTGTATGAGCTTTGTATTTGGACTACAACCAAATTCTTATTTCATCTTATTATGAGTGTGAGAGATGACGCAGACACATGCCATATTAGAAATGAAAATTATATGAGGAATAAATACTTAAGTTGAAACCCTTTTAGGATAACCAAGAATTTGAGGTATTACCACACTCTTATGGGAGAATATTGAATAAATGGTTTAGAAACCTAGGCGTACAAGGTAACTGCCAAATTCAAATTTAAAATGAGGATATATTTATCATATGGAATTAGATTTCTGTAGGTATAAAGATTGAATCTGGTGATCAAATTAATGGATGCAAGAGTTGAGGTACCAAATAAAGACCAAGCCTGACTTGTTGACTGGGCTTCTAACAGCCTGGGTGGATGATCCATAGTTAGATGAGATAAAGGGTTCTATGGAGAAGACTCAGACACATCTCTTGGTGGGTCTGAATGGTGGAACCCGATATTAAAGTCATATTTGAAGTTCTTGAGGATTCACCCTTAAAGACTTATATTTTGCAAAGGGATCATGGTTCTAAGTATACAATACACCCTAATACCACAAAAATGTTTAAAGACTTACAATGATATTTCTGGTGGCCTGGAATGAAGAGAGACATAGTAGCATATGTGGCCATTTGTCTCACATGCCAAATGATGAAGACTGAACACCAACGACTTCGTGGGTTAGTGTAACCAATTGAGATTCCTTGGAGGAAATGAGATCTAAACACTATGGGTTGTGGTGGACTGCCTAACTAAGTCAGAAATTTTTTTCACCTTAAAGAGTATTGCCAAAGTGACAGACCTAGTTGAACTATATGTTAGAAACATAGTTCGTCTACATGGTGTTCTAAGTGCAATTATCTTTGGTCGTGACATGAAGTTCACTTTGAAGTTATGAAAGCACGAAGAACTCAGTACAAGGTTGAAATTCAGCACAACCTATCAACCCCAGACTGATAGACAATCAGAAAGAACTATTCATACATTAGAAGACCAGATGAGAGCATGTGTGCTTGATTGAAGTAGATAATGGGAGTAGTACTTGCCCTTAGCTGAGTTTGCCTATGATGATAGCTATCAAATCAATATCAGGATGCCTCCCTACAAAGATCTTTATGGGAGGTCGTGTTGGTCACCGCTTCATTGAGATGGTTCCAGTGAGAGGACTTTGCTAAGGTTGGAAGAACTACAGTTATAAGATGACAAGGTTGCTTGATCGAGCAAGGGATGAAGAGAGCCCAAAACTGACAAAAGTCATATGTTTATGCAAAGCAAACAAATTTGCACTTCATTGTAGGTGATTATTTGATTCTAAAAATTCGCCCCCTCCGAGCTATGGCTAAGAACAGAGAAAAATTGAGTCCCCGATATGTGGGTCTGTTTGAGATTCTAGAATGGATTGGTGAAACCACTTACCATTTAGATCTACCCCCGTAATATAGTATGATGCATGATGTGTTCCATGTGTCATGTTTAAAGCACTATGTGAAGGATCCTAGCCATGTGTTGAGCATTGAGCCTATTGCACTCTGTGGGATGCTGACATACCCTGAGTCACCTATGAGGGTACTAGATACCAAGGTGAAAAAGCCCAGGTTTAAAAATATAGAGATGGTAAAGGTTCTTTTGAAGCACCATGGAGAGGATGAAACATGGAAGCTGAAGATGGACACGGAAAAGTCCCATCCTGAGTTTTTTGTATGATTAGTTGAATTTTGAGGACAAAATTCCTATAAGAGGGTAAGGATGTTATAACCTGATTTTTCACATGTAATATATAAGTGAAATGTAATTATTTGAATAAAAAGGGTATACTAGAAATTTGATGTGCTCTATTTTGAAAGTATGGGTTTCCCTTGAAAAATTCCCTTTGCTATTAATTTGTTGGTTTCTACTATATTTGTTGATCCAATAATGGATATAAGGGAAAAGGAAAAGAAGAAAGCATAATATTAAGAAAAAGGCAAAAGATAAATGAATAATAAGTAATGTACTTAAGAGAATTTTGTGGAATTCTCTAGAATGTGGTATGGATGACCACTAATGGTTAGATTTCAGTTTCACATGAATTCTAATAGGAAAAGTCATCAAAGTAAAGAAAATAGAAAATATAAGAAAGAGAAAATGATTGTTTTAATGCATAAAATGTGCCTTATAAGGGAAATACTTGCATATTAAGAAAATTCCCTTTTATTTTTGAGTTTGCCTCAAACTTTGTCCACACTTAGATAACGTCATTAGAGACTTCCCCTCAAAATTTGGGATTAAAAGAACTTAAGGATTGAGAGATATGAATTAAGGAAGTCTCCTAAAGTGAAGAGGATTATTGGGCAAGGAATTAAATGTCACAAATATTTCTTTTCAGATTTATATCAAGGGCCCAAACCCTTCATTATTTGCTTGGCGCTCTGGCAGTTGGATCAAGATCACATGACTCCCATATCATCATCTACCTTCCCCAGAAAAGGAAACCATGGAACAGTTACTTCCTTCTCATTTTTTACCTTTCTCTCACCCCGATCAGTGGGAACACTTGGAAAAATTCCCATTGTAAGGATGAGAGGAATCTGGATGGGGTGATCCCTGATTTTACCCCATTAGGAAGCCATAATGACTTACCCCTTTTGACGACAAAGGAAATACTTCACAGTTGGAGGATTTCGCCTTGGCCCTACTATATAGGGCGTTGTGGTTCCACCTAGCGAGAATATGAAACACCACGGGCCTAAAGGATACTTTCCTCACCTTTGATTTCATAGAAACCTATACTCTTCCCTCACATTACCTCACCACACTACATAGGAGGTCTCTTCCTTCCTTTCTCCTTGCTATGGCCTCCTCCTGGTCAATTCTGACCACCATGGAGTCCGGCGAAGTAGGCCGAAGAGGAAGGCACAACCTCTCACTAACCCGAGTCTTAAAGACACTGAATCAACCTTTTGAGTTGACTCATCCAAGAGTAGATTGTGCAAAAGAGGGGCGGGTCGAGGTTGAAGAAGAGGGCTGGTGGGTTTACCATCGTGCCCCTGATGAGAGTAAACCTTGTGCCCAAGGACACATGGGCCAAAGTGTCTTTCTATCATGACTCACATAGAGGGGAGAGACACTGCTCGCATGGAACAAACTGCCACTAGGCCGACACCAATTCGCTGAGCCCAAGCCACATGGAAAAAGGATAAAGATCCAATATTTTCTCGACATGGTGCTCTGTTATTGGTCCAAAGGTAATTAAACTGAATAAATCATAACTAATTATTGGTAACTCGGATAGAAACATGTTATATATGAATCTTACTTAGAAAAATACAAGGAATTTCAATAAAAATATAATCAAGACCCAGATTTACCCCTAGTTCAAAAAGTACCCAAATATCCCATATTTAATGTATTTTTTTTATAACTAGCAGGCTACTATCTGCTTATATCAAACTTGAGTTTAGAGAAGTAGGAAAATGCACAAAAAAGGAGGTCATATCCTCCGCATATTGTTTTGTCAGGAACTGAGGGCAAGGTCTGAATGAGTGACTTCTCTCCGGCTGCTTTAGGTAGTGTTTCCCAAGTAGGTCAGTAAGGTTATTGAGGTTCCTTCGGACATGATAGATAGCCTTGGGTTGGTTTCCTTGGAGTACCTCCTTAATAGCATGTACCAAGCACCGGTATTTGGGGGGTGTCCGGGACTGGTTCGTGGTCCAGTTCACTACGAGTTTGGAATCATTGAGAATGATGCAGTCGTCTAGGTTGTTTTCTTTCGCATACCTATCCCCCTTGAGAAGTGCAAGGAGTTCGCCCCTGAGCGGGTCAGTGCCCTCCAAAATCTCAACCGCACCTCATTGCCATTCACCATTGCTGCTTCGCTTGATAAGGCTGGTAGCCAATCTATTCGCATCAGAGTCCACTGCCACATCAACCTAGACCACACTTGTACTTGGATTGATCTGGATAGGAGGTGAAGAAGGTTGTTTGTAACCGTTGTTGGTGCCATTAGAAGTCATGCAAGCTTTTGTGATTGACCTCACTTCGGCTTGGCACAAAGTAGCGAGGATAGTAGGGGGTTTACTCGAGTTGTTGAAGATGAACTCGTTTCGATTCTTCCAGATCTTCCAGTAGGTAACATAGAAGAGTATGTGCCATCCATCTTTATTACTGGTTGTCTTGAGGTTATAAGCAACCCAGTCCTTGGGTGAGGTGGTGGAGAAAAAAGAAGTTAATAGGGGAGGGAGCTGCTGGGTCCACGTTCTTCTCATAGTCGCGCAATCCCAGAGAGCATGAAGTATAGATTCTTCAGTGGATGGGCATCTCGTACAGGTGTTGGAGTCTGACATATGCTTCATGAATCTGAGAGAGTTGGTGAGGAGTCTTCCCCAGTGAACCAGTCATATGTGGGTCTTGATCCTGTGGGGGAACTTGTAGAGCCCAAATCTGCTTGAAGCAACTTTCTTCAATTACTTACAGATAATTAGTAAGTACTTTGTAAGCTGACGTAGCTGTTGGTTCACCATCCTGGGTGTGGATCCAATATCTGATGTCCCTCCCGTAACTTCGTTGAGGAGGCGGCATGGAGAGAATTATTTGGGTTGTCGTTTCCTGGAACCAGGCAATAATGAAATATGTGTCCCAAGTGCCATGGTATCCAACCATGCTTGCCACCTTGAGGTCACACAAGTCCTCCAGGATAGGGTTGTCAGATCGGATTAGGGGAAGCCGACCATCCCCCACCCAGTCGTCCGTCCAAGCATTAATATCCTCGCCGGGGATTATCGCCCATTTGGAGTTAGACTGTAAGATCGGGAAGAGGCCTTTGATACTGCGCCAAGTGTGAGATCCAAACATATTGTTCTGTCCTTGCGAGGCGTATTTTTCCTTCATGAGGGCCGCCCATGGTGCTTGTATACCTTGCAAGTACTTTCAGGCTAGTTTGAAAAGAAGTGCTTTGTTGAATTCTTTAGTTTGCCGGATTCCAAGGCCTACCATGGATTTTGGTTTGGTGATATGTTTCCAGGCCACCAAGCTCATTTTCCTATGTGGTTGCGAGCCTTGCCAGATGAATCTGCAAGTAATCTGATCCATTCTATCACAGATAGATACAAGCATCTTGGTCATTTGCATGGTGTAGCAAGGGAGAGAGAGGAGAATTGATTTAGCAAGGGTGAGGCGTCCTGCCAGGGAAAGGAAACAATTTTGCCAGAGCCCAACTTGTATTTGCATCTTCTCAACCAGGTGGTGATAATGCTGCTTACTCTTCCTTATGTGAATGATAGGCATGCCCAAGTGTCTACCCATATCTTGTGTTTCTCGAAGATTCAGTCTTCTAGTGATCATGTTCCTTAAAGCCCGTGGAGTGTTGGATGAGAAGAAAATTGTGGATTTGTCTTCTGAGAGGAGCTGTCCAGATGCTAAGACAAAGGTCTTTAGACACTTCTGAATTGCTCAAGCCTGTTGGATGGATGCTTCACCGAATAACAGGATGTCATCAGTGAAGCTCACATGCGAGAAGGGAAGTTTCTATCTCGTCAGGTGAATGGGCTTCCAGTTTCCCCTATGGATTTCGGCCTCGATATACTGGCTCAGCCTCTCCATACAGAGGACGAAGAGATATGGCGAGAGCGGATCACCCTGCTTCACCCTACAAGACGGTTTAAAGGAGCCTATTGCTTCGCCGTTCCACATGACTGAGGTCTCGCCAGACGAAATGATTTATTGAATGATAGAGAGGATATTGTCAGGGGTGGAGGTTCTGCACAAGGTCTCTTCTATGAAAACCCAACTCATGTTGTCAAAGGCTTTCACCAAGTCAAGCTTCACTGCCATTGTGTATTTGTGGTTTGCTTTGGATTCCATGGAGTGAACTATCTCCTGCACCAGCGTGATGTTGTCCCCAATCTTGCGACCTGGAACAAAGCTTGATTGGTACGGGGAAATCCAGTCATTGAGATGGACTTTAATTCTATTGGCGATCACCTTAGATAGGAGCTTGGTGCTGACATTGTTTAACGAGATTGGGCGTAAGTGGGGGAGCAACTCTCAGGCGAGGGTATCTTAGGTATGAGGACCAGGGTGGATTTGGATGTTGAATGTTCCAGAGGGTGACCTTCAAAGGGGTTTCTAATGAAGTGCATAATTTGGGCCTTCATGAGAGCCCAATTAGCCTGAAGGAAGGAAACACCGATGCCATCGGGGCTGGTGCCTTAAAGGGTGCCATGGATCACAGTGCATCCCATGCCTCCTCCTCAGAGGGATTTTTGCCAAGGTCTTCCACTTCCGCTTGCGTGAGCACTGGAAAAATGCCAATGAAGCTAGCGCTTTCCATGACACTGTCTGTGGAATCCTTGCCTTTGTAAACCACAGAGAAGAAGCTAAGCACCAGCATCTTGAGGTGATCAATGTCATCCACCCAGATATCGTCATCATTCTTGAGGCGAGCTATGGAGTTTGATCTCTTTCTCGATTTCACCAAGGATTGAAAGTACCTTGTTTTGTTGTCCCCTAATCTCACCCATTCACAATGGGCACACTGCTACCATTCCTCTTCTTCTCGTCTGAGGATTCGATCCAAATCAGTTTGGAGTTGAACTGTTTCAGTTGCAGTTGCTATGTTGAAGTTGATTGCGAGCCTGGTATGGTTCCATCTGATTTTATTGCTCAGTCTGTTCTTGTCTCTCGCCGCCGCTCTCTTTCCAGAATGTTCCCATGCTAAGGCTGCCTTGAGGAAAGATGAGGCCGCCGAGAGAAGGGGCCTTGTCTTGTCCCAGGAGCTAGTGAGAAAATCCTTGAAACCCGCCTGGTTGTTCCAATTGGACGAGGTTTGCATGTGGTGGCCCAACCTCTTTATCACGTGTGGGTATGAGATGAGGAGAGGGGCGTGATCTGAGTGGTTCCATTCCAGGACATGTACAGGTTGAGAACAAGGGAGGTTAAGCCAATGAGTATTACCTAGGGATCGGTCCAGCCTCTCGTGGAGGAGACCCCGTCTGAAGGTCGTGCGAGGCCCATTGGCTCCGAGGTCTTGAAGATGGTAGTCATTCATTACGTTGATGAATTATTTGCTGTTGGCGCTGTCAAAGGTGGTGCTCCCAAACTTCTCCGATGGAAACATGACCATGTTGAAGTCGCCAATAACTAACCATGGAGCATGAATGGAGCTGGCTAGGAGTTGAAGTTGGTGCTAGAGTAAGCGGCGACTCACTCTGGTGGTGCCGGTGTACACAAATGTGTAGAAACAGTCCTGGACTTTGCAATGGATGACTTGTCTGTGGGAGAAAATCACTTCAAGATTAACATGGGTCTTCCACAGGAGCCAAATTCCCCATGCGTAGCCCACTGCCTCAACCCTATGTGACTGGGGGAGGTCGATCCATTTGATGATCGCGAGAGCTTTGCTGCCGCTGCATCTAGGTTCGAAAATGGCCATCACAGACACCTTGTGAAGCGCCACCAAGTTCATTACTGCATGTTGGGTATCATCATCACCCATACCCTGGGCGTTCCATGCGATCGTGTTCATTGGGCAGAGGGTTCCAGAGAAGATGGCCCCATTTGCCTCGCTTCATCTTCAAGGTCCTGGAGGAGGGTTTGTTTTCCTCATTTCCGTGTTGAAGCTCGTCTCGGGTCTCCGGCGTTCACCACCTTCCTGTTGCATAGGTGAATACCCACCGTTGGTTTAGTCGGGTTTCTATAAGATGTGTAGCTCGGGATCCTACTTCCTTTCCCTCCCAGTGAGAATGTTGTTGATAGGAAGGGATGCTCATGAGGCACCAACTTTTCCCGTCCTTGAAGTACCTCGTCTCCTCTAGGTGTTGCTGTTGTGTGTTCATCTGTAACTGTCTGTCTTGGATCACTTTCTCTACTATTTTGCTCCCCCCTGTCCAGCGATTCTTGCCTCTTGTCGTTCTTCGAGTTTTGTTTTCGTTGTTTCCAATTGATGCTTGATGTCAACTTTTCGGCGATGTTTTCAACATCCACAACTTCTTAAATCTCATCGTCGTCCTCGGGTTGTTCTGCAAGGTCCTGGAATCTGTTGCGAAGGATGGATTGCTGCCAAAGCTTGCCGCTGGTGGTGGCCTTCTTGGGCTTACGCTTGAAGGGTTGAGTGTGAATCGCCTCCAAGAACCCTTCTTTCCTTGATATGGGTTCTTGGATGATTGACCCCACCGCAAGGGCTTCTTGTCTCGCGATGTTCTCCTGATCCAGTCTCGCTCGACAGTGCTTCTTTGAATGGCCTGCGTGACCGCAGTGGAGGCAGATAAAAGGTATATTCTCATATTTGATTCTGTAACATGCTCAAGGATTGACAACCTCCAGAACTAGAGGCTGGGACATATCCAGTTTCATAGTGATACGAGCAAATCTTCCTCTTCACTGCTGCTTCGTCTACATGTCCACTTTAACCATTTTCCCTAGGTAGTCCTCAACTTCGCGCAGGAGGGCTTCGTGGTACAGGTGGATCGGCAAGTTGGGAATCCTACCCCAAGCGACTAGTCTGGGGGGGTTGCGATCATCAAGGAGAAGCACGGTGACCATCTCTGGACAGTTAGATACGAACCAAAGATAGGCCAAGGGCCTCCAGTAAGAGCGTTGATGTAATCTTCTTCTGTTTGGAGTTGTACGATGAAGAAGTCGTTCTCCACATCAATAAGATTAAAACCTCCGATTGGCTTCCACAACAACTTGATGCGATCTCGGAGGGTCATGTAGCCGATCTCCTTGGAGAGAAGTTTTACAATGACCGTGTATTTCCATGGCTGAAGGATCTTCGAAAGAGCTTCATCTCTGATGTCGAAGGACTTCTTTCCATTCTCTATGTTGGTCACAACGTCTTGTTTATTGAGTTTAATTCTGTAGGTGTCGGCGTCTATATTTATCCATCCTGCTCCCCTCACCATCTCGGTGTTTTTGGAGACGAAATCGCGGTAAGATTGGCTTTTTTGCTGGTTCTGCGACCCGCTCTGGGTTGCGTCACCATTCCCTGTGAGAGGTGGAAAGTGCTGTGTTCGGGTTCCTCCATCCACTTCTATAGCCTCTTGCGTACTGTTAGAGCGCGGCGGGTTCTCTCTACCGGTGCTGTAAGACAGGTGGATGCCCATCGTTCTGATTGGTATCGAGGTCCTTGGTTGCCCGGGATCTCCGTCGTCTTCCTCGATCCTACTAGGTCCATCATGGCGGCCACCGACCAGGGTGTTCGCAGCCACCCTAGGGCTTCCCATCAGCACTGGAATGATTTACTATTAAAAGTAGCTCTCATATAAACCTCCATCTTTAATGTATTTAATACATAAGAACCCTAATTTCTAGATTTTGATAATATTAATATGTTTAATGGATCTTTTAGTAAAAGATCAAACCTTTTTGATAAAGAGGATAACTTGGATATAATTTTAGAATAATAATCCATAAAATGGAGAATTAGGGTTCCCTTGAGATCAAAAGTGCAAATAATGATAAGATTAGGGTTTGAAAACCAAAAGTGCATGAAAAGAGCAATTAAGGTTTTGGAAGCCAAGACCCTAATAAAACCCTAACTTGGACCCTAAGTATGTCTTTATGGTAGATTTTGGATAAAATAATGATACACATGTATTATGCTTTGATTTTAGGATAATTGCTTGATTGGTTGCTCTTGTTATCTTTTTCTTGGACATCAAGTACTCTTGAGAAAGGTGTGTGGTTATGCCTAAGACTACTCACTTTAGTTTGTCAACGTTTCCCTGAGGATTGTTGAATATGGATTGCAAATAAATTCTTGCTTATTTATTTATTTCCTACAATATATAAAGTCACTATGGATATCACATTATATGCTTATAACTTGCTCGAACCCCTCATACTAACTCTGAAAGTCTGAGAATATTGAGAGTGACCACCACATATGTGAAATGTCATATGAGGCACCTAACTCCAGATTGAGAAGGTGACTGACCAACATGGCACCTAATTCTAGATTGAGAAGGTGGCCCAACGTCCACTGCAAGGACAAGACCCTGAAAGGGTATCCCAGAGGTTGAGTAAAAATGGGTCAAGAAGTTATGAAGAAAATGTTCATTTTGTTTGTGTAACAATAATTGCTATGAATATGTTGTTACAACTAGATACGAGTATACGATTTCCCCTACATACCCGTATAACTTGTTATACTAGTTGGGGTTTGTATTCATGACGTTTTAGGTTAATATGCGGATATCCTATAATTATTGATGAAAATTGGATATCCATGAAGAAGGCATCAAATAAAGAAATGTAATGTAATTCTTGGAGGATGTAGTTAGATAGTTGTACTTCATATGATAAACTTTATAAATCCATATTTTGTATACCATTTTGGAAATTTTTATCATGTATCAAACTCTTATTTCACTATAGTGGAAATTTATTAATTATTTTTGGTTATTTGCTAAACCATCGCTCTTGTATTTATGGTAATGATCCTTGCCCTCTCAGTTCACATGAATAGGGGATAATAGGGGGAGGGGGTCATTACGATAAGTGTGCCCCAAAATAAATGTCAAGATAGACAATTGGGTTGAATAGAGACACAAATAAACACCCTTAAAATATAGAAGTTGTACGAAAGATCTAGGACAACTAGAAGTTGCTAGTTTGGTCCTATATGATACAAAGTTAGATGAAACATTTTTGCAAGAATGGTTTACCAATGGAATAGTAATGAACGTGTTGATTGTGCACCCACCCAAACAACATTATGGGGAGGATATTACAACCTGAACTAACTCCCTAAATGGGAACTTATAGTCAAAGCAACACATCAATAAATAATGGAGCTAAAATCATGTATGTAGAAGATTATTATGATGTAATTTAGAAAGTTTCAATACCACAGAGAATTAAAACATGTAGATAGAACAAAAATAGTCTCATTAGTTTGTGATGAGATTCTTGGCCTTCTATATATATGGGTCTAGGGATACATGAGTACACTTAAGTGGATAACTGAATCCTCACTTAAGTGTACTTACATAATAATGTAAATACAATGGCCCTAAGCCCAATTAACCATTAAACCACATATACTAAACCTCCTCTCAAGATGGAGAGTAGAATTTGGTAGTACCAACTTGATGCCCATATACTAAAAAAGTGTTGGAGGAAGTGGTTTGGTCAATATATTAGCAACTTGATCACTAGATTGTATATGAGGAGTCACATTTTTTTATATATTTGACCAGGTCCCATAGAAAATGGAAATCCATCTCATAGTGTTTCTATGTTCATGACACAGTCGATTACTTTCTATGTGGATGGCAACCTAGTTGTTACAATATAGGGAAGCTAAAGTCTAAACATGAATTCCAAAGACATTTAGAATGGACCATACCCACTTCACATCATGCATGGGCCAAAGAGTGATATTCAACTTTAGTGCTAGATCCAGAAATCACAAACTATTTAGATATCTAGACCATAGGATTGACTAAAATAATATAGAAACCAGAGGTGGAGCGGTGATCTTGGGCATCTTCTTCCCAATCTGCATCAGGGTATCCAAAAATTGTGATGATCTTTCTTTAGGATGTTTGTAGAATGGTCCTCTTCCTACATTGCTCTCGAGATAAAAGAGGATGAATTGAGTATTGCATTAGTGATCTTAGAGTGGTTCACCCAAATGTTAATTGACAACTCTGACAATATAGGTTATGTCAGGTAGAACGATTGTTAAGAAGATGAGTTTCCCAATTATATACAACATTTTTCTAGGTCCAGGAATATCGCCCCCTCAAGTGGATCCTTTGCGTGATAATTGATAAGAGCAGAGATGGATTTAACATCTTTATCCCATTCTCTTGAAGTAAGTCCGAGCCATAATGTCTTAAAAATAAGTTGAGCACTTGGAGGAGTAAATGACCTCTATCATGGGGAAGTAATGTAGATTTCTCAAGTACTTTTTATGGAAATGGGCCTATAGTGATTGTTTTAGACTGCAGATGCTAATTTTTTCACTCCCTGTGATCAAAATGTCATCAACATAGATATGAAGGAGAATGTGCCTTGTTGAGGGTTTCAAAGTGAACATTGAATTATATGTATCTGAGCTCTAAAAACCCACTTTATGAAGGACGGTACTGAGTTATTGAGCCAAGATCATGGGGATTGCTAAGTCCTACAAAGAGCATCATAGACGAAAAAGATTGTCAGAAGACTCCCCCTCAACAACAAAGTCGTGAGGTTGCTGCATATATACCTCTTCTAGGGGATCTTCATGTAGAAAGGCATTTTTGATGTCTTATTGAAAAAGTGATCAGTCAAAGTGTGCTACTAAAGAAACGAGGATGCAAACAAAGGCAATCCTTATAAGTAGAGAGATGTTTCAAAACAATACATGCCAAATTTTTGTGTAAAATCCTTACCAACCAGCCACACCTTTAGTCACTCAATAGAGCCATCAAAGTGGTGGTTGATTGAGAACACCCAACATCCAACAATATTCTTATCTGTGGTGTTTAACTAGATACCATGTATGATTGTCATATAAAGCTTATGTTTATTCTAGTATGGTAGATTTCCATCCAAGATGTCATAAAGCATTTGTAGGTTGTTTGGGGATAAAAACGGTATCTAGAATGGTTGAAGAAATAAAAGCAATATGAGAGAGATGAGTTAGACCATGTGTTAAATTGATGTTTGATGGTGCATGGATATATACATTTGTGATGTGCCACATGTAATTTGTATTGAAACAGAGTAGATGATGATTTTGGAGCTAATGTTAGGGGATCAATTTCTATGCTACAGTTAGAATCTTATAGTGGTTACGATGGTGTTGGGTAAAAGGGTTTAGGAAGCGAGACCATTTCATTTGTAGGATTAGAGGGTGTTGACAACAAAGAGAAGAACAACTAGTCCTTGTGAAAGGTAACATCAATAGAAATATAGACATGACTAGATTTGGGATCAAGGCATTTGTACCCTTTGTAAAAGAAAAGCTATCCTAGAAAAGCCATTTTTATCACATGGGGGGTATTTGTCTTCCTTAGGGTCAAAATTATGGACGAAAGTGATGCCTCCAAAAACTCAAGGTGGTAAAGGAAACGACTTGGTGTACATATAAAGAATAAAAAAGGAGTTTTTTTGGAGAATGAGGGATGATTGGCAATTGATTAAGAAACATTATGTGATATCAACATCAATCCAGAATGAAATTTGGAAGATTCACGTGAATGGTAAGGGATATAATGTCAATACAATGATGATTTTTACACTCTATAGTACAATGTTGTTGTGGAGAATAAGCATATGAGCATTTATGTATGACTCCCATATCCCCAAAAAAGAAGAAACTACCCTTTAGGTGTACTAACATGTATTATAGGAGTAAATGATCTTAGTGGAAATGGAATATTGAAAAAGGATCATATTATGAAATGTGTGGATAAGGGGAAAACCTTCTTATCTATTTAAAGAAGATAATCTAAGTGATTCTTGAGAAATCATCCATTATGTAAGGAAATACTTGAAAACATTACAAATTGTCCAAAACAGACCACATACATCACTATGAAATAAATAAAAAGGTTTGGAGGATTGTTTAAAATTACGAGATGGGAAACATACATGATGGAATTTTCCTAATTGAAAATCATCACACAAAGTATAAGAGCATGAAGAAACATAACTATCTAAGATATCAAGTTTGTCTAGAGAAGAATAGCAGAATCGTAGATGTAGAAGTAGAGAAGAAGTCATAATAAGAGCATTGGTATGAGGTTGTGGAGGGGCAGAGAAGTAGTATATATCACCAGAGCACACTCTCTCCTCAATCATCATCAAATTTCATCAATCATGAATAACAAAACCAAAATTTCAAGGGTTACATTACAACATAGACAGTCAACTAGTTTTCCACTGACATTAGATTATAAGGAAAATTAGGAGCAAAGTGAACAACAAATAGCTCTAATTTAGGTGAAAGAGGGACATTTCCACTCATGGTTACCTATTTACAATATCATCTATTGAAGTGATAGTGAAGTGTGGAATAAAATATCCTCTTATAGTGAGAAGGTGTGCCATGCTACTCATGTGCTGATAGCACCTAAATCCACTATCTAGTTAGATTTGGCAGCAAGCATAGAGGACACTAGGTTAACTTGATGAGAAGTTAGGTGAATCAAAGGTGTCACATTGAGTGGGTCATCAACATATCAATCAGGGAAAGATGCTATCATACTATTGTGTAGAGTAGAGTCGCCATACTGATGTATAGTTCGACAAAGATATTCATAGTCCTCTTTTGTTAGCGAGACATGAGTGGGATGTCCACTCAGAGTAGAATCCACATATACTATAGGAGGACCCTAGCCAACGGTCAGAGTGGGAGATTGAGTGATGTGCGCAAATCCCCTACCATGCCCTCTACCATAGTGATCAAGGTAGTATGCTTGGAGTGACACACATCCCCAGTGTTGCCTAGTCTGCCACAACATGTACATTTTGGGTCATGGGCCAGTGTGTGAGACATGACCATGTATATGACCCCTAAAAGCTACAAAAAACTCTGCTTGGGCTTCAAAATCATCATTGGGAGGGACTTGAGTAGAAACCATCCTAGATTGGGACACGTGTGCATATCCCTGATCCATTGATGGAAAAGTGGTTTTGACGAGAAGAAGTTGATGCACTACAACATATTGTGGATGAAGATCATTGAGGAATAACCTAGTAATGAGAGTGTCTCTATATTTGGTAAATTTAGAATAGGTGGCAGGCGAGAAAAAATCAACTGATTTGCAAGAGCATTCATGGAATCAAAATATTTTGAAAATGAATGATCACCTTGACGTTCAGAGAAAATACTATTCATGGCATTGTAAAAGCGCAAACTATACTGTGTGTAGAACTATTTCATTTGTTCCCACATGAGATTTATATTCCTATGGTACACATATGTAACTTATAAATTGGGCTCAATAAATACCCAAAACCAGGAAAGAACATGGTTGTTTCTAATAATGCAGATGTCATCAGGGTGTTTAGGTGCATCTTCTTTTATGAACTTTAAGTTACCACATGGTTTCAAAAAAATTTGAACAACATTTACCCACAATAATATGTTATCACCATTAAGAAGTATATTTGTGTCATGTGGCATATAATTATAGATGACAATATACAAATATTTTTTTTAGAAACAGGCACAATAGGAAAGAAATAAACAATACCGGTATAAAGGCACAATAGTTGTAATGACCCTGACCTAGGTTATGAGGTAAATCTATTTGTTTTGGCTAAGTAAGTTGCTTAGAACTTGAATATGATCCTCTAAAGTGTTTTTCTATCAGGTGACAAACTTATGTTTCAAATTTGGTCCTGTTTGAATAATGTTTGAGCAATGTTCTCATGTTTTGGACCAAAATACAATTTACCCAAGGTGAGGGGCTATATTGCAAATTGTCACATGTTGAACGTTCCTTAAGTGTTTTAGCATCATAATAGAGAGAATTATTCTAAGTGGTGGCTTGTGGAAAGCCTAAATTCCAAGTTTGAACATGTTTGAATAATGTTAGTACCTTGTGCACCAATTTTGGTACAAATTGTAGTTTACCCAAAATGTAGGGTTTATATGCAAATTACCACCTCTAGAATGTTTATAATCCCTCCTAGTATCATTTAGAGGATAGATAAATAATGAGGCACCATGTTTGAATCAATTATGAGTGATGGTACTCTTGGTGATGAAATGACCAAGAAATGGGTTGAATATGAAACCCTAACTTGAGTTGTATCAAGTTGAAAAGCTAATATATGAGTGCCTATCGGCCAAGGATCCATAAGAGGAGTCCCATATCGTTTTGTGGACTCTTGAAAAATCCCATGACGTTCAAAGCACCTCAAGGAGGTGAAGTGTATCGGTTTACAACTTCCTTAGAAAAGTTGTACCGGGTTGTGAATAAAGTGGTGATTTTTTTGATATATTTTATTCAAAGGGATAAGTAATGGACGAAAAATCATCCCTAGATTATCCTCAAGAGTTTTGCATATCAAGATAAATGTTAATGCATGCATGTACACGTGTCAACCATGCATGGACACGTGGCACCTAATAGCTCAAATTGATGACACCTCATTTTCACACTTCTTCATGAACAACAAGTATATATACCCCTTTTTTCACCCCTTAGTGAACTTTTTAGAATCCTACCACATCATTGCTCTTAAATATCGTGCATAGGGTCCTTGTATCGTGCAAGAGTGAAGTGTTATCATGCATAGGGCCTTGGGTATCGTCCATAGCAAGATCATATCGGCCTAGTGAGGTGATATCAGCCATAGTGTTTTGATCACAAGTGAGGGGGATATCGGCCACAAGTGATGGCATATAGTGTAAGGGTAGTCAGGTATCATGCAAGGTGATAAGGATCAAGAGGGAGCTCAATACTTAACCCTAAGGTGAGGCCATTGATCATCTTCAACCTTGGATTGAAGCATGATTTTAGGGTTATGATCTTCCTTTGTTTTCTTCTTCATCAATTGCTTATCCATGGTGATTCCTTGTATATGAAGGATTTGTGTACGAGCCTTGGACATTTGATAAGTCATCTTAAACCTTAGGAACGTGGAGCTTTGGAGCTTGGAGCTTGGAGCTTTTAAGTTGTTCTTAATGCGGGTTATATAACTTGAACTCAACCATTTTATTATTCATCACCTAAATTGCTATACTTAATTAACTACTTTTAATTCCAAAATTTTCTGAAATAGTTGATGACATTATGAGTTCTAGTAGTTGATTAGACATGTTTCCATGAACTATAACAGTTAGAACGAAGGTATAGAGCTTGAAGAAGATGGTATCACCTTATAAAGTGATATCGGGTTCAAGCACACAAGTAGGCACCTCTAATCTGATATGGTGATGCACCTACTTCACTAAAATGATATGGATATGATTTTATACTTTCTTGCACGATATGGTGGTGTAGTATACACCTCTTGCACTATATGAGGTCAAGAAAACACCTCAAAAATGATATTGGGTTAAGCACACACCTCCTGGCTCGATATGGTGTGAAGCACACACACACCTCTCTACCCGATATGGTGTGAAGCACACATACACCTCAAAAGTGATATGGATCAAGCATACACCTCTTTGCCCGATATGGTGTGAAGCACACACACACCTCTTTGCCCGATATGGTGTGAAGCACACACACACCTCTTTGCCCGATATGGTGTGAAGCACACACACCTCAAAAGTGATATGGAAGCACACATACACCTCAAACCCGATATGGAAGCATACATACACCTCAATGGTGATATGTTAAGCACACATACACCTCAAACCCGATATGGTAAGAATACATACACCTCAAACTCAATATGGTAAGCACACATACACCTCTAAGGTGATATCAGCAACAAGCGCACACCTCATACCCGATATGGTGGAAGCACCTCAAAACTCAAATGAAGGAAAGCATCTTAAATGCAATATACTTGATGAAGTAACACATGGAGTGTCTTATTTCAAGTCATACATTAAGAGGTATGTATTTAATGAATATTAATTAAGTAGGCTAATGTACCTTGAAGGAAAAGTTGAGCCAACTTAATAAAGTATGAAGTAATCAATATCCTAGTAAGGATAAGAGAAAAACTCATACTTTGTGTTGATAATCATTTAATGACAAATGATGAGAATAAATAAGTATGATTGAATAATTATGATATTAATCTATGCTCCTAGATGTGTGGAGTAATGAATTAGGGTTTGGATTGATAATATGAACTTGAAACCCTATTTGGCTATAAAGGGAAACCCTAACCCTAATAGTTGTTGCCTAGTGAGAGGTGACAAGATGTTTAATGGCCTTGCAAGCCATGCGGTTATTTGTTACCCAGTGAGAGGTGACAAGATGTTAATGGGCCTTGTGAGCCATGTGGTTAGTTGTTGCCTAGTGAGAGGTGAGAAGATGTGTAATGGGCCTTGTGAGCCATGAGAGTAGTTGTTTCCTAGTGAGAGGTAATAAGATGTTTATAAAAGTCTCATGTAGGAAATGATAATGTTCAAAATAAACTAGGAAATGGAAACTTAGTAACATAATAATAATAATAAATGGATACAATAATAATAATGAAATCTTGATCATACATGTTTTATGCTTATAGCCAAATAAGGGCTATAGTGTTTTGAATAAGCTTAAAGGAGATAAGAGGAATACTTGAATTACATAAAGGATGTGAATAAGTATGATGGCTTGGCCAAGGTTTAATACCTAGTAAAGGTGATGTGGTATTCAGTGATGATGCACAAGATTGACATAGTCCAATGCCTAGAATAGATGCACATGATTGGCATAGTTCAATACCTGGAATAATGTCATAAGATTGGTCATAACCCAATACCTGGAATAATTGCAAAAGATTGGTCATAACCCAATACTTGAAATAATTACACAAGATTGGTAATAACACAATACCTGGAATAATGTCATAGGATTGGTCATAACCCAATACCTGGAATAATTGCACAGGATCAGTCATAACCCAATACCTAAAATAATTGCACATGATTGGTCATAACCCAATACCTGGAATATTTCACAGGATTGGTCATAACCCAATGCCTGGAATAATTGCACATGATTGGTAATAACCCAATACCTGGAATAATGTCACATGATTGGTCATAACCCAATACTGGAATAATTTCACATGATTGGTCATAACCCAATACCTGGAATAATTACACATGATTGGTAATAACCCAATACCTGGAATAATGTCACAGGATTGGTCATAACCCAATACCTGGAATAATTGCACATGATTGGTAATAACCGAATACCTGGAATAATGTAACAAGATTGGTCATAACCCAATATCTGGAATAATTGCATAAGATTGGTCATAACCCAATACCTGGAATAATTATATAGGATTGGTAATAACCCAATGCCTGGAATAATGTCACAGGATTGGTCATAACCCAATACCTGGAATAATTGCACAGGATTGGTAATAACCCAATACCTGGAATAATTGCACAGGATTGGTAATAACCCAATACCTGGAATAATTACACATGATTGGTAATAGTCCAATGCCTAGAATGGTTGCACATGATTGGCATAGTCCAATGCCTAGAATGTTTGCACATGATTGGCATAGTCCAATGCCTAGAATGGTTGCACATGATTGGCATAGTCCAATGCCTGGAAGAAATATGATGATGTATACTCACATAACTGGTACAATTCAATATCTGGCTAACAGATTGGCTAAGGTCAACAGATAGAAATGAGAATGATTCATGGATGACATATCATGATAATGAGTATCATAGGATAAGCTTGAGATGTTGATATAGGATGATGGGTAAATGATATACATGTTCTTCATATTCCTTATAAAGTGAATAGATGAATTACTGTTCTATCATAGATAGTTGCAATGCTTTAAAATATGAGAATGTTCTAAACTGCTTATCCTTTGCTCAGTTTAATACTATTTAACTGTGATAATAACATTGTTGGTAGAGAGTTATATCTCTCGCTGGGACAATTGTCTCACCCCGTGGGATCCACATTTTTTTAGGTGGACGTGCACGAGGGGGATTGAGACCGTACTGTAGAGAAAGAACAACAACAGTAGGGACAGTAATGACAACTCAGGTTGAGTGTACTGTCTGTCGTGTCTTGCAGATAGAAGTCCTATGTGTCGTCTCTGTACTCTCTGGTCCTTGGAGTTGGTTTGTACTGGTTTCATGAATGATATGAGATTTTGGCTTGAATGCCTCAAGGTTTTATGTTGCTCCAGCATGTGTTTTGATAGATCAACTGTCATATGTTATCCTCGAGATGAGATGAAGCAATGTTGTACAATGTGAATCATGATATGTATGAGTTTTGGATCTTTCAGTAAAAGTTTTCGGGATAAGGATCTCCTTGCAAAAAAAAAAGGTTTTAAATTTTAGTGATTTTTGTTAATCTGCTGTTTATGTTTATTCTTCTTAATTAGTAACAATTTGTTTGTCAGTTTGATGACGGTCATTACAATAGTAGACAAAGAAGTACGACCAGTATATGCCTTCAAAAATGTACCACCAGTATACAAACATGGTAGGAAAAGAAATCACTGGAAAATTGGCGTTATAACATGTAATACAAAAATCCCTAATCCAACCAAAATCAATCTGCCCTGTGGGTTAGGGGATCCACATGGACAGGAAGAAAGAAATGGTGCAGTGTATTTTCTTCTTTTTGGTGCTTTTTATAATAGAACAAGGTCTTTTTCTTTCTTTAGTCTTTTATTTTATTGGTGATGTATATGAAGAAAAGCCGGAGGAGGGTCACATTGTAAGACCCATGACCTTGATTTTTTGTTGAGCATGTTTTCTTAGCATAATTTTATGGTTAAAACATTAATATAACCTTAATATGTGCTTTGATATCATGTGTCAAGCTTAAGTTTCAAGTTTGGTCTAGTTTGGACACTAGTTAAGCAAGCTATGCATATATGTGCTTGTTTTGGAATTTTATACAATTTACCCATATCTAGGATTTCTCTTGCAATTTTTCACATGCTTGTTGTCGTTACATGTTTTATATCATGTTTGATATAGTGGTGCTTTGGGGCACCTTGTTACACCTTAGTTTGAGTGGTGACACCTTGTGTTGAGGTAAGAGTTTGCTCTCATGGATGCCTTAACACATGGTTGACCTTGGGTGCTGAGCCACCTAGTTTTGGCGATTGCCAAGTTTTCATATGTTCCTAATCTTTGGCGGTTGATGAAGTTATCTTGAGCCAAGTTTTCATAGGTTCCTAACTCACCTTGGTCGCCAAGGTTTCCTATGGTCAACGACCGTTTGGATTTTCTGATCTGTTGGTCACCAAAGTTCTTAGCAGTCATTTGCTTCTTATAAACAAGTTTGGTTGGTGAGATTTATTGTTGTGGTCATAAAGTTCTGATCTACATGGTCAACTTAGTTGCATGTATGATATGCTTGCATGGACGAGATGCTTTGGTCTTGGGCACATGGCAAACATGGTTAGACACCTCTACCTTCTCTCCTCTCTCACCACAACCATATATACCTCCCTTTTATCATGCAACAAAACCTATCGAACCATATTTCTATCTTCTTAATCTTGTATCTCATCCCCTCTTGCTTGGTGGTGAAGGAGGAGCTCAAGGTTGAAGAATGAGGTCGATCTTGCTTGCATGTGTACTTAGGGTTTGGACCTACCCTAGTTCAGGTCGTTTGGTGCTTCCTTGCTTAGTTTCTTGACCTTGGTAAGTGAGATATCTCTCTTTTTATTCATTTTACTTGCTATCCTACCCCCTTCTTCCCTCGTCTTGGTCAATCTGTGGTGAAGCTTGAGCTAGTGGTTGAAAACATCTTATTTCTTTCCTTTTCAACCTAGGGTTTGCTTTCTTTTTGGAGAAGGGACTAGCTTGGCCGACGAGAGTGCTCAAGATAGGGTTTCAACCCTCTTTTATTCAATCCACCTTGCTGTTTGAAGTTTCTACATCATCTCTAAGGCGAGTTATAAAACTTTCTCCATGATTATTGCTTACTCATACCTTGCATGTACATGATCTTGCTTTAAAACGTTGTTCCAAGTAGGAAGATCATTACCTAGGGTTTGAGCTTGTATGATGTTTCCTGAGTAGTTATCCTATTGGATGAACCATAAACTTTGTGAACAAAAAAATCCTTGGTAGTGGAAGCTTTAGACCTTCCTTGAATATGAAAATGATGGTTTTCTCTCTCTTAAAAGATGGTTCATTTCTAGGGTTTCAAGTTGATTTTTCTCCTTGTATGGAAATCGATGGTTTGGTTTTGGTTGACCTTCTTGTGTTAACAGATGACCTTTAATTAGTGGCTATTTTGGGACATTTTATGATTGCCAAATTTAGATTCCATGACGGTCGACAATGTTTATGTCTCTATGTGGTCGCCAATGTTTTTGGACTATCGCTAAGGATTTTTGTCTCTTCATGATCGCCAAGTGGATGGTCGTCAAGATTTCCCTTATGTGGTCGATGAGACCTTGATGTTATGTGGTCACCAAGATTTGTACCTTTAGTTGGTAATGAAGAATTTGACTCTTAGTGGTCTCCAAGAGTGGTGATTTCAATTGGTCACCAAGTTTTATGTCTTCATTTGTCACCAATGTTACCTAACCCTAGCAGTCGTCGAGATAGATAACTCTAGTGATCTCCAAGGGTACTGAACCTAGTGTTCGATGAAGTATATGACCCTTAGTGGTCGATAAGAATTTCTGATTTCATGCTCTCTATGTTTTCCTGACTCTATGGTCAATGGTTATGTGTTGACCTTTGCTTTCATGATATGATGGTGATGTTGAGAATTAGGGTTTACCCTTGAGGGATATTTTGTAACCCTAATTCAACTTACCTTGTTGAACCTAACCCTAATACAAGTGATTATGACACTTAGCTTTCTTGTGTGATTAGTTTGATGAAGAAATACTTTCTGTCTCTATGTTGATGTAACACCAATTTTCTATTATATGAACATCATATCTCTTAAATGTAATATTATGATTGAGCTTATGTATCACATGTATGGTGATGGATGATGAACATTGATGAGGCATGGGAAGATTATGATGTTCTTACATGGAATGATGTGATGGTCTTAATGACCTTTGGGCATGATTGAACCTTAGTGAGGTTTTATGCTCTTCATGTTGTGATAAGCATTTGTATCTTGTGATGGTATGATGATGATTATGGTCTCATGTACGACAATGAAATAGTACCATGTGATGATGTGATAAACATTATACTTCATACATGTTATATTTTATAAAGTTGCAACCTACCATGTTTTTGTAGAATTCTTTTAGGGTTTGTATGTAACTTGATTGATGCAGCCTTAAATCATCCAATTGACATTAACTAATCAAGTGAAACCCTAATCATGTAGTGCTCTATGCTGTAGACCCATTCCAGTGTCAAGACTTGTTGGATGGTGAGATGAGTATTCCTCTAATGGAAGCTTGGAGTCATATACTATTGAGTATATATGTGACACCTCGTCACACTAAACGATATTACTCAAAACACAAAACACGATCAACTACTAATTAATCACATAGTAAAAAATACGGGATAATTAAAACCAATTCCAACAATGTAAATAAACTATAGAGCATTTACAAAAGGTTCATCATTCCATTCTCATACCTGTAACAAGTATTTACATATGGGTCCAAAGACCCCAGTCACATCCTGCATATAAAAAATATTTCACATGTACATGCCATATATTTACAAACATTGGCATGCTGCCAAAATTTCATGTCAAAACGAGTATATCATCTAGAAAACACATCCCATACCCAGACCTAAGAGTACATGTATGAAACTAAGACTCTACTACTAACATCTAAAACTAACTAACCTTCTGAATCTATTGATCACCAGGTTGATCTCTTCCACAGTGCGACCTCGACCTCGTTGCCCACGACCACCTAAAAAAATGTGATGACCCATGGGTGAGACCTAGTCCCCACGAGAGATATAACTCTCTCCAACATATATTGATTATAACATAATTAATTAACAATAAATACATTGAGAAGTTAGGATATTGAATAAGAAATATGAACAAATTGAACAGTTTAAGCATACTAAGTAGTTAAGCAAATAAGTTGTAACATCAAGTAGAAGTACACAATTTTCATAAGTCTGCATCATGTAAGAACTATGTAGTATAAATACAAGGCAAGGGTTAATCAACCAATGTGATACGTATTAAACCCTAGCAATTATAATACATGGCTGGTATTATATCTTTTATTATTATGCTCTGGGAGTTTGAGTCGTACCACTCAAAGTCCAACTGACCACTGTGAAGTGTTATTCAGTTGCGTATAAGATCTAGGAGTGCCAGTATCCTAAGATCTCTTCCCCTCAGTCAGTACGAGTAAACTGCAATGACATACCAGTCAAACTGCCAACAGTGACATATAGTCAAGTGATAACAACTAGTTCGTACTTGGTACAAGTTATGACACTAGAAAATAGGGTATACAAAACCCTCTAATCTAAGGTACAACCGCAGCTGTCCTCAATCACATCGAATGTCAGAGGCATGACCATAGCCATCCTCTATAACCTACAATTGTGGATGACAAGGATATATACTCAACTTTCCACCCCCACATTCTCAACAATATGCGCTCCGAGTTTCCCTTAGGAATACTCGTTTCACCATCCAGTAAGTTCTGACATTGAAGATGGCTCTACAACACATGTCTCTACATGATTAAGGTTACACTTGATTAATTACTGCCAATTGAATGCATTAAGGCTTTATCATACAAGTGGACATTCAAACCCTAATTCTTGTCTAACAAGAGTATATGTATAACAACTTCAAAAGATATAAAACATTTGAGATATAAATCTTAATCAGATTACCACATGCTATCATTTATTGCAAATTAATGGACCACACTTATCATCATACTATTACAAGATACCAATATCTTATCACAAGTTCCAGGGTTTTAACCCTTATTGGAACATGAAGAGGATTTCACCTCAATCATGGCTTCAAACATGCCCAAAGGTCATTAAGACCATAAAGTTATTCATAGTAAGGTTATCATCATCATTCCATGCCTTAAACAAGGCTCAAAATATCATTAGCACATATGTGTCCATAGATATTAACATGGCAAGGCACTATGATATTCAAATAGTACTACATTTTGGTTTCAACACAAGAAGAGTGTAATTCATTATCACATTAATCATTCAAGAGGTCTGATTATAACCAATCAACATCATATAATTACATGAAGGTTAGGTATAACAAGCTAGATCACATGGGAGTTACACATCCACTTATTATAGTGATTTATCAAATATAACTATATAATGGCAAAGGTAAGGCTAAAAGTTAACAATATTGGACCATCGAATTATCATCACTAGGAACCACATATAATACCATGTGATTTATTCTAATCCATTGAATGTTGAAGCATCCAATATTATTCATTGGATCAGGTTCATTGTTCAAGGTTATCAATTGAAGTATAGGTCTAACCATTAGATCAATTGAACCAAGGAACCATTGGTTCAAGGTTTAATCAAATCTACAATTACATTCTTAACTCATCATATATGGTGATGACCTGATCCACCATTAATTGTTATCATTAGATCACCATTGGTTGTTAGATCAGTAATACATTCAGTTAACACCATCAAATATTAAGCTAATGTCATCATCAATTGATAACATCATTAGAATACTTCGTAAATGATAATTAAATGACTAATTGAGCCAAAACCTGACCTAGGGGGATGACCATAGGTTGTCACCATAAATTTAACACCCTTGATCACGAACATCAGTTGCCAAGATAGAAACAACATTGGTTGTTCAATGATATGACCATCGGTTGTGTGATAGGGAAGGAAATAGCTTGAAAACACTAATTTGAACCATAAATTATTTTGTGCTTAGCACCATAGGTTGATGCTATCAACTTGTACCAGATCATGTTACACCTTATAAAGGTTGTACACATGTTTAAAAGTTCATATAAAATTGTAACAAAATAGGGAACACCACAAAAATTCGTAATTTTAAACACGCATGGTTTCTCTATGCTTAGATCATCACATTCAAGCATAAACATGAACTAACAAGCTTCTAGTAAGAAATATAAGTGAAGAATGTTATATAACTTGCATCTATAGAGTAGGTCAGATATCAAACAGAAAGAATCTCGATCAAATAAGGCAAGAAATCCCTAGATTATGATCTAAACTTGGCCAAATAGGCACTTCTCTCCACAAAGAAGCAAAACCCTAGAAAAAGAAACAAGAAGGATAGATTTTTGAGTTCTAGGGCCACTTTCACCATGGAACAACAGGGTTCCGACCTGGAGAGATATAGGATGAAGAAGAGAAAAGAAATAAATGGAGGAAATGAGGTAAAAATTACACTTTTAGGTCAAGATCACTAGGAGGAAGCTTTTTAGACCCAAAAAGGAAATCAATTGCAACCCTAGAATTTTTTCCAAGAAGATCCCCACTTTCTTCTTCCTTGGGCAGGAAATTCACAGCAGCACATAGGGAGAACTAAGGTCAGAGAAGGAGGGAAGTGGTGGAGAGAAAATGGTTCGTTTTGGTGCTTGGGGATAAGTATATGAACTTTAAGATAAAGCAAAAAGAAAAAGTTGAAGTTCTAGTATCTATCTAAGTGTCCATGGCCTTAATTTATTAAAAATATACAAGCACACACACAAGCAGCTCTCCCACTATCTGTATAGACCTTCTTAGATTTCCTTTGTCAAATTTCCCATCCAATCACATAATTCATTAGTTGATAGGTACTAAAGGTAGCTCATCCATGAAGGGGTAAACCCTAAAATACCCTTGATGAAAACACCTTCAAACCACGGCTCAACTAGGAGCCCAATGGATCAAAACACTCAAGAATGATAATATAACATCTAAGGAACATAATGTATGTGACAAATTGCAAAGAAAACCCCTCAATTGGGTAAATAATAGAGAAGTCCAAAATGTACAAAAATTGCATAACTCGTTCAAACAATGTCCAAATTGGACCAAATTTGAAACTTAAGCTTGTATTATGATTTTAAAACATATAAAAAGGTTATATTAGGGTTATAAGCATTCAATTATAGTAATTGAGCTCATTCAACTCATTAAACAAGTTTAGAGGCCTTACAACTATAAGCCCCTAACAAGGATTTTGCCCCCAAAATCCTACGCAAAAAGAGATGGGTATCTTCTACGCATCTCATTTTCTAGTTCCCATGTGGATTCCTATATGCCATGAAGATTCCACAAAACTTTCACTAGTATTATATCTTTTCTCTTCATCTTTTTCACCCTTCTATCCAGGATCAACACAGGACCCTCAACATAAGAGATATCCTCATATAAATCAACCTCTACTGGTTCGATTGTCTGGTCAGTATCTGGATAGCATTTCCTCAACATAGAGATGTGAAAGACATTATGTAATCTATGTAGCTCTGGTGGTATCTCCAACTTATATGCTACCTTTCCAACATGAGCTAGGACAGGGTATGGTCCCAACAATCTGTGGGCCAACTTGCCCTTCTTTCCAAACCTCAACACACCTTTCCAAGGAAAAACCTTAAGATATACTCTATCTCCCACTTGGAACTCAAGTGGTCTGCGTCGATTATCTGCATAAGATTTCTGCCTGTCCTGGGCTGCTTTCAACTGTTGTTGTATCACTTTAATCTTTTCTGTAGTCTGATGTACTAGCTCAGGACCCAAAAGTTGATATTCACCTATCTCATACTAGCAAAGAGGAGACCGACATCGTCTCCAATACAGAGCCTCATAAGGGGACATATCTATGCTTCTTTGATAAATATTGTTGTATGCAAACTCTATCAAAGTTAGATGTACATCCCAACTACCAAGAAATTGCAGCACACATGCCCTCAAGAGATCCTCTAAAGTCTGAATAGTCCTTTCAGACTGGCCATCGGTCTGCGGATGAAAAGCTGTGTTGAATCTCAGCTGTGTTCCCATTGCTGAATGCAGCCGCTCCCAAAAATGACTTGTAAACTATGGACCTTTGTCAGAAACTATAGTCACTGGAATGCCATACAGATAGAATATCTCATCAATATATATTTGTGCCAATTTCTCTGTTGCAAACGTCGTCTTAACTGGCAGAAAATGAGCTGACTTAGTCAATTTGTCTACTATCACCCATATGGAATCATGACCCTTGGTTGTCCTAGGAAGACCAACCACAAAGTCCATAGTAATATGATCCCATTTCCATTGTGGTATTGGCAAGGGTTGTAATGTCCCAGCAAGCTTCTGGTGCTCAGCCTTCACCTGCTGATAAATTGGACATTTGGTAATGAACTCTGCCACATCACGCTTTAGACCTAACCACCAATACATGTCTTTCAAGTTTTGGTACATCTTGGTACTTGCATGATACATTGCATTCATGGAGGAGTGAGCCTCCTCAAGTACCATCTTCCTCAACCCATCAACATCAGGAATTACTGCCCTATTATGGTAACAAACTGTACCATCATCTGCCTCATGAAAGCCATTATACTTTTCATTGTCAATCCCTGATCGGATATTCTATATCACAGTATAATTCTATTGTGCATCATGAATCTACTGTCTCAAGGTAGGTTTCATTTGTAACTGTGCCAACAATCCTGCCAACACGGAAACTTCTAGTTGTACATTCATCTGGCAAAGAGACACTAGCATATCTCTTTTATGGCACATCAAGGAATTTAATTGTGCATTATCTACCATTGATAATGAAGATGACTTTCTACTCAATGCATCAACTACCACATTTGCTTTCTCTGGATGGTAGTCTATTGTGCAATCATAATCCTTAATCATCTCCATCCATCTCCTCTGCCTCATATTCAACTCCTATTTTGAGAAGATATACTATAGATTCTTGTGGTCAGTGAAGATCTAACACTTTTCTCCATAAAGACAGTGTCTCCAGATCTTTAAGGCATGGACCACCGCTGCAAGCTCCAGATCATGTGTTGGGTAATTTTCCTCATGTTTCTTAAGCTGTTGCGAAGCAAAAGAAATCACATTTTTATCTTGCATCAACACACATCCTAACCCATTCTTTGAAGCATCACAAAAGACAATATATACTTTTCCTTGCTCTGGAGCAAGGAAGAAGATACCGACGATATCGTCAGTATACCGATATCGACCCAACCTGGCATCGATTTAAGCATTTCTATCGCTGCTCCCACAAATTTCAATAAACCGGTGGGTTTACCGGTAAAACCGACCAGTTTTCGGCGGTAAGGAGGGGGTTCAGTGTAAAATGTCCCACTTATTGGCGATATCGGCGGTATACCGCCCCGGTATGCCGACATTTGTGAGCGCGTTGCTGCTGCTGCTGTTGGAGTGAAAGAAAAACACATTTGGGGTGATTTTCTTCATTGGAGCTCAAATCAGCTGTAATCAAGGTATGTTTTCTTGATTTCTTGCATTCTTCATCATTTCCAACCCATCTCCTATCTATTTGCATCTATTTTCACCATAAAATCTCTCCAAAAATCTCTAAATACACCCAAATCTTAGATCTACTTCAAAAAACTTAGGATTAATGCTATTTAACATTAGATCTATGAATATTATATGTAGATCTACTAATGTATAACTAGATCTACTACTTTTAATTAGTATTATCATATAATTTCACTAATTAATATTAAATTCGTAATAATACAATAAGTACTAGAAATGGTAGGTATCTAACTTAGGTTTAGTAGAAGAAGTTGTACCAAATAGCAATGTGAACAAATACAAACAAAAATATAGCAAAAATATTTATATTTTTCGTTTTTTTTATTTATTTAAAATGCTGAAAATAAAAAAAAATCATTTTTTTGTTTTTTCTACAGAAATGTATGCGTTAGTGTTATGTAAGATGGAATGAGTAAATTTGTAATACATCACTTGACTTAATACTAGATAATTATTAGATTTTATAATTTTAAAATTATTTCAGACTTCAATTTTTTATTTAAGCCTTTTTTCTTGTTAATAAAAATCTTAAAAAATATTGTGTTTGATTCTATAAATACATTTAACATTTATACACCTAAAAGTGTTGTGTTTGATTCTATAATACATAAAATAGATTAATTTCTTGCAACTTAATGGGTTATAGATTTCATACACCTAATTTTTATTTATCTTTGTCTTTTTGCAGTGTGACAGTGTCCACTTTTGACTTTTGAGAAGATGTCTTCAAGTGATGGTGAGGGTTCTGGGGCCGGTAATGTTGGTGGAGCTAAGAATTTGATGGATTTTGCATGGAATCACTGCACGCCTTTTGAAGGCAATAGGGCAAAGATAGTTTGCAATTACTGCAACAAGACAATTGGTGGAGGGGGGATTACTAGATTCAAACGTCACATTACTGGCGGTGACAAAAATGTGGCAATGTGCACAAGGTGTCCCCAAAGTGTTAGGGATGATTTTAGAAATATTATGGGTGCAAAGAAACACAAACAACAAAAGATGAAGGAGGCTGACAGGGGTTACACAGATACATTATTCAATGTTAGGGGCACATGTTCTTCTGCAGAATCAGATGATGACATTGCATATCCTCCTGATTGTGACACAACTTATTCACATCATGCGTATAGGCGTGCCCTTAGAGATTCCCGTAGAGATGAGTGGGAAAGAGAGGAGGCAGATCAAATTACAAGGAGGTATGGGCCATCTGGTGCAGGTGGAGGCAGTGGTACTGCACGTATTCCTGTTGTTGATGTAGATGATGATGAAGACAGAGCTGGTCATGGAAAAAGGAAGAAAGGTGGCATTGATACACTTTTCCGTTCTGCTAGTACGAGATTGAGGCATGTTGATGAGCCAAGGGTTAGGAGGCCTGAAGCTAGGCAAAAAGACATTAAAGCAATGTTCACTGGTGCAAAAGATAAGGTCGGCAAGGCAGTGGGTAAGTTCTTCTTTGCTCATGGTATACCTGCACATGTTGTAACTGAACCGTATCTGCAACATATGGTAGATGTGATAGGGGATTCTGGGAGGGGCGTCAAGGCCCCCACTTCATATGAATTAATGAACAAGTATCTTCCCCTAGAGAAGAAGGATCTACAAGTCTAGATTTCAGACCAAAAAAATATGTGGGCTGAATATGGTGTCACACTTATGTGTGACGGGTGGACTAGTGGCAACATAAGACAAATTATCAACTTTCTTGCACATTTTCGTGGATCCACAATTTTTTTGGACTCTCTTGATGCTTCAGGTGAGGTCAGGAACCACAGGTTCATAAAGAAACTAATGAAGACATACATGAAGTAGGTTGGTGTGGAAAATGTGGTGCAGATAGTTACTGATAATGGTTCTGCCTTCAAGAAGGCCGGGGACAGTTTAATGAAGAAATATCCCATATACTGGACACCATGTGCTGCCCACTGCATAGATCTCATTCTCAAGGACATTGGCTCAATTGAATTCATTAAATCTGTTATCATTGATGGTAGGTTGATCACAGGATTCATCTACAACCATTCTTTTCTATTGAATGCAATGATGCGACATGAGTATTGTGGAGGTGATTTGATTAGAACAGGTGCAACTAGATTTGCAACAAACTTTCTTGCCTTATAATCATTAAAGTCCAAAAAGGATGGACTTAGGAGGCTCTTCAATGGAGTGGAGTGGACCTCCATGAAGGAGCACAATACCCCAGTTGGCAGTAGAATTGAGCAGTTGATTGCCAGCAGACCTTTTTGGGATAAGGTTACTAGGGTGTTGCGAATAATGGAACCAATTGTCAAGGTATTGAGGCTGGTAGATGGTGACAAAACTGCAACAATGCCTTTTTTATATGATGCAATGACCTCAATGGTGGACCGCATCAAAGAAGCAGCTCCTAAGTCCAATGAGAAATACATCAGAATTTATGAGTCTCATTGGACAAATATGCTTTTGCATCCACTGCATAAATCAGGTATATATCTCAATCAATTATGTTCTAAGTTTCTAACTTCTGAGTTATTTGTCTAACTCATAGTCTACCTATTAAAATGTCATTCTAATTTCCTTATTTATATTTGTGACAGCTTACTATTTGAATCTGAGGTTCCAATACTCACGAACGCTTGGATTGAATCCGACTCTAATGACTGCAGTGAGAGATGTCACCAACAAGTTCATTACCTCTCTAGAAGAGCGATTGCTAGTACTGGATGAGGTATAAGATAACTATATTACTTACATTCTTAATGTCTCATTAGTCATTACTCATTAGTCATCACTTTGATTTCATCATCTAAATATCGTAAATGATGTTTTTTTGCAGTTGCGCCATTTCCATGAAGGCACTGGATGTTTTGGACATCCAAATGCGGTTTCTGATCGTGAGGCAGGTGATCCTTGTGAGTGGTGGGTTTGGAATAGAACAGGTGCCCCCCATTTAAGAAAAGTGGCTGTTCGTCTCCTTGCTCAAACAACATCTGCAGGGGTTGTGAAAGAAATTGGAGCACATTCAATCTGATACACTCAAAGAGAAGGAACAAGCTTGGGGCAAATAGGTTGAGGGACCTTGTCTACGTTCACTACAACATGCGGTTGAGGTCTAGAGCAATACGAGATGCCAACTATAGGGAAGTGGATTTTGCTGTTGTCCACGATCCCATTGACACCGCATACACTTTCAGCACTGACAGACGTAGAGGGATGGAGGAAGATTCAGAAAATCCTTTAGAGGAATGGATGAATGAGATAGGTCGTCCTGTTCTTGATAATTTATATGGGCGTCCAGATCCATACATAGAAGATCAATTTGAGCCAAACAACGGTGATGATATTATTCTTGATAATCCGCCTGAAAGACTTGAGCCTGAAGCTGCACATGTAAATGTTGATATGGAAATAGATAGAAGAGTACAAGAGCAGTTAGGTAGCTCAAATTCTTCTTCTTCAGCTGGTTCTAAATCTAAGTCTGATGATAGTGACAATGATAATGATGGTGGTAATTAAAGTCAACGTTCTCCAGAATATCCTCCAGCTGTGGATCCTCAACATGATGATCGACCTTATGTTACTAGGGGTGCACCTCCACAACAACAAGAATATCCCATGCCTGAAAATTTTTTTCAAAGAAGAAAAACTCGAACTGGGAAAGATTACAGCGGTGCACCTCCACCAAATTCCGCAATGCCCACAACTCCAAGCCCCTACCCCTACTCCTACCCATCTAATCCACAACCACAACCACAATACCGGAGTCCAAGTGATTATCATTCTGATGTTGCTGAATCAATGGATGCATTGAGTATATCTGACTCTCAATCTCAATCTCAAGAACATTCATTTGGAGATATGTTATTTGGGAAAACACTTCCATACCCATCTCAGACTTCTCAACATGGGTATTATGGATATCAAGTTGAACCACAAGGCCCACAACCAAGGTTACAATTAGAACTTGGACCTGGTATGGGATATCATGAAGCATACTCTGTCTGTAGCCCTTATGGATGCTTTCGGGTGAACACTGAAGCATACTCTGTTGATTTCGGGCAAACATGGAGTGGTGGTCATACTACAATTTATCCTATTGCCGGAGTTCCATTACAACCTCCTTTTCCTCAACCTCCAGCTCCTCAAGCAAGGGCACCCGCACCTCCTCCCGCTTCTTCTCAGCCTCCCAGGAATTCAGCAAACAAGGCTCAATATCTAAAAGATTTACAAGAACATTTTCCAAAGATTGGGATGATGCGGTATGTGAATCCTGAAGTATATGAGGAGCATGTTGTCGAATACAACAAATCGTATAGAGCTTTGATGACATGGGAGCAATATGTAGAACAACAATATCCTTATCAGCAGCCGGCGCGCCACTCAACATACAACTGATGTGAGTTAGTACTTAGTAATTTACTATGTTGTTATATGTTTGTTGTAAGTTGAATATTATTGCATAAGTGTGTAAACATGCATTTATGGATTGTGCTACTAAAATTTCAGATCTTAATTCTTATATTTTGTCATCGAAATCCTTCATCGAAATCTCAAAAAAACAAGATTGATTCCTTACCTCCCACATGATTGACCCCCCCAACATACCCAATATAGAATTTTATTGCATAAAACGTTGCATCTAGGTGTTGAGACCACGTCTGTTAAATTTCATGATTTAATTCGTTCATTTAGGCATCGATAAGTCCAGAATTGCATCTGTCGATATTTCCGTCGGTATACCTGTAAATATCTATTTCCACGCCGTCGATAAGTTGTCGGTATCGGCATTTAATTCCTTGCTCTGGAGTACTAACACCGGTGCACTAGTCAACTTTTCTTTCAAAAGCTGGAAAGAATGTTGACACTTATCATTCCAAGCAAAAGGAACATCCTTCCCGGTTAACCTAGTTAGGGGTAACGCTATAGAACTGAAGTCTTTGATGAACCTCCTGTAGTAGCCTGCCATACCTAGGAAGCTACAGATCTCTGTCTGTGTCTTTGGTTGTTCCCATTCTAGTACAATTTCCACTTTTTTGGGATCAACACAAATGCCTTTTGCAGATATAACATGGCCTAGAAAAGACACTTCAGATAACCAAAATTTACACTTGCTAAACTTAGCATATAGTTGATGCTGCCTTAACAAAGTCAATGCCTGGCGAAGGTGTTTCTCATGCTGTTGACTATCCTTGGAGTATATCAGGATATCATTTTATAGTTCCCATGTGGCTTCCTCTATGCCATGAAGATTCCACAAAACTTACACTAGTATTATATCTTTTCTCTTCATCTTTTTCACCCTTCTATCCAAGATCAACACAAGACCCTCAACATAGGAGATATCCTCATATAAATCAACCTCTACTGGTTGGATTGTCGAGTCAATATCTGGATGGCATTTCCTCAACATAGAGATGTGAAAGACATTATGCAATCTATGTAGCTCTGGTGGTATCTCCAACTTATATGCTACCTTTCCAACACAAGCTAGGACATGGTATGGTCCCAAAAAATCTGTGGGCCAACTTACCCTTCTTTCCAAACCTCAACACACCTTTCCAAGGAGAAACCTTAAGATATAATCTATCTCCTACTTGGAACTCAAGTGGTCTGCATCGATTATCTGCATAAGATTTCTGTCTATCCTGGGCTGCTTTCAACTATTGTTGTATCACTTTAATCTTTTCTATAGTCTGATGTACTAGCTCAGGACCCAAAAGTTGATATTCACCTATCTCATACCGGCAAAGAGGAGACTGACATTGTCTCCAATACAAAGCCTCATAAGGGGCCATATCTATGCTTCTTTGATAACTATTGTTGTATGTAAACTCTATCAAAGTTAGATGTACATCCCAACTACCAAGAAATTGCAACACACATGCCCTCAAGAGATCCTCTAAAGTCTGAATAGTCCTTTCAGATTGGTCATCGGTCTGTGGATGAAAAGCTATGTTGAATCTCAGCTGTGTTCCCATTGCTGAATGCAGACGCTCCCAAAAATGACTTGTAAACTGTGGACCTTTGTCAGAAACTATAGTCACTGGAATGCCATGCAGATAGACTATCTCATCAACATATATTTGTGCCAATTTCTCTGCTATAAACGTCGTCTTAACTGGTAGAAAATGAGCTGACTTAGTCAATTTGTCTACTATCACCCATATGGAATCATGACCCTTGGTTGTCCTAGGAAGACCAACCACAAAGTCCATAGTAATATGATCCCATTTCCACTGTGGTATTGGCAAGGGTTGTAATGTCCCAGCAGGCTTCTGGTGCTCAGCCTTCACCTGCTGATAAATTGGACATTTGGTAATGAACTCTGCCAAATCATGCTTTAGACCTGGCCACCAATACATGTCTTTCAAGTTTTCTTACATCTTGGTACTTCCAAGATGCATTGCATACATGAAGGAGTGAGCCTCCTCAAGTACCATCTTCCTCAACCCATCAACATCAGGAATTACTGCCCTATTATGGTAACAAACTGTACCATCATCTGCCTTATGAAAGCCATTATACTTTTCATTGCCAATCCCTGATCAGATATTCTGTATCATAGTATAATTCTATTGTGCATCATGAATCTGATGTCTCAAGGCAGGTTTCATTTGTAACTATGCCAACAATCCTGCCAACAAGGAAACGTCTAGTTGTACATTCATCTGGCGAAGAGACACTAGCATATCTCTTTTATGGCACATCAATGAATTTAATTGTGCATTATCTACCATTGATAATGAAGATGACTTTCTACTCAATGCATCAACTACCACATTTGCTTTCCCTGGATGGTAGTCTATTGTGCAATCATTATCCTTAATCAACTCCATCCATCTCCTCTGCCTCATATTCAACTCATGTTTTGAGAAGATGTATTGTAGATTCTTGTGGTCAGTGAAGATATAACACTTTTCTCCATAAAGATAGTGTCTCCAGATCTTTAAGGCATGGACCACTGCTGCAAGCTCCAGATCATGTATTGGGTAATTTTCCTCATGTTTCTTAAGCTGTTTTGAAGCAAAAGAAATCACATTTTTATCCTGCATCAACACACATCTTAACCCATTCTTTGAAGCATCACAAAAGACAATATAGCCTTTTCCTTGCTTTGGAAGTACTAACACCGGTGCACTAGTCAACTTTTCTTTCAAAAGCTAGAAAGAACGTTGACACTTGTCATCCCAAGCAAAAGGAACATCCTTCTTGGTTAACCTAGTTAGGGGTAATGCTATAGAACTGAAGTCTTTGATGAACCTCATGTAGTAGCTTGCCAGACCTAGGAAGCTATAGATCTCTATCAGTGTCTTTGGTTGTTCCCATTCTAGTACAATTTCCACTTTTTTGGGATCAACACAAATGTCTTTTGCAGATATAACATGGCCCAGAAAAGACACTTCAGATAACCAGAATTTACACTTGCTGAACTTAGCATATAGTTGATGCTGCCTCAACAAAGTCAATGCCTGGCGAAGGTATTGCTCATGTTGTTGACTATCCTTGGAGTATATCAGGATATCATCTATGAACACGACCACACATTGATCAAGATAAGGTCTAAACACCCTATTCATTAGATCCATAAAAGCTGTAGGTGCATTGGTTAGCCCAAACAGCATAACCACAAACTCATAATGACCATACCTAGTCCTAAAAGCTGACTTGGGTATGTCATCAGCTTTAATTCTCAACTGATGGCAACCTAACCTCAGGTCTATCTTTAAAAACATAGTGACACCTTTCAACTGATAAAAAAGATCATCAATCCTCGAAAAAGGATACTTATTCTTTATTGTCACCTTGTTCAACTGTATGTAGTCTTACACAACCTCATTGAGCCATCCTTCTTTTTAACAAACAACACGGGAGCACCCCAAGGGGAAGTTCTCAGCCTGATAAAACCCTTCTCTAACAGTTCTTGTAACTGTTTCTTTAACTCCTGCATCTCTGTTGGTGCCATTTTGTATGCTGACTGTGCTATGGGTTGTGTTCCAGGAACAAGATTGATCTCAAACTCAATCTCTCTAGGAGGGGGAATTCTAGGAAATTCCTCAAAAAAGACATCCTCAAATTCTCATACCACTGGTACCTACTAGATACTAGGACCTACCGCATTGATATCCACAACATGAGCTAAGAAAGCCTCACATCCTTGTCTCATCAACCGCTCTGCTGTCATAGCTGACATCAAACATGTAGGAAGAATCTTCCTATCACCCTAAAAAATCCACTGTACATCTCCATCATGGAACGTTGCCACCTTAGTACTATAGTCCAAGACTACCTTGTATTTTTCCAAGGTATCCATTCCTAGGATTACATCAAAACCATGCATGTCAAGTGGCAAAAGGTCCACTTGAATATTGTGTCCAGAAAAATAAAGAACACAAGAAGGGCACACTTCCTGCAACTCGGCGGAATCAACCAAAGGAGTCTCTAGTCACAGGCTATCAGATCTAAGACTAACAAGTAGATAAAAACAATCTATCACCTCTCTAGTGATAAAAGAGTGTGTCGCACCTGGGTCTACTAACACAGATATGAAACAAGAAGTAGAAAATCAGAATAAAATAACTCCATCTGACCTGTCACGACTCGTGGATTGACCACTACTTCTTACTGGGTCATGGCATAGAACCTTGCTGTCACCTGCTGCCATCCACATCCTCTGCTTGCTTGTCCAGAGGATCCTTCCTGGGACTCCTGACCACATCCTCTTGCACTGCCACTACTAAACTGTCATTGTTGTGGACCTTGTTGGCTTTGCCTTGGCTGCTGAGTCACCTCCTCATCTTTCATAGGGCAATAAGGTATTGTATGCCCCACTTGCCCACACTTGTAACTATGGTGTCCTGATATGGCCTAAACAGCCATGTCACTGAAATCGATGAGGTACTACGGGCTCCTGTTGGCGGAAAACTGTGACCTCTACTCTGACTCGGGGTCCACTGTGATGGTGCATGTGATCTTGGTTCACTGAAGGTTGACCTTGGTTGCGACGGCGGTGGGAAAAACCTTGGCTTCTTAAAGCCTCTAGATGATTGCCCTTGAAACTACATAGGTCGCTTCTTAGCATTAGCTTCACACTTCTCTATGGAAGACCTCTCAATCCTCCTGACAGATTCCACAAAGGTGGAAAACCTTTCCCTGTTCTCCAAGGATGATGTTGAAGTAGTCAACTTCGTACTCAGACCCTTCTCAAATCTCTAGATCCTTTCCTTGTCTGTTGCTGCCATGTACAGGTAGAACCTCAGAAGTTCCATAAACTTTGATTCATACTCATTGATAGTCATAGCTCCCTGATGAATCTTCTCGAAATGAGAGATTTTCTCATTTAGGTAGGTCTCTGGAAAATATCGGCTAATAAATTCCCTCTAAAACTCCTCCCATCCTATCACAACTCCTAGCCTTTTCTCCTCTTCTATGGCCCACCAGTAGCCAACACTACCCTTCAATAGGTATACCACATGCTTAACTTTGTCTTCTTCAGTGATTTTTAGGATTTTGAATGCCTTTTCCAGCTCAGTCAACCACATGTCAGCGTCTTCTAGATCAGAAGTACCTGCATATTCAATTGCCCCAACACGTCTAAGACATTCAAATGTCTTCCTGACACCTTGGGACTCCACATTAGAGGCAACTTCCCTAGCTTGAGGTGTTGGCTCTCTGTCAGTGATATGTGTAATTGTGGCCATCATCTATCTAAACATAGACTGAAACTCAGGATTGGCCATCATTTTCGGGTCTAGATGAGGCATTGCGGGCTGCTCTGGCCCTACTTCTGGCACTCTCTCATCGCATGACTGCCTCCCTACACCTCCTCCTGGTGCAACATAGCTACTCTCAACGTGTTCTTCATGTCCTCTAGACATATCTGCATAAGCATAAACTATGATCAAATATGTTGGATACATAAGAACAAACTCAAACCTAAGTCCTTTGTCCCTGTAGACTTAGTAAACCTAGAGATCTGATACCAACTTAACTGTGACAACTCGTCACACTAAACAAGATTACTCAAAACAAAAAACACGATCAACTACTAATTAATCACATAGTAAAAAATGCGAGATAATTAAAACCAATTCCAATAATGTAAATAAACTCTAGAGCATTTACAAAAGGTCCATCATTCCATTCTCATATACTGTAACAAGTATTTATATATGGGTCCAAAGACCTCAGTCACATCCTGCATACAAAAGATATTTCACATGTACATGCCATATATTTACAAACATTGGCATTGTGGGACCCCACCTCTGAGACCCCACGATGCTATCCATACTAACCACACTAAATCTCAAATTAACAATTAAAACCTAGAATCAAGGCATTCTATTATATGAAAAACACAAATAACTTTTTCCATTTAATTCCATATTTGGTACAAGCAACTAAGTACTATTCATTTTCAACAGATCATATATAACCAAGTCTGAGATGTAAGCATTATTCAAGATAAAACTCTAATACAACATGAAGTAGAAAGTTACACTATTACATTCACATAAACAACCTAGATCAAGATAAATCACATCACTACAAGCATGCATACCCTCCCAAAACTCCCTAGTACAGGGACAACCTATACATATAACCTACAACAAGAAGACAATTCTCCACCTCAGATGGTGAAGATAAGATGACTACGGATGAGAAGCTCCTCGATGAATTGAAGCTGAATCAATACCTGTAAAAAAAATTTGAACCACCACTTATCAACACACTAAGTGAGTGGAATAGGTTCAAGACAAAACTAGCATTGAACTAATCTTTTTTTTAAATTGATCAGAGACAAGTATATTCCAGATTAAATCAAACAATTCTAAATATCATGCAGATAATGACAGATATAAACTACATAAGATGAACATGAAGTAACAAATAGAACTAACATGTAATCGGATATTGATAATCAAATCTTGTTCTCGGCTTGTCAAGATTCATTGTTAGGTTTGCCCTAAAATTACTTGATCTGTACCTAATCAAGTAAAAGTTGCCACGCTAGGTTCTCGTGTCAACAACTCACTATCCACATCTTAGGGTTAACCAAAAACCCTAAGATAAACAACAGACTATGATCTACCTCAGAGTTGCCAAACACTGGCTAGGTAAGAGCATAAAGCCTCTCTACCTTACAGACCTCATCTCAGGTACATGAGATAGGTTTAATGACATAAATTTCAAAGCTAGGGAATCACATATGAGGTACTAAAAAAGCTATCCCTACTGATCCATTTCACATCAAGATCACAATTTCCATAACAATGTTTCAAATACAATGCATTTCATTCACTAAGCAGTAGAGAATTTAGGTTAGCATCTCCTCTTGAAATCTTTACTAAATTCTAGTGACCTAGCCTTCAAGGTCTAGAATCACACTCCGACATTCCTTTTCATAATCCAAGGATTACTAGAAGAAACCCTGTTTCATTTCCCCAGTGCATACCTCGAGGGAAAATCACAGTGTTCAGGGCTCCTATCTAGATGATTAGGTTATAATGGATATTAAGTACATTTACTCACTTTAAGGAAAAATAGGAGTTTATTAGATGGAACATATGTGACTTCACATTCTAATCCTAGGATATGTGGATTAGGGTTTCAGATATACATATGTTTCAATTCAGATTATATATACCCTACATATCCTTTTTCCATCATATAAATTCACATGAAACAATCACAACTTAAAAATTCACATATCATAGACAACACTCCATATTTAAACAACATGTGGTATTGCAATGTATATGTAATAAGAATATGCAATATGAATTCAATTAAATTTACATTACTCATGATCAAGATAATATAACACCCACTTAATTCATTTGCAAGAATCAATACAGGAATCATATCCAAGGTTAAATAAGCAAACAATCCTATGCATTATTAGAGTTCTCAATTTCAACCAATTGTAGTTTAATGAGGAGATTTAGGATTATAGTTCACTAATAGTTTTCAAATAAACCTACACCACTCACCTCAGGTGTGAAACACCTAAAATTCGTAGCCCAACTACTGCTACTAATTCTTGAATCAAGTCCTTGCTTCAAGAAAACAAAATCTTCCTGCTCCTCTTCACTCAAGAACCTAGAAGAAGAAGAAGAATTGAAGAAGAAAGAATGAAAGAAGAGGTTAATTTGGAATATTTTTATCCAAATAAGGGAAGTGACAAGTTCTATACATAGGAGAGAATAAAACTAAATAAACCTAGTAAAGATTAATGATATATACAAAATTTACCAACCTTGGAAAGAGAAAACCCAGAAATATGAAATTTCCACTTCAGATTCTCTAAACCCTAAAATCCCCTCCTCTCTCAAGAATTACGAAGCTCTAAAGTGTGGGACGGAAATGAGAGGTGCTTGGGTCATAATAGAGTCCTATATACTCATTAAGGTGCTTGGAATAATTAATTATAAACATTTTTAGTCTTTTTTTTTTAATTTTCCAGAAAAATCTGGCCGGTCGAGTCTGTCTCTCTCAAACTCGACCGATACAAGGTTTTGTTATGATACAAAACTTCTCCAAAAATTCTGAAAATTTAATATGTTTTTGTAAACTTAATATTAAACATTTAGTTAAAATTTGAGCTTAATTGGATAAGACAATAAATTTTAAAAAATAAAAACTGCACTGCTATACTTAAGCCTGTATAGCATGATTGACTGAGTTTTTCTTGGGGAAAACTTGACCGATCAACAGGTCCAGAAAACTCTAAAAATTTCTGAAAATTTTCACTAACATGAATAATTGAGTTATAAAATACATATCCAAAATTCAAAGTAATATGAGTCACACACAAAATAAAAAAAATATTTTACTAGACTATTATACTTAACACCAAATTCATCATAGCATTCTCTATTGATGATTTCATGCAACTAGGGTTTTAAATTTATAACCCTACTAACCTAATCATTCACAAAATTAATCTAACAAACAAGGTTTATGATTTTGATTAATATTTGACATGATTAGGAGAAAATTAAATCAATAACTATTGATACTTAGTAAGATCTAACTAGGAATTAAAGTAATTTAGGAACGGGTCCTTACAGGCATGCTACCAAAATCTCGTGTCGATACGAGTATATCATCTAGAAAACACATCCCATACCCAGACCTGAGAGTGTGATAACACCAATTTTTGTGAAGTTTTAGACTGTTATTTTGTTATCAAAACTGCCCTTTTTAACTATTTTCCTCTCTTTTATAAGTACTTTCGCAATAATTGGCCAAACGACGCTCTTAATTCAATATTTCCATCTTTTGTAGAGTTTTCCTCCTATTTTGACCCATTTGTCATCAATAAGGCCGTCCCGGCCCACAAATAAGTTTGACCTGCATCGGCCTTCCAGATGGCCGATATGATCACTGCCCGACGTGGTAAGCGCAACACAATGACGCGTGACATAGGGATGCCGCGCAAGAAGGAACTGACGGGCGATACGTCTTTTACCCGACAGGGAGCCCAAGCTCACCCGATAGCTAAAGCTTGTCGCCCGACACGGGCCACCCACCGGCAGGCGCTGCTCGTCACGTTACCGATAGCTGACATCCTTCTGCCGGGCGATACCGATATCGGCCGTCACCGACCCCACGATGATAAAGGGGGACACGTGGCGCCCCGTGCACCATAACGTCCCCCAGCCGCTGCCTATAAATAGCAGCTACAGGAAGCTGAAAAGACAGGTCGGAACAGGTCGGAATATCTCAGAACCTTGTGCAATCTTCTGAGGAAAGCTGCGAGAGCGAGTGTATCGTGCCTCAGTGCTGTGCCGGGCGATCCTCGGTGAGCTCTTCCCCATCCCGAGAGGGAGGTGAATGGTTCACTTAGTATCGTCTCGGGCGACACTGCAGGCCGATATCGGCCAACACGGATCTCCGACTTGTGTGACCGACACTAGATACAACAGCTAGCCCGTCACGATACCGAACCCGATACGCTTCACCCGTCACGGCGTGTCACCCGAGAGGGTGCTTCTCGACATGAGCGTATCAGGCTAGGGTTCTTGCACGATGCAATCCGTCCGTCACGGTGTTTTGCCCGAGAGGGTGTGCCGCCCGAAACGGTTGTATCAGGCTAGGCTCCTGACCGGTATCGGGCCGGATGGCCCACTGTAGTCTGTCGTCCTTCTATATCAAGAAGGTGATATCTATCTTTATTTCTGTCATTTAATTCTTTTACTACTGCATTGTAATCAACACTTTTTATATGTTAATAGAAATAGAAGAGTTTAATTATCTGCTGCCTTATGCTTGGTACCCTTGTTAGATGATTGCTATGTTTAATATTTGAACTCTAGCTTGCACGTTGGATCACATTTCGATTAGCTACCGAACCGTGTTTTCCCGTCACAACATACTTGAGAGAGGTATTGTGGCTCTAGTGTTTGGTCCTATTCTGGAGTACGAGAGTGCCCGGTATCGGAGCGGTTGTAGTAACCTTTCCACTCTAACCTAAGTCCAGCAACCTCGAGAGTGGTGTTGATGCTTGGTTAGAGGTACCCGCTCTGAGAGGAGGGGTACATGATGTTCCTGCTGCCGATTGTTTCATCGAAGTTTTCTCCTTGGTACCTTAGTTTTAGTATTAGTGTTATCTCTCTATTTCTATTGCATGAAAACCCCTAAAAACTGATAAATGCCTACAACTTTAATCTTTCTCATAGCTCCATTCGGAGATAGGGTTTCCTTTTTGTTTTATCGATCTTGTTCTGCTGTTCCCTATTGGGAATTTTATCATCTCTTTACCTCTCTGCCAGAGTGTAGCGTGTCGATTCTGAGTTCTCAACACTACCACCCTTGTCCATGTGTTCGACCCCGTATATCTACTTCGACCCCGTAAACAAAGTTGTGGGGGCCTAGAAGGATTCAGGTTTTAAATGTAAAAGCTCAACTACCTCAAATCCGCCTCCAATTTTAGGATGCACGATTTAGGCCGGTCAACTTTTTGGCGCCATTGCCGGGGACAAGGCAGACGGTACTGTTGACGAATCTGAATCCACTAACTACACTCCCGTGCCTCAAGCTTAGAAATGAGCTTGACAACACTCTTTTTCTTTTCCTTTTTCCTTATTATTATTCTTTGCCTAAACTAAATAATTCTATTTTCTGACTTGATTTCTCGTGCTATTTCAAGAACTCTGAAGAACGGTGACCTGTTCCACCAACCACTGACACCATGCCGCCCTGTGTCGAGCCACCTCACTCGGAAGGTGAACGCCAAGGAGGAGCTTGGCCTCTTCCGCCTCCACTAGATGTCAACGATCGCTATGGCAGCAATGATAACCTCGAAGATCCAGAAACAGAGCATTTCGAGGAAGGCCATCACCGTGATAGACGTCATCACCACCGGAGGCACAGAAGAAATCACGACAATCAGGAACGACGCCAAGACGCCAGTGACAGCGACAACTCAGAGGAAGAAGAGAAAACACTGAGGGAGTTGGCATCCACGAAGGCCAACAACTCCCGATGTCCAGTCGTTATTCCGCATTTCAACGCGGCAAATTTTGAGCTCAAGCCGTCTGTGATCTCAATGATCCAGAATAAAAGCTTCATGGGAGGTTCTAAGAATGACAACCTGTACCACCATCTGGATGCCTTCAAAAATATATGTGATACCATAAAGATGAGGGGGGTTCCCCAAGAGGTCATATATTGTAAGGGCTTTATTTTCTCCCTGGAAGACAAAGATCTGTCATGGTATCTTGGGTTGCCCCACCAATCTCTAAACGGATGGGGAGCACTGGCTGACACGTTCATGAACAAATTCTACCCCACAGAAAGGACTGTGAGAAACCATCAGAAGATAACCTCTTTTATGCAGAAGCCTAATGAGAGTCTCCATGACGCCTGAGAAAGGTACCAAGAATATCAGAGGGATTGCCCTCACCATAATTATAAGAGGGGCTTCCTAGTCACCACCTTTTATAATGGTCTGACCCCTGATGAAAGGGTGTCGCTTAATGTGGCAGCAGACAGTGACTTCCTTGGGAAAAAGCCAAGAAAATATGAAAGGATCATTAAGAACATGGCCGAGCTGCATACCGACACTGATTTTGATAGGTCCGACAGAGGATAGGTTAAAAAGGTCGGTGAAGGGTCCTCTCTTGAGTCCAAGGTGCTGGAGTCCATTACATCACAAATACAAAGAATAGCTACAGATGTTAAGCAAATGAGGGAATCTGGAGGGAAAGGAAAGAAGCCAGTTGAAAAGGTGATGAAATGTGTTACCTGCGGTGAAGGAGGACATGGGGTAGATCATTGCATCTACACCCGACCGGATGCGGCCAGTGACACGGACTCTGGAGACGAAGGGACTGAAAATGTCTCTTTCGTAAGTTTCAAAAGGCCAGACCACCCCGGATTCAATTACGACAACAAGGATGCAGCTGAGAACTCTCATCAGCTGCATACTTCATCCAAGCCGTCGCAAGCCTTCGAGAAAAGAGGGGGGCCGAGTCAGTATGCTAAGAACACCCAGTTTCAGCCAGCCAAGGGGAATTTCCAGGTACAAGGTAAATATCAAGGGTTGAACAAAGAATAGGACAAGGGCTCGAGCCAATCAGACGTGATTGGCCAGCTATTCTACTTCGTAAAGAGGCAGGACACCATCACCAATCAACTAGCGCAAAGTGCGTTGTCGAATTCCAGCGTGTTGAACTCTTTGTAGGTACAATTGGTGGACATGCAAATGCACCAACGCCAAATTGACCAGCAACTAGTTCAGTTGGCCGAGATCGTGAAGAACCCGTCATGGAAGATACCATCAAATACTGAGACTGTCAAGAAGGCAGGTCTATGACCGCAGAGGCAAAGATGAAGATGCAGGAAGGAGAAGCTGAATGCGTCCAGCTGAAGACAGAAAACGCAGCGCTTCTTGGGAGGCAACCCGAGCTGTCTTTTAAATTCCTATAATAGGATGATTTTTTTTTGCTGCAAGAAAAACATTACAAACATTATGGACTGTAATAAGGACCGAGTCAGTGCATGCGCCACATGCGCTGACTCTTCTATTTTATGGGCCATCGCCTTAGTTTTATCGACCGGGATGGGTAATACCATCTGAGGCCGGGATCATAGTCTTCGACCAATGATGTTTTACTCATCGACCGCTTTTAAACCACTCTATTTTCAAGTCGTGTCGGGCACCGGTGCTATGAATGCGCCCATATCGGGCAATGGAATTTTGGGGATCGCAAAGGTAATGACAGATAGCATGCCTGGGCGGCGTCCAGTCATATCGTGCAGGTGGAGTAATTACCCTTGTGCCGATGAATGGACTGCCCGTCTTGGGAATGAATTACCCCATCGGCCAACGCGCGCCCAGAATTACTAGATTCACCGCGGTTGGGACCGCTATAAATAGCCTGGCGAGTTTACCGTGCCGGGCTACTGCCTTTACTATTTTACCTGCTCGTATCGTGCAGTGTTTTCTTGAGATCGCTCCCATGTCGTGCAACAGCCTCCTATTTTCGTGTCGCGCGGCAGTTTAAGAACACATCAAGGTATAGCCCGATGAACCGTATCGCCCGACACGACCTACCTTTCGCCTGGCACGTATATCGCCCAACACGCCCATCTTTGCACCGCCTCGCCTATTTTGTTGTCAGACGGCACGTTGAGTTCCTTTCTGAGAGCCCTATCACGTGTCTCATCTTTCGCGGCCGTATCATCTGACACACCCCTGTCGGGTGACATACCTGACGCATATTTATCGCCGTATTGTCTTGTTCTTTATCGCGTATGTGATCTTCCGACGTGATGGGCGATACCCATATCTCGTATCGGGCACGAGACCTAATCTCTGAGAACCTCGTATCGCCCAATATAGTGGTTTGGTATCAATTTTTGTATTAGGCCTTATCCTATTGTGCATTCTGTTTCCTTTTAAACATCGGCACACTTAATTGACCAAGGAATTCATTTAACGATTTACAGAAATGGCCCGCATCAAGCAGACTGTCATCCGGGTTGACGAGCACGGTAGGAGGATCTACACCGAGCCCACAGGAGAAGCACCGACTGTTGGGCAGAAGCGCCCAAATCCAGAAGCAGCTGGGCCATCAACTGCGGAAAAGAGGATGAGGGTAGGAGAAGCGGCGGCTCCAACACCAACAACAACGGCAGAACCCCTGGAATACACACCAGGAAGGTTCGTTCCAAGGGATGATGAGCACGCACGCCGTTATGCTGAGCTGGCAACCAAGCTCTACCAACTGAGCAGGTTTTGCCACCAGTCTTCTTTCATGGAGCTGGGCATCTTTGAAAGACTGAAGAGCATCCTCGCCATGACTAGACTAAGGAAGATCTGCCTCAGCCGATCTTCCTCCTACACCGAGCTCACAAGGGAGTTCATGTCATCTCTCCGCCGAGTAAAGAATTCTACTGCTGAAAAGGAAGAATACGGCGGAGCAAATAGACTCCAAGCCCAATTATACAACTCGGAGCACACAATCTCCAAGAAGCTATTGAACAAGATCTTCTCCTCTAGTGAGGAGGAGAATGATCTGATGAATAACGGTGAAAGAATCACCGAAGGAGACATGTTCAACCCCGTGGAGCTCTGGAATAAGCTGATCGGCGAGTCATCATTTAAGCTGGGAAGCAAGGTGGCGGCAGTGCACTCGTGTTTCTAGAGAATCATACACAAATTAGTGGCATGCCTGCTGTTCAACAAGAACGAGTCCAGCAACATTTACACAAAAGAACTCCACGTCATGTGGCACATGATGGAGGGAAGAGTGATCAACCTCGTACAGTTCCTGCTGAACAGGCTGCACCCAATAAGAGATGCCACCAAGGAATACTGCATGGGTGGCATCGTCAACCTGATCGTGGCAGGGCTCGGGTACCTGAAAGAGCTGCGCAACCATTCGAGGATGCAAGGCGATGAGCTGATCGACACCAAATACCTGATGAGGACCAGCATCATAAAGAAGGAGGGGAGGAACTACTTCTACAAGTTTACAAGAACGAACATACTCCTCCCGTTCCCTCGCTGCGCCACCTACGACGCAGAGAAGCTGGTCTTCACTGCTGCGGAAATTGAAGTTGTGGTGGAAAACGCAGCCCACGCCGCCGCCACAAGAGTCCAGGAAAGGACAATCCCAGAGCTCCCGACAACAGCTGCTAATAGAGCTGTCGTCGCTTCTACTATACCAGCTACAACCACAACAACAACTATAGTGGCTGAAGAAGAACCAGTGATCGTTGAGGTCGCCGAGACAACAACTGCGGGAGCTCCTGCAAAAGAGATAGCCGCAGCCCCCGACGTCCCCGTAAGGCCTGTAGAGGCAGAGGAAGAACCAAAGCCAGACACCAGTAATGAGGTGTTCACCGCGATCCTTCAGATGGATCTCGAAGGTACGCAACTGACGCCGACACTGCCGCCGGTGTCCCCTGTAACATCTGCTGAAAAGATCACCGAGAGCGTAGAGGTGGAACAACATCTACCCACACCACGGCCATCTTCACCGCGACGTGAAGGCGAGGCAGAGGCAGCCGCAAGAGTGCCGACACCTCGCCTGGAGACATCTTCCTCGCAAACAATTGAGATAGACTCTACCTTGTCTGGTATACCATCACGTGAACAAGGTGTCGCGAGGATGGAAGGGAGACCCGCAGGAACCCCTCCGTCGCTCGAGAAGATGCTAGGGCACGAGCTCGACTACTTGCGGGAGGTAACAGATAACAAATCAGCTACCTGTATTTCCTTAACCCGCAAGTTTGCATCTTTTCAAGACAGGCTGAATAGCCAAGAACGAGAGCTGCTGACTCTAGCTAGCCTTCCCGGCGGGCTAGAGACTTTGACTGCAACGCTTCAACAAGTTCTTCAACGTCTCGACAGGATTGAGGAGAGGCTGGATAGGAGGGACGACCATCCGCACCAAAGGCAGCCGAGAAGGTCGCCGTCACCCCCTAGCCGTGGCTCTCCACCTTCTTCATCAACGTCCTCTTCGAGATCGGCGTCCTCCTTCGCCTCCAGTGAGCAATCCACAACGCCCGAGGAGGGGACGCAACCAAGGTCGACCGACGGAGCTCCAGCAGGACAGGAGAGCTCCCTAGGTATAGAAGAAGAAAATCCCTCTGCCCCCCTATATGAAATTGAAGATGATAACAGAGATATCAGCATCAGGGCGGACTCTTCTGATGAATCAGAGGGAGAAAAGGGGGATGTTTATGCAGCCAATAAAAGACACCTCCCCCGAGGAAGACACTCGATGGCAGATAAGTTTGCTAAGCCATCAGAGATACTTTCCTTTGAGATGGCCGACTTCGACAGAAGGGCCATCGGCTGCCTGACGATCAGAGACCAAACACTGCTAAATAGGGTCCTAAGATCGCAGGCAGATGAAGAAGACGTCGTCTGGAGTGACGGCTACATCTCCATACGATGGGGAGCACTCCGCAGCATGTTCCGCTCACCTGCCGTCGTTGGAAAAAGACTATTTAGGGTCCTTGAAAATGCGATAATAGAAAATATCGATAGCAGGACAGGTCAGAAGAAAATATACAGCGCCACCCCGACCTTGGCAAGAAGGCTGATGTGGGGAGAAACAAACTCCGCTGCGGTGGCCAACATGCTGCAACACATCGACAAGCATAACCCAAACCTCGTGTTGGCACCGTACAAGCACCACAACATATGGTTCCTCTGCGTGGCAGACCTAAGGAACCGCGACGTCAGGCTGCTGAACTGCAGCAGTAATGAGGTGCCACGCTCCAGGAATGTTTTCAGTCGCCCGGAGGACAAAAATCTGAGGCTTCTACCGCTGTGTCTTCTACGAGCTATCAAGAAAGGAGCCAAACGTCACAACAACGTCTGGAACTTCTATTCTATTCGCGACTTCCCCATCCAGGCTGAAGAGGGAAGCGAAAATAGTGCCTTAGTCGTCTTAAGTGCCATTGAGGTGCTCAATACAATTGGAAACTTGGGGGCCCTTAGGGGCACATGTTTCTATCGCCGTAGGGGCACATACACCATGCTGCTAATTAAAGACAAATGCTATTTCCGAGATGCAGGGGTACCTGATAGGCTGCTGGACAAGGACCAAGAAGACGAATCTTCACGATCCAGCAGATCTCTAGAGAAAGAAGCGGAAATAGAAACTGACACCTATGGGGCAGGCAAGTAGTTGGAGACCCTACGGATAGTGCATGGGATGGAAGACCCTACTTCGCCTGAAACTACCGAAGGGCTGATCAAAAATTTCGACCGCTTCTCGTGTGCTACGCGATAGATGTCATTTACAAGGCAGGCGATGTCGTAGTCCCAGTTGATGATTTAAGGGACATGGTAAAAGAAGGAGGATGCTTGGCTGTATCTGTGGCGGCTGCTTACATCCAAATACTACAACCAAGGTTCAAACACACATACATAGCTCATCCTATGCTGTTCAACGACGTTTGCCTCGCTGATGAAACAGGAGCAAAGCAGCATTTTTTGGCAGAGTTGGAGAGTGGGGTCCCTAGCCAGATTTTTCTACCCATCCTGCATTATAACCATTGGACGCTCCTGACAATGTACACTCGGCAACGAGCAGGAATCTTCTACAACAGCTCGGACAGCAACAAAAACCATCCAGTGCCGTGTACATCAGAACTGTGGTCATCCATCGAATGCTTATCTCAAAAATACTATGACGAGGTGACAAAGATGATACAACCATTCCTGGACACGCAAGCAAGCAAATGGCACGAACTCCAGTTCTGCCACCGCAGCCCACAACAGATTCCCCTATCTAACGACTACGGCATCTTTGTCCTGGAATGGATAGCAAATGAAGCAACGCCTGACCAGCTCCACCACATCGATTATCACATCAAAAGAGGAGAATATGTGTGGGAGCTTCTATCTGACGCAGGTGCGCTCATCGGCTAACCCTCACTGGATCAACATTACCCTACCTTATCTACTTTACAACTCTGGGACAGAGTGTGGAGTAAGTTTGGGGGGGTACCATGTACCAGTGAGGGAGGTACAAAATTTTTGAAAATTCTCTGATTTTTCTAACTCAAATTCTTTATTCTTTTGTTCTTTCCTATATCATGTGTACATATACATATGTTTTCTCATACAACAATATTTTACCAAATATTTTTGAAAATTTTGCTTATTTTTCCCATACATATGTACAAAGTCGCTATATTAGTAAAAACCTGATGCGCCTTCTTGCCAAGTTTGTTTTCTTTATGCTTAACGAGATGCAAGTTTTGTTATATCTTTCTGATAATGCTGCCTCAAACAAAAGACAATGACTATCCACGCCAAAATTTCGAAAAAAATGAATATTCTCGCAACAGCTAAGAGACGAGTATGGAGAAGGAAAAAGCTGACCAAACAGCAAAAATCCCTTTTGTTTCCCCTTACCCAACAAAAATCCCAAAAAGAGAAAGCAACCTTATGAGGGTGAATAAAAGCATGAGAGTTGTGCCCAATAAAAGAAAAAGAAAAATAAATATATACACACACTTGTTTTCCAAAAGCACCCATCTTTAGGCATGGTAGATCCGGGGCAGTGGTACGTAGGATGTGAACTCACTGCTCTAAAGCCAACTGTCTTGGACTGCAGGGACCACTCACCCGCTAATGGACCCTTACCTAGATGGACTGATGGGAAACAAGAAGAAAAATCCAAAAAGCCTTAGCCTACCCAACACAACTTTCTGCCCCAAAAATAAAGCTGTTTGGTGTGGAAGCTAACTTCGGAATCATACACCAAAGTCTCGCTGAAGCTGTAGAGAAAGAAAACTTTTACTGAAATAATAAGGTAGGAAACACAAGGTCTTTTGTTTGTAGTGGGGCAGCATTATCTCTAAAGGCATCGTGATTCCTGTTTTACCTCTTGAACGGAAAACTACACCGAGTAAGAATAAGCATCACAAAATAAAGTTTAAATATTGATTGAGGACAATCAAAACACTAAGTTTGGGGGAGTTGATAACACCAATTTTTGTGAAGTTTTAGACTGTTATTTTGTTATCAAAACTGCCCTTTTTAACTATTTTCCTCTGTTTTATAAGTACTTTCGCAACAATTGGCCAAACGACGCTCTTAATTCAATATTATCATCTTTTGCAGAGTTTTCCTCCTTTTTTGACCCATTTGTCATCAATAAGGCCGTCCCGGCCCACAAATAAGTTCGACTTGCATCGGCCTTCCAGATGGCCGATATGATCACTGCCCGACGGGGTAAGCGCAACACAATGAAGTGCGACATAGGGATGCCGCGCAAGAAGGAACTGACAGGCAATACGTCTTTTACCCGACAGGGAGCCCAAGCTTGCCTGACAGCTAAAGCTTGTCGCCTGACAGCTAAAGCTTGTCGCCTGACCTGGGCCACCCACCGGAAGGCGCCGCTCGTCACGTGACCGATAGCCGACATCCTTCTACCGGGCGATACCGATATCGGCCGTCACCGACCCCACGATGATAAAGGGGGACACGTGGCACCCCGTGGACCATAACCTCCCCCAACCGCTGCATATAAATAGCAGCTACAGGAAGCCGAAAAGACATGTCAGAACAGGTCGGGACAGGTCGGAATAGCTCAGAACCTTGTGCAATCTTCTGAGGAAAGCTGCGAGAGCGAGTGTATTGTGCATTAGTTCTGTGCTGGGCGATCCTCGGTGAGCTCTTCCCCATCCCGAGAGGGAGGTGAATGGTTCACTTAGTATCGTCTCGGGCGACACTGCAGGTCGATATCGGCCGACACGGATCTCCGACTTATATGACCGACACTAGATACAATAGCTAGCCCGTCACGATACCGAACCCGATACGCTTCACCTGTCACGGCGTGCCACCCGAGAGGGTGCCGCCTGACATGAGCATATCGGGCCAGGGTTTTTACACGATGCTATCCGCCTGTCACAGTGTGTCACCCGAGAGGGTGTGCCGCCTGACACGGTTGTATCGGGCTAGGCTCCTGACCGGTATCGGGCCGGATGGCCCACTATTGTCTGTCGTCCTTCTATATCAAGAAGGTGATATCTATCTTTATTTCTGTCATTTAATTCTTTTACTACTGCATTGTAATCAACACTTTTTATATGTTAATAGAAATAGAAGAGTTTAATTATCTGTTGCCTTATTCTTGGTACCCTTGTTGGATGATTGCTATGTTTAATATCTGAACTCTAGCTTGCACGTTGGATCGCGTTTCGATTAGCTACCGAACCGTGTTTTCCCGTCACAACAGCCTTGAGAGAGGTATTGTGGCTCTAGTGTTTGGTCCTATTCTGGAGTACGAGAGTGCCCGATATCGGAGCGGTTGTAGTAACCTTTCCACTCTAACCTAAGTCCAACAACCTCGAGAGTGGTGTTGATGCTTGGTTAGAGGTACCCGCTCTGAGAGGAGGGGTACAGGATGTTCCTGCTGCCGCTTGTTTCATCGAAGTTTTCTCCTTGGTACCTTAGTTTTAGCATTAGTGTTATCTCTCTGTTTCTGTTGCATGAAAACCCCTAAAAATTGATAAATGCCTAAAACCTTAATCTTTCTCGTAGCTCCATTTGGAGATAGGGTTTCCTTTTTGTTTTATCGATCTTGTTCTGCTATTCCCTGTTGGGAATTTTATCATCTCTTTACCTCTCTGCCAGAGTGTAGCATGTTGATTCCGAGTTCTCAACACTACCACCCTTGTCCCTGTGTTCGACCCCGTATATCTACTTCAACCCCATAAACAAAGTTGCGGGGGCCTAGAAGGATTCAGGTTATAAATGTAAAAGCTCGACTACCTCAAATCTGCCTCCAATTTTAGGACGCACGATTTAGGCCCGTCAGAGTGCATGGATGACACTAGGACTCTACTAATAACATCTAAAACTAACCAACCTTCTGAATCTATTGATCACCAGGTTGTTTCTCTTCCACAGCGCGACCTCGACCTCGTTGCCCGCGAACACCTAAAAAAATTGGTGACCCACAGGTGAGACCCATTCCCAGTGAGATATATAACTCTCTCCAACATATATTGATTATAACATATTAATTAACAATAAATACATTGAGCAGTTAGGATATTGAATAAGTAATATGAACATATTGAATAGTTTAAGCATACTAAGTAGTTAAGCAAATAAGTTGTAACATCAAGTAGAAGTACACAATTTTCAAAAGTCTACATCATGTAAGAACTATGTAGTGTAAAGACAAGGCAAGGGTTAATCAACCAATGTGATACATATTAAACCCTAGCAATTATACTACACATATGGTATTATATCTTTTATTATTATTCCTTGGGGAATTTGAATCGTACCACTCAAAGTCCAACTGACCAATGTGAAGTGCTATTTAGTTTCGTATAAGATCTAGGAGTGCTGGTATCCTAAAATTCTTCCCCTCGGTCTGTACGAGTAAACTGCAGTGATATACCAGTCAAACTGCCAACAGTGACATATAGTCAAGTGATAACAACTAGTCTGTACTTGGTACACATTATGACACTAGAAAACTGGCTATACAAAACTCTCTAATCCTAGGTACAACCGCAGCTGTCCTCAATCACATCGAATGCCAGAGGCATGACCATAGCCATCCTCCATAACCTACAATTGTGGATGACAAGGATATATCCTCAACTTGCCACCCCCACATACTCAACAATATGCACTCTGAGTTTCCCTTGGGAATACTCGTTTCACCATCCAGTAAGTTCTGACACTAAAGATGGCTCTACGACACATGGCTCTACATGATTAAGGTTACACTTGATTAATTACTACCAATTGAATGCATTAAGTATTTATCATACCAGTGGACATTCAAACCCTAATTCTTTTCTAACAAGAGTATATGTATAGCAACTTCAAAAGATATAAAAAATTTGAGAGATAAATCTTAATCACATTACCACATGCTATCATTCATTGCAAATTAATGGACCACACTTCATCATCATACTATAACAAGATACCAATATCTTATCACAAGTTCTAGGGTTTTAACCCTTATTGGAACATGAAGAGGATTTCACCTCAATCATGGCTTCAAACATGCCCAAAGGTCATTGAGACCATCACATTATTCATAGTAAGGTTATCATCATCATTCCATGCCTTAAACAAGGCTCAAAATATCATTAGCACATATGTGTCCATAGATATTAACATGGCAAGGCACTATGATATTCAAACAGTACTACATTGTGGTTTCAAAACAAGAAGAGTGTAATTCATTATCACATTAATTGTTCAAGAGGTCTGATTATAACCAATCAACATCATATAATTACATTAAGGTTAGGTATAACAAGTTAGATCACATGGGAGTTACGCATCCACTTATTATAGTGATTTATCAAATATAACTATATAATGGCAAAGGTAAGGCTAAAAGTTAATGGTATTGGACCATCGAATTATCATCACTAGGACCCACATATAATACCATGTGATTTATTCTAATCAACTGGATGTTCAAGCATCCAATATTATTCATTGGATCAGGTTCATTGTTCAAGGTTATCAATTGAAGTATAGGTCTAACCATTAGATCAATTGAACCAAGGAACCATTGGTTCAAGGTTTAATCAAATCTAAAATTACATTCTTAAATCATCATATATGGTGATGACCTGATCCACCATTAATTGTGATCAATAGATCATTATTGGTTGTTATACCAGTAATACATTCAATTAACACCATCAAATATTGAGCTAATGTCATCATCAATTGATAACATCATTAGAATACTTTGTAAATGATAATTAAACGTCTAATTGAGCCAAAGCTTGACCTAAGGTGGTGACCATAGGTTGTGACCATAAATTTGACACCCTTGATCACGAACATCAGTTGCCAAGATAGAAACACCATTGGTTGTTGAATGATATGACCATCAGTTGTGTGATAGGGAAGGAAATAGCTTGAAAACCTTAATTTGAACCATCAATTATTTTGTGCTTAGCACCATATGTTGATGCTATCAACATGTCCCAGATCATGTTACACCTTAGAAAGGTTGTACACATGTTTACAAGTTCATATAGAACTGGAACAAAACATGGAACACTACAAAAATTCGTAATTCTAAACAAGCATGGTTTCTCTATGCTTAGATCATCACATCCAAGCATAAACATGAACTAACAAGCTTCTAGTAAGCAATATAAGTGAAGAATGTTATATAACTCACCTCTATAGTGTAGGTCAGATATCAAACAGCAAGAATCTCGAGCAAATAAGGCAAGAAATCCCTAGATTCAGATCTGAACTTGGCCAAATAGACACTTCTCTCCACAAAGAAGCAAAACCCTAGAAAAAGAAACAAGAACGATAGATTTTTGAGTTCTAGGGCCACTTTCACCATGGAACAGCAGGGTTCCGACCTGGAGAGATATAGGAGGAAGAAGAGAAAAGAAAGAAATAGAGGAAATAAGGTAAAACTTACACTTTTAGGTCAAGATCACTAGGAGGAAGCTTTTGAGACCCGAAAAGGAAATCAATTGCAACCCTAGAACTTTTTCCAAGAAGATCCCCAATTTCTTCTTCCTTGGGCAGGGAATTTGCAGAAGCACATAGGGAGAACGAAGGTCAGAGAAGGAGGGAAGTGGTGGAGAGAAAATGGCTCGTTTTGGTGCTTGGGGATAAGTATATGAACTTTAAGATAAAACAAAAAGAAAAAGTTGAAGTTCTAGTATCTATCCAAATGTCCATGGCCTTAATTTATTAAGAATATACAAGCACACACACAAGCAGCTCTCCCACTATCTGTATATACCTTCTTATCTTTACTTTGTTGAATTTCCCAGCCAATCACATAATTCATTAGTTGATAGCTACTAAAGGTAGCTCATTCATGAAGGGGTAAACTCTAAAATACTCTTGATGAAAACACCTTCAATCCATGGCTCAAATACAAACCCCATGGCTCAAAACACTCAATAATGATAATATAACATCTATGGAACATAATGTATGTGATAAATTGCAAAGGAAACCCCTCAATTGGGTAAATTGTAGAAAAGTCCAAAATGTACAGAAAATTGCATAACTTGCTCAAACAATGTCCAAATTGGACCAAATTTGAATCTTAAGCTTGTATTATGATTTAAAAACATATCAAAAGGTTCTATTAGGGTTATAAGCATTAAATTATGGTAATTAAGCTCATTCAATACATTAAGCAAGTTCAGGGGCCTTACAATATACATGTTTTTTAGGATGGTTGTTGTCATACCTTGACAAGAGAATGGTCGAGGCTGTATCTAGGTGATTATGATTTTGTATATGTGATGTGCTTGAGGATAGATGTGGTTTTACCTCAGTTGATTGGGTTTTGGATACCCTGGTTACTAGTGTTGTGACCTATATACCAAGGACGGACTAGGTTGTTTTGTAGTTTGACTACATATGTCATTGTGCAAACTCGTATTGATTGAGAGTGGATGAGATATTAGGATTTCATCTCTCCTAGATCTTGTACGAAACTAATTTCAACTTAGCTATGGGTAGTTGGAGTCTAAATATTATACCTCAAACTCCCTAGGGCCTAATAAAAGATATAATCCAACTGTGTAGTATATCTATTTAGGGTTAAACACGATTCACATTGGTTGTTAACACTTTCTTTATTTCTTATTCTGCTTAGTTGTAGTCACTGCTTAGTAAATGATATTCTTATATGTTCCTATGTATACTTGTTAACCATGCATGCTATTATGCCTACATGTTTAATCTGTTTAACTTGGTTGATATTGTAATCTATTGTAATCAATAACCTTTTTTGAGAGTTTATATCTCTCATTGAGACGTTGGTCTCACCTCGTGGCTCACCACATCTTTTCAGGTGATCATCAACAATGTGGTCAGGTCGGTGTGTTAAAGAGGAGCATCTTGGAGAGTAGTAGGAGCTGAAGGTAGTCTAGTTGTTAGTGTGTCCTAGAATCATCCCTATACTCTCATGTTTGGGTAGGGGTTGTTTTGTAGATGATATGTATGTCGACTTGAGTTTTTGGCAGTGTGCCAATGTTTGCATGTGGCATGTATATGTGGAATCATATCTTTTGTAACATGTTATGGCTTCATCCACTAGACATACATGTAAATACCTGATATGGTATGTGTTTATATGCAAGTTAATGGACCTTCATGTAAATATCTATAAACAAGATGGGAATATTTAAATTGGTTTCAATTTACCATCTCTTTTGGTATATTGATGCAATGATTTTGAGTCGCATTTATAGACTTGTTTTACTTGCGTTTTATGCATTTATTGGTCATGTTGGCAGTTAATATTGCATAATTCACTTACTTTAGTCTATGACCCTTCTTAGTGTCAAATTTTCCTTATTTTATTGTTTTGAGTATAAATGATTACAATGATAGGTTTTATCTCGGCTTATGTGGTTTTGTTTTGAAATTTCAGGAAAAACACATATCTGCAGTTGTCGATACCATCGACGGTTGTCGATACTATCGACACAGCCACAGGCAGCCAGCTACAAGGAGCAGCACAGAGTCGATACCATCGGCAGGGATGTCGATGGTATCAAGTTACCATCAGGTTGCTGGCAAGCAGATAGTCGATACTATTGACCCAAAAGTCGATACTATCATCACAAGAAGATTCAGTGACGAAAAAGGGATAAAATCGATGCCTAAGGGTGTCGATACCATTGACCCGCTGACCGGCCTAAATCGCGCGTCCTAAAGTTGGAGGCGGATTTGAAGTAGTCGAGCTTTTACATTTATAACCCGAATCCTTCTAGGCCCCAACAACTTTGCTTACGGGGTCGAAGTAGATATACGGGGTCGAACACATGGACAAGGGTGGTAGTGTTGAGAATTCAGAATCGACACGCTACACTCCGGCAAGGATAAAAGATGATAAAATTCCCAAAAGGGAACAACAAGGTGTCACACACAAAACAAAGAAAACTATCTCCAACTGGAGTTACAAGGAGGATTTAAGGTTTTAGTCATTTAGCAGTTTTTAGGGGTTTTCATGCAACAGAAATAGAAAGATAAAACTAGATCTTAAAGCAAGGTGCGAAGGATAAACTTTGGTAAAATAAGCAGTGGCAGGAACATCATGTACCCCTCCTCTCAGAGCGGATACCTCTAACCAAGCATCAACACCCCTCTCGAGGTTGCTGGACTTTAATTAGAGTGGAATGTTACTGAAGCAACTCCGTTCCAGGCACTCTCGTACTCCAGAATCGGACCAAACACTAGAGCCGCAACACAACTCTCGAAGTTGTTGCGACGGGAAAACACGATTCGGTAGCTAAGCGAAGTGCGATCCAACATGCATGCTAGAGTTCAGATATCAAACATAGCAGTCATCCAACAAATGCACCAAGCATAGAGCAGCAAGTAATTAAGATTTTCTATTTCCATAAACATTAAAGGTCTTAATACATTGCGTAAATAAAGAATTAAATAACAGAATTAAAGACATGTGTCACCTTCTTGATGTAGAAGGACGACAGGCTACTGCGGCTCTCCAGCCCGATACCGGTCAGGAGCCTAGCCCGATACAGTAGTGTCGGGCAGCACACCCTCTCGGGCGGCACACCGTGACGGCCGACTGTATCGCTCAAGAACCCTGGACGATACGCTCATGTCGGGTGGCGCACCCTCTCGGGCGGCACACATGATGGGCGGAGCGTATCAGGTTCGATATCGTGTCAGACACGGAGTGACGCGTTCTACTGTCGGGCGCTTGTGTCGCTCTTCTACGTTGGCTGATATCGGCCTGCAGTGTCGCTCGAGGGGTCCTAAGTGGACCATCCCCTCCCTCTCGGGATGAGGAAAGGCTCACCTAGTGTCGCCCGGCACGAGCACTGGGACATGATACTCTTGCTCTCGCAGTTTCCTCTGAAGATAGCTCAAAGCTCCTAACTTATCCGACCTATCTTTTTGGCTTCCTGTAGCTGCTATTTATAGGTAGCGGTTGGGGGAAGTTATGGTGCTCGGAGCGCCACGTGTCCTCCTTATTCGCGGGGTCGGTGGACGACTGATACTGGTATCGCCCGGCACAGGGTGTCGGCTGTCGGTCACATGACGGGCGGTGCCTGCCGGTGGGTGGCCTGTTGTCGCGCGACAAGCTTGAGTTGTCATGGCGAGCTCGGCTCCCTGTCGGGTAAAAGACGTGTCGTCCGTCAGTTTCTTCTCCCGTGGCATCCCCGTGTCACACATCGTTGTGTTGCGCTACCCTGTCGGGAAGTGATCGTATCAGTCGTCAGGAAGGCCGATGCAGGTTGAATTTATTTGTGGGCAGGGACGACCTTATTGACGATAAAAGGGTCAAAATAGGAGGGAAATACTGCAAAAGATGGAAATATTGAATTAAGAGCGTTGTTTGGCCAATTATTGCGAAAGTACATATAAAAGAGAGGAAAACAATTAAAAAGGGCAATTTTGATAACAGAAAAATAGTCTAAAATATCACAAAATTTGGTGTTATCAACTCCCCCAAACTTAGCATTTTGATTGTCCTCAATCAATATTTAAACTTTATTTTGTGATGCTTCTTCTTGCTCGGTGTAGTTTTCAGTTCAAGAGGTAAAACAAGAATCGCGATGCCTTTATAGATGATGCTGCCCCACTACAAACAAAAGACTTTGCGTTTCCAGCCTTATTATTTCAGTAAAATCTTTCTCTACAACTTCAGTGAGACTTTGTTGTATGATTCTGAAGTTAGCTTCCACACCAAACAGCTTTATTTTTGGGGCAGAAAGTTGTGTGTTGGGTAGGCTAAGGCTTTTGGGTTTTTCTTCTTGTTTTCCATTAGTCCATCTAGGTAAGGGTCTGTTAGCGGGCGAGTGGTCCCTGCAGTCCAAGCTAGTTGGCTTTAGAGCAGTGATTTCACATCCTACGTACCACTGCCCCGGATCTACCATGCCTAAAGATGGGTACTTTTGGAAAACAAGTGTGTGTATATATTTTTTTCTTTTTCTTTTATTGGGCACAACTCTCATGCTTTTATTCACCCTCATAAGGCTGCTTTCTCTTTTTGGGATTTTTGTTGGGTAAGGGGAAACAAAAATGATTTTTGCTGTTTGGGCAGCTTTTTCCTTCTCCATACTCGTCTCTTAGCTATTTGCGAGATTATTATTATATATATATTTGAAATTTTTGGCACGGAAAAACCTAATCTTTTGTTTGTTTGAGGCAGCATTATCAGAAAGATATAACAGAACTTGCATTTCATTAAGCATCTAGAAAACAAACTTTGCAAGAAGTCGCATCAGGTTTTTACTAATATAGCGACTTTGTACATATGTATGGGAACAAAATAAGCAGAATTTTCAAAAATTTTTTATGGTAAAAGTTGTATGAGCAAACATATGTATATGTACACATGATAGAAGAATAAACAAAAATTAGAGAATTTTCAAAAATTTTGTACCTCCCTCACTGGTACATGGTACCCCCTCCCCCAAACTTACTCCACACTCTGTCCCAGAGTTGTGAAGTAGATAAGGTAGGGTAATGTTGATCCACTGAGGGTTAGCCGATGAGCGCGCCTGCGTCAGATAGAAGCTCCCACACATATTCTCCTCTTTTGCTATGATAATCGATGTGGTGGAGCTGGTCAGGTGTTGCTTCATTTGCTATCCATTCCAGGACAAAGATGCCGCAGTCGTTAGATAGGGGAATCTGTTGTGGGCTGCGGTGGCAGAACTGGAGTTCATGCCATTTTCTTGATTGCGTGTCCAGGAATGGTTGTATCATCTTTGACACCTCGTCGTAGTATTTTCGAGATAAGCGTTCGACGGATGACAACAGACCTGATGTACACAACACTGGATGGTTTTTGTTGCTGTCCGAGCTGTTGTAGAAGATTCCTGCTCGTTGCGGAGTGTACATTGTGAGGAGCGTCCAATGGTTATAATGCAGTATGGGTAGAAAAATCTGGCTAGGGACCCCGCTCTCTAGCTCTACCCGAAAAAGCGCCTTTGCTCCTATTTCATCGGCAAGGCAAACGTCGTTGAACATCATAGGATGAGCTATGTATGCGTGTTCGAACCTTGGCTGTAATATTTGGATGTAAGTAGCCGCCACAGATACAGCCAAGCATCCTCCTTCTTTTACCATGTCCCTTAAATCATCAATCGGGACTACGACATCACCGGCCTTGTAAATGACATCTGCCGGGGTGGAATCTGTTAACTTCAGAAGGATTTCATTTACCTGTTCCTGCGTGAGCGTAGCGCATGAGAAGCGGTCGAAGTTTTTGATCAGCCCTTTGGTAGTTTCAGGCGAAGCAGGGTCTTCCATCCCATGTACTTTCCACAGAGTCTTTAACTGCTTGCCTGCCCCGTAGGTGTCAGTTTCTATTTCCGCTTCTTTCTCTAGGGAGCTGTTGGATCGTGAAGATTCATCTTCTTGGTCGCTGTCCAGTAGCCTATCAGGCACCCCTGCGTCTCGGAAATAGTGCCCGTCTTTGATCAACAACATGGCGTATGTGCCCCTGCGGCGATAGAAACATGTGCCCCTAAGGGCCCCCAAGTTTCCAATTGTATTGAGCACCTCTATGGCGCTTAAAATGACGAAGGCACTGTTTCCGCTTCCCTCTTCAGCCTGGACGGGGAAGTCGCGGATAGAATAGAAGTTCCAAACACCCCCATAGCATTTGGCTCCTCGCTTGATAGCTCATAGAAGACGCAGCAGTAGAAGCCTCAGATTTTTGTCCTCCGGGCGGCTGAAAGCATTCCCGGAGTGCAGCACCTCGTTGTGGTTGCAGTTCAGCAGCCGAACATCGTGGTTCCTTAGGTCTGCCACGCAGAGGAACCATGTGTTGCGGTGCTTATACGGGGCCAACATGAAGTTTGGTCTGTGCTTTTCGATGTAGTGCATCATGTCAGCCACCGTATTTCAGTCTGTATCTCCTTTCATCAGCCTCCTTGCCAAGGTCGGGGTGGCGGTGTATATTGTCTTCCCACCTGTCCTGCTACCGATATCCTCTATTATCGCATTCTCCAGGACCCTAAACAGTCTTTTGTCGACAAAAGCCGGCGTGCGGAACATACTTCGAAGAACTCCCCGTCGTACGGAGATTACCCGTCACTCCAGACAACATTTTCTTCATCTTCCTGCGATCTTAAGACCTTGTTCAGCAGCTTCTGGTCTCTGATCGTCAGGTATCCGATGGCTCTTTTGTCGAAGTCGGCCATCTCAAAGGAGGGTATCTCAGATGGCTCACAGAATCTACCCGCCATCGAGCGTCTTCCTCGGGGAAGGTGTCTTTCATTAGCTGCATACACGTCCCCCTTTTCTCCCTCCGATTCATCAGAAGAGTCTCCCCCGATGCTGATATCTTCATTGTCATCTTCGACTTCATCTAAGGGGACGAAGGGGCTTTCTTCTTCCAGACCTAGGGAGCTCTCCTGTCCTGCTGGAGCTCCTTCGGCTGACCTTTGTTGTGTCCCTTCCTCGAGCATTGAGGACCGCCCGCTGGAGGAGGAGGGGGACGCAGTTCCCGAGGGGGAAGCTGAAGAAGAAGGAGGAGAGCCACGACTAGGGGGCGACGGCGACCTTCTCGGCTGCCTTCGGCGCGGATGGTCATCCCTCCTATCCAGCCTCTCCTCGATCTTTTCGAGGCATTGGAGAACTTGCTGAAGTGTTGCAGTCAAAGTATCTAGCCCACCGGGAAGGCTAGCTAGAGTCAGCAACTCTCGTTCTTGGCTATTCATCCTGTCTTGGAAAGATGCAAATTTGCGGGTTAAAGAAATACAAGTAGCTGAGTTGTTATCCGTTACCTCCCACAAGTAGTTGAACTCGTGCCCGAGCATCTTTCCAAGTGACAGAGGAGTTCCGGTGGGTCTCCCTTCCATCCTCGCGACATCTTGCTCGCGTGATGGTCTACCAGACAAGGTAGAGTCTATCTGAATCATTCGCGATGCAGATGCCGCCTGTCGAGGTGACAACGGTCTTTTAGATGCTACCACGTTACCCTCTTGTCGGGGTGGAGATGGCCGTGGTGTGGGCGGACGCTGCTCCACCTCTACACTATCGGTGAACTCTCCAGCCACTACAAAAAGAGACTCCGATGGTGGTGTCGGTATCAACCGTGCGCCCTCAAGCTCTCTCTGAAGGATCGCAGCGAACACCTCATTACTGGCGTCCAGTTGCGGCTCTTCCTCTGCCTCTTTAGGCAATATAGGAATTTCGGGGGCTGCAGCTATCTCTTCCACGGTAGCTCCCGTAGTTTCTATCTCGGTGACCTCAATGATCACCGGGTCTCCTTCAGCCATCAGGGTTGTTGTTGTGGGAGTGGCTGGTATAGTAGGAGCGATGACAGTTCTTTTAGCAGTTGTCGTTGGGAGTTCTGGAATGGTGGTGCGTTCGGCGCGGGTCGCCAAAGCTTTTCCCCGCCTTGGGTCAAGAGGAATTGGTTCTCTCCTCACGGCCGCCATTTCCTAAAGTCTGGTTGTGGTAGCATAGGCTGCGTCTACCGCCAAGGCTTCAATCTCTGCGGTAGTGAAGACTAGCTTTTCTGCGTTGTAGGTGGCGCAACGAGGGAGCGGTAGTATGCTCATCCTTGAAAATTTGTAGAAGTAGTCCCTTCCCTCCTTAGTGTCAATCATCTCATCAGGTACTTAGTGTCAATCATCTCATCGCCTTGCGTCCTTGAAAGGCTGCACGGCTCTTCGGGTATCCGAGCCCTACCGCAATTAAGTTGACGATGCCGCCCATGCAGTACTCTTTGGTGGCTTCCTTCATCGGGTGCAGTCTGTTCAGCAAGAACCGCCTAAGGTTGATCACTCGTCCCTCCATCATGTGCCACATGACGTGGAGTTCTTCTGTATAGATGTTGCTGGATTCATTCTTGCTGAACAGCAAGCATGCTACCAATTTGTGCAAAATTCTCCAAAAGCAGGAGTGCACTGCTACCACCTTTCTTCCCGGCTTGAATGATGATTCGCCAATTAGCTTGTTCCAGAGTTCCACGGGATTGAATCCGTCTCCCTCGGTGATTCTCTCACCGTTATCCATTACATTCTTCTCATCCTCACTGGAGGAGAAGATCTTGTTCAGCAGCTTCTCGGAGATGGCATGCTCCGAGTTGTAAAGTCGGGCCTGGAGTCTATCTGCTCCGCCGTATTCTTTTCTTTCTGCAGCAGAATTCTTCACCCAGTGGAGAGAAGACATGAACTCCTTTGTGAGTCCAGTATACGAGGAAGATCGGCTAAAGCAGATCTTTTTCAGCCCTGTCACAGCGAGGATGCCTTTCAGCCTCTCAAGGATTCCCAGCTCAGCAAACGAAGCTTCATGGCAGAACCTGCTCAGCCTATACACCTTGGTCGCTATCTCATCATAACGGCGAGCGTGCTCGTCGTCCCTTGGCACGAACCTCCCATGCGAGTATTCTAGAGGTTCTGCTACTGCCGTCGGTGTTGGGGTTGGAGTTGGAGCCGCCACTTCTCCCACCCTAGTCCTCTTTTCTATAGTTGACGACCCAACTGCTTTTGGATTCAGGCGCTTCTGCCCTACAGTGGGTGCCTCCCTTGCGGGCTCAGTGTAGATCCTCCTACCGTGCTTATCAACAAGGACAGTGGTTTGCTTGATGCAGGCCATTATGTTAATTAACAAACAAAATCCTTGGTCAATTAGAAGAAGTTGAACTCAATGCTCGATAAGGTATGTCCTGATACAGAGATGATCCACACCCTGTGTCGGGCGATACGAGGTTTTCAGCCCGAGCCCGACATGAGATATGGGCATCGCCCGACACGTCGGAAAATCAAACATGCGACAAGAACAAGGCGATATTGCGATAAACACGTGTCAGGTTAGTTGCTCGACTCGCGAGTGTTGGGCGATACGATGCAAAGATGGGTGCCATGACTATCGTGAATAAAAGGTACATTGCCCGACATTCATGTCGGGCGATACAAGGCTGCTCGGCTTAGGAACCGCAAGATCGATAAGTTACTCGTTAAAAAGGAAAATCGTGTCGGGTGGCATGGTCTGCCGGGCGATAAGGTCTGTCGGGCTATACCTTGCTGTGTTCACAACTTCCGCACGATACGGGAGCAGGGATGTCTTGCATGATACAGGAGCAAACGCACAAGGTCTTAGCATGACACGAGAGAGTAAAAGGCAGCAAGGCAAGTAGCCCGATACGGTAAAAACTCGACCCTTAATATAGAAATCACACCTGGGGGTGAAACTTGGTAAAACCGGAGCACGCGTCGGCCGTTGGGGTAACTCGTTCCAACTGCTCGATATGAGTGCATGCCGCCCAGGCATGCTAACTGGCATGACCCATGCGATCCCCCAGATTCCACCGCCTGATAAGGGTGCGTTTAAAGCGCCGGTTGAGCTGCTGCCCGATACAACTTGAAAACATAGCGGTTTTAAAAGCGGATGATGAGTAAAACATCATTGGCCGAAGACTAAGATCCCGACCTCAGATGGTATTACCCATCCCGGTTGATAAAACCAAGGCGGTGACCCATAAAATAGAAGAGCCAGTGCATGTGGCGTATGCACTGACTCGAGCCTTATTACAGTCCATAATGTTTGTAATGTTTTTCTAGCAAGAAAGTAAAAACATCCTAATCTATGAATTTAAAAGACAGCTCAAGTTGCCTCCCGAGAAGCACTGAGTTTTCCGTCTTCAGCTGGACGCATTCAGCTTCTTCTTCCTACATCTTCACCTTTGCCTCTGGTGTCACAGACCTACCTTCTTGGCAGTCTCGGTATTTGATGGTATCTTCCCTGACGGGTTCTTCACGATTTTAGCCAGTTGAGCTAGCTGCTGGTCGATCTGGCGTTGATGCGTCTGCATGTCTGCCAGCTGTACCTGCAAGGAGTTCAAAACACCAGAATTTGATAGCGCACTTTGCGCCAGTTGATTGTTGATCGTATCTTGCTTCTTAACAAAATCAAATAACTGGCCAATCACGTCTGCTTGGCCTGTGCCCTTGTCTTGTTCTCGGTTTGGCCCTTGATACTTTTCCTGCAGTTGGAAGTTTCCTTTCGTTGACAGGAACTGACTGTTCTTGGCGTATTGACCAGGCCCCCTCTCTTCTCAAAAACTTGTGTCGGCTTGGATGAGATATGCAGCTGATGAGAGTTTTCAGCTACATCCTTGTTGCCGTAGTTAAAGCCAGGGTGATCTGGCCTTTTTTAGTTCACGAAAGAGACATTTTTAGTCCTTTCGTCTTCCGAGTCAGAATCACTATCTGCGTTCGGTCGGGTGTAGACACATTTGTCTACCCCATGTCCTCCTTCGCCGCACGTAACACATTTCATCACCTTCTCAACTGGCTTCTTGCCTTTCCCTCCAGCTTCTCACAGTTGCTTAACATCAGTGGCGATTCTCTGTATCTACGAGGTGATGGACTCCAGCGCCCTGGACTCAAGAGCGGACCCTTCACCGACCTTCTTGACCTGTCCTCTGTCGGATCAATCAAAATCAGCGCCAGCCATCAACTCGGCCATATTCTTGATAATCCTTTCGGACTTGCTTGGTTTCTTTCCAAGGAAGTCACTACCTGCTGCCGCATTTAGTGATACCCTTTCATCGGGAGTCAGGCCATTATAAAAGGTGGTGAAGAGGAAACCCTTCTTATAATTATGATGGGGGAAATCCCTCTGGTACTCCTGGAATCACTCCCAGGCATCATGGAGGCTTTCATTCGGCTTTTGCATAAAAGCGGTTATTTTCTGCCTGTTTCTGACAGTCCTTTCAGTGGGATAGAATTTGTTCACGAATGCGTCAGCCAGAGCTCTCCATCCGTTTAGAGATTGGTGGGGTAACCCCAGATACCAGGATAGGGCTTTGTCCTCCAGGGAGAAAATGAAGCCCTTACAGTAAATGACTTCTTGGGGAACCCCCGACATTTTTATGGTATCGTAGATGTTCCTGAAGGCATCTAGGTGGTGGTACGGGTTGTCATTCCTTGAACTCCCCCTGAAGATTTTATTCTGGATCATAGAGATCACAGATGGCTTGAGCTCAAAGTTTGCGGCGTTGAAACGTGGGACAATGACGGGACACCGGGAATTGTCAGCCTTCGTAGAAGCTAACTCCCTCAGAGTTCTCTCCTCTTCGTCTGAATCTTCACTGTCGTTGGCTTCTCGTCGACGTTCTTGGTTGTGATTTATTCTGTGCATTTGATGGTGACGACGTCTATCTCGGTGTTGGTTGTCCTCAGACTTCTCTCCCTCTTGATCTTCCTGTTGATCACGGTCATCATAATGTTCATTTTCTTCAGGTGGAGGGGAGTTATGTCTAGCCCTCCTTTGACGTTCACCCTCTGAAAGAGGTTGTTCAATGCAAGGCGGCATGCTAGGTAGGTATCGGAGGTGCTCAGTTGAACAGTTCACCTTTCTTCAGAGTTCCTGAAATGGCATGAGAAATCAAGTTTAGAAAGTAGGATTGTTTATTTTGTGCAGAGAGTAATGATAGTAAAATAGAAAAAGAAAGAAAAGAGTGCTGTCAAGCTCATTTCTAAGCTTGAGGCACAGGAGTGTAGTTACTGGATTTGGATTCGTCAACAGTGCCGTTTTACCTTGTCCCCGGCAACGGTGCCAAAAAGTTGACCGACCTAAATCGCGCGTCCTAAAGTTGGAGGCGGATTTGAGGTAGTCGAGCTTTTACATTTATAACCCGAATCCTTCTAGGCCCCCACAACTTTGCTTACGGGGTCGAACACAGGGACAAGGGTGGTAGTGTTGAGAATTTAGAATCGACATGCTACACTCTGGCAAGGATAAAAGATGATAAAATTCCCAAAAGGGAACAACAAGGTGTCACAAACAAAACAAAGAAAACTATCTCCAACTGGAGTTACAAGGAGGATTTAAGGTTTTAGTCATTTAGCAGTTTTTAGGGGTTTTCATGCAACAGAAACAGAAAGATAAAACTAGAGCTTAAAGCAAGGTGCGAAGGATAAATTTTGGTAAAACAAGCAGCAGCAGGAACATCCTGTACCCCTCCTCTCAGAGCGGATACCTCTAACCAAGCATCAACATCCCTCTCAAGGTTGCTGGACTTTAATTAGAGTGGAATGTTACTGAAGCAACTCCGTTCCAGGCACTCTCGTACTCCAGAATCGGACCAAACACTAGAGCCACAACACAACTCTCGAAGTTGTTGCGACGGGAAAATACGATTCGGTAGCTAAGCGAAGCACGATCCAACATGCAAGCTAGAGTTCAGATATCAAACATAGCAGTCATCCAACAAATGCACCAAGCTTAGAGCAGCAAGTAATTAAGATTTTCTATTTCCATAAACATTAAAGGTCTTAATACATTGCGTAAATAAAGAATTAAATAACAGAATTAAAGATATGTGTCACCTTCTGGATGTAGAAGGACGACAGGCTACTGCGGCTCTCCAGCCTGATACCGGTCAGGAGCCTAGCTCGATACAGCAGTGTCGGACGGCACACCCTCTCGGGCAGCACACCGTGATAGCTGACTGTATCGCTCAAGGACTTTGGCCGATACGCTCATGTCGGGTGGTGCACCCTCTCGGGCGGCACACATGACGGGCAGAGCACATCGGGTTCGATATCGTGTCGGACATGGAGCGACGCGTTCTACTGTCGGGTGCTTGTGTCGCTCTTCTATGTTGGCCGATATCGGCCCACAGTGTCGCCCGAGGGGTCCTAAGTGAACCATCCCCTCCCTCTCGGGATGAGGAAAGGCTCACCTAGTGTCGCCCGACATGAGCACTGGGACGCGATACTCTTTCTCTCGCAGTTTCCTCTGAAGATAGCTCAAAGCTCCCAACTTATCTGACCTATCTTTTTGGCTTCCTGTAGCTGCTATTTATAGGCAGCGGTTGGGGGAAGTTATGGTGCTCGGAGCGCCATGTGTCCTCCTTATTCGCGGGGTCGGTGGACGGATGATACTGGTATCGCCCGGCATAGGGTGTCGACTGTCGATCACGTGACGGGCGGTGCCTCTGGAGGGTGACCTGTTGTCGCGCGACAAGCTTGAGTTGTCGTGGCGAGCTCAGCTCCCTGTCGGGTAAAAGACGTGTCGTCCGTCAGTTTCTTCTCGCGTGGCATCCCTGTGTCGTGCGTCGTTGTGTTGCGCTACCCTGTCGGGCAGTGATCGTATCGGTCGTCAGGAAGGCCGATACAGGTTGAATTTATTTGTGGGATGGGACGACCTTATTGACGATAAAAGGGTCAAAATAGGAGGAAAATACTGCAAAAGATGGAAATATTGAATTCAGAGCGTTGTTTGGCCAATTATTGCGAAAATACATATAAAAGAGAGGAAAACAGTTAAAAGGGCAATTTTGATAACAAAAAAAAGTCTAAAATATCAAAAAAATTTGTGTTATCACCCGCGTCGATGGTATCGAGTCAGCATCAGGTGCAACGACAAAAAGAAAAGAAGACTTTCCGATATCGCGCAGAGTCGATACCATCGACCCGCGTCGATGGTATCAACACCGTCATATTAAAGTTTGTTTCAGATCGATCCAAATCTGACAGCTGTGATATTTTTGCAACCTAAATCAGTGATTATACCTAATGACGACGGCCAAGAGTAGTGGATCATGTCATTAGCCGCTACACACGTCCTGAGAAGGTGTGGAGAGAAGAACGGAGCCCAGAAGCATGCCCCGACTGTTCCGGAAGCCGAAGAAGACGTTTTCCACCACCAAAAGGCTGTAGATCGTGCATTCTACGCCGAGGAACACTTGGATCTTCTCCGTTCAGGGGTTTCATTACTTATTCAAAATTTTCTCCATGTTTCCTTTTTTCTCAACCATGTTTTTCTCTGAGATGATAATGCGGGGCTAATCCCTTTTATCTTTAGGACCGGGAGTAGCCCGGGGAAGCATTGTATGACATTTTTATCATAGTAATTCATAATTTATCTCTTAAATCCGTGGTATGATTTCGTTTTCTAACTTATATTGTTATGCTTGATCACCATAATGATAATCTAATGCCTTTAATTACTTTGAAAGAAGAATTAACAGTTGAAAAGAGACGAAATTCACATTAATTAACAAATCCCTTGAACAAGGTGATGTAAGGTTAATGGTGGAAACCCAGAGGTCGATTCTAATGCACCTAGTTTAGCGTATAGGTTACTACGACGGTGGAATCGACCTAGACATAGGTAGTGAATTGTACCACGATAGTGGACAATTCTGACTACAGGCCACTACCCGGATTGAGAGATGAACCTGAATTATTATATGGAAATTTATACAATGAAAACCCACGGTGAAACCGCAATCCTAAAGACCTCCATTTGAATTGATTAAATTAAACACTTAATCGATTACTTTATTTTATTTTATTTTATTTTATTTTATTTTATTTTATTTTTACAACAACTCTCAAACTCTTTTAATCGGTCTAGCTGATTGCGAGTAGTTAGTAGTAGTCTACCGATAATTTAGTGTCCCTGAGTTCGACTCGGGCCTCACAAGGGCCTATACTACTTTGACGCGTGCACTTGCGTTATACGCACGGTAAAATCGTGTCAAGTTTTTGGCGCCGTTGCCGGGGACACGGCAATTGTCGGCACTACGAGTGCTGCAAGCGGCCATTCTAGGCCATTTTTTATTTTTTTATTATTTTTTAATCATTTCTAAAACTTATAGTCATTGTTCACATTTTTATAATCGTCTAGCACGGTACTAAATGTAAGTTATCATTGTTGCAGGTACTAGTACATGGTGAGGACGCGTAGCACAGACTACACGCAGCCTACACCAGAGGTTCCATTACTGGGACCAGACGACGAGGAGAACTATATTCAAGACCAACCAGACGAAATAGATTCAGATTTTGAACCAGAAGCCATGGTAGAAGAGCAGACGATATGGGAGAAGATAAAGGCTTCTTCCTCATCCGCTTCAAAGGGGCCAATAAAGAAGCAGGCGATCAACATTCTGACTTATAAGATTGATCCTGCATTAATCAACTTGGTCAAGTCAAATGCATTTCATGGGCTTAAAAATGAAGATCTGGTGACGCACATAAGTCAATTCGTGGAGAACTACGATATGATCAAAATAGATAGGTTCCCGCAGGAGACGCTTTACCTGAAGCTGTTTCCAAGCTCTCTGGCGGGAAATGCACGAGAATGGTTGTATAATCTTGAGGATGAGTACGTGGAATCATGGAACCACATGGTGGAAGTGTTCTTTGAAATATTCTTTCCACCTGAGAAAACAAATGATATGATCAAAAAAATTCATAACTTTAGTCAGAAAGTAGGAGAGACTTACTCCGAGACCTGGGAACGATTTCAGATCATGCTAAGGAGGTGCCCGCATCATGGGCTTGACAAGGAGACGCAGGTCAAAATCTTTTATTTTGCTCTTTCTGAGCATGATAGAAGTAACCTAGATTCCGCAGGTTCAGGGTTCTTCTTAAACAACACAGACACGAGGTGCTGGGAAATTTTGAAGAATATGGCAAAGAAGCAATCCTGGGGTGACATAGACGCCGTAGAGCATGTTCGAGCTACGGGGGAGTCAAAGGCCATCAAAGAGCTAAATGAGAAGATGGACCTTCTCGCCAAGAAACTACTTGCAAAAGAAGATACCAAATCCGAGGATGAAGCTCAAGTCAAATTCATGCGCCAGCAGTAGGGGTACAGAAACAATGATAATTCATGGAGGAAAGACAAGAAATTTTCCTGGAAGGACCCAAATAATTTCTTGTAGGACCCTAACGCAAAACCCCAACTGGCGGCGGAGGATAAGAGCACTGAGTTGCTCAACCAAGTGATCAAGAAAAATCAAGAACTAATGAGCACTTTTGGTCAGCAGATCAAGCAACAAGGAGAATTCATGAATCAATTTGGGTAGACCCTAAAAAGTCATGGGGCGCAGATGAGGACGATTGAGACATCCTTAGCGCAAATGACAGCTGAGATAGCTAATCTGATGAAGCCAGTGCAGCAAGACTTTCGGAGTAATACAAACATTCCAGGGGGAAACAAACAAGCTAAGGCAATCCTGCTAAGGAGTGGTAAGAAGATTTTAAACCCCAGGGCCGATGAACGGAGCATACACCAGTCAGAAACCCAAGGTGAGGCCATAGAGGAGGTGCCGATTCCTATCACAGATCCGGTAGAGAATACAGTAGAGAATGTTGCAATAGAACCCGTCATTGTTGAGGAGGAGACACAGAAGAGGACGCCATATGTGCCGCCACACCAAAAGGCACAGAATGTCCCGGTCCCATATCCAAATAGTGTGAAGGCCAAGAAAGTGGACGCTCAGTTCAAGAAGTTTCTAGATGGTTTCAGGAAGCTTTCTGTCAATATTCCACTTTTAGAAGCAATAGAGAAAATCCCCTCCTACAGGAAGTTTTTGAAAGACATCATCACAAAGAAAAGGAAGATCCCTGACACTGAGGTTGTGGTTCTTAAGGAGCAGGTGAGTGCTTTCATCATGGGCACATTTCCACCTAAGAGGCAGGATCTGGGCTGCTTCAATATTTCATGCTATATTGGGAAAGTGAAATTTGGCGAAGCACTATGTGATTCAGGGGCAAGTATAAATCTGATGCCTCTCTCTATGTTCAAGAAATTGGGATTGAAAGAATCAAGGCCAAGCAATATGACAATACAGTTGGTGGATAATTCTGTGGTGAAGCCATACGGTATTTGCGAAGATGTGTTGGTGAAAGTTGATCAGTTTGTATTTCCAACAGACTTTGTTGTAATGGAAATGCAAGATGAACAGGGTAATGAGCTACTCCTTGGACGACCCTTCCAAGCCACTACTGACATGATACTTGAGATGGGGAGAGGTCGTTTGACCTTGGGTATCACTAATGATTGGTTTGAAATGGTCATGCCCTCAAGCACTACGCCATCTAAAGTAAAGGAGCAATGCCACATGATGAAGCACTTTGATCAAAATATTTCTATTTGTCTAGGGAAGCCATTTCTATATATGGATCATGTAATGACTAAAGTAGAAAAAGGGACACTGGCTGTAGACATCATGGAGCAGACCAAGGTTGTGTCTCTTAGCAAGGATGTGGGTTTTCCCAATGATGAAGAGGAGGACATTCTGTCTTCTACTGAAAATGAGGCCATAGTAAGTTCTGTCTTTAATGCATATCCGGAACTGCCTCTTGAAGCCTGCCTGGTTAACATAACACATGATTGGATGAGAAGCAAGTCACTTCAAGAGTGTGCCAAGATGCTTCAGGTGCTGCCGTGTTTCTACGCTAGGTACTATGAAGACCTTGGAGAACTCCCACCACGGCTTCAGTCATCCTTAATCATCCCGCCAGATTTAGAATTGAAGCCATTGCCACCGCACTTGAAATATGCATTTCTAGCTGAAGGTGAAAAGCTACCAGTGATTATTTTGGCATATCTGAGTGCGGAAGAGGAGGATCAACTGCTGATCATGCTGAAGAACCACCGAGGTGCATTCGGGTGGTCGGTAGCAGACAACAAGGGGATTTCCCCTACTTTGTGCCAGCACAAGATTCGGCTCGAGGAAGGAGCCAAACCGGTAATTCAGCCACAATGCCGACTAAATCCTAGCATGATGGAGGTCGTCAAGAAGGAGGTGATCAAGCTCCTTTCTGCAGGTATCATCTATGCCATATCCGACTCGACGTGGGTGAGTCCTACACAGGTAGTCCCTAAAAAGGGGGGAATTACTGTTACACATAACTTGTTGAATGAGCCAGTCACGACCCGTCTGGTAACCAGGTGGCGTGTATGTATAGACTACCGTAGATTGAATGCTGCTACGCTTAAGGATCATTTTCCTCTCCCATTCATTGATCAGATTTTAGAGCGATTGGCAGGTCGATCTCATTTTTGTTTTCTCGATGGTTATTCAGGCTACAATCAGATTTCCATTGATCCTAAGGACCAAGAGAAGTCCACCTTCACTTGTCCTTACGGAACCTTTGCATACCGCCGTATACCCTTCGGTTTGTGTAACGCACCAACAACCTTTCAGCGTTGCATGCTTGCCATTTTCTCCGATATGGTTGAACACTATTTGGAAGTCTTTATGGACGATTTCTCCGTCCATGGTGCATCTTTCGACAAATGTTTATACAATTTGGACAAAGTTTTAAAATGATGTGAGGACACACATTTGGTTCTCAATTGGGAAAAATGTCATATGATGGTTAGAGAAGGGATTGTGCTTGGACATAAAGTGTCTAGAAAGAGGTTGGAGGTAGATCCGGTGAAGATTGAAGTTATTTCCAAATTGCCCCCACCAAATTCGGTAAAAGGGGTAAGGAGTTTTCTAGGTCACGCCAGGTTTTATCGCCGATTTATAAAATATTTCTCAAAAATCACCAAACCATTATCTGAACTGCTGGAGAAGGATGCTGTGTTTGATTTTAATGAAAAGTGTTTAAATGCGTTTAATGTGCTCAAAGAAAAATTGATTTCTGCACCGGTTGTGCAAACACCGGATTGGACAAAGCCGTTCGAGCTGATGTGTGATGCATCGAATTTCGCAATGGGGGCAGTTTTGGGACAACGTGTGGACAATAAACCCGCTGTAATTTTCTATGCGTCCAAAACCTTAAATGAAGCGCAAATGAATTACACGACAACCGAAAAAAGAACTTCTCACCATTTTTTTTGCTTTTGAAAAATTCCGGCAATATCTTGTAGGATCTAAAGTTGTGGTATGGACGGACCACAGCGCCATTAAGTACTTGATGGAGAAAAAGGATGCCAAACCTAGACTAATTAGGTGGATCCTACTGTTATAAGAATTTGACATTGAAATCAAAGATAAGGAGGGAATAGAAAATGTGGTTGCGGACCACTTGTCTAGGGTTGAAAGGGTAGATGAGAAGGACATGCATACACCCATTACCGAGACGTTTCCTGATGAACAACTTCTATTTATGAAATCGAAAGATCCTTGGTTTTCTTACATTGTTAATTATCTTGCCTGCAAAATTATCCCGGATGATTGGACATACCAAGAGAAAAAGAAAAATTTCCATTCTTTGCGTTATTATTTCTGGGATGACCCTATTCTGTTGAAGCAGTGCATGGATGGTGTGTTGTGCATGTGTGTACCGGAGGTGGAATATGAAAGTGTCCTTCGTCATTGCCATACTCTATCGACGGGTGGCCACCATGCTAGTTCTCGAACTGCGGCCAAGGTACTTGAGAGTGGCCTTTACTAGCATACTTTGTTTATGGACGCATATGACTATGTGCGAAAATGCGATTCCTGCCAACGGGCAGGTAACATTTCAAAAAGACAGGAGATGCCCTTCAATGTATTTCAAGAGGTTGAGGTGTTCGATCTGTGGGGTATTGATTTTATGGGACCTTTGTGTCCTCCAATTCTAACTTGTACATTCTATTAGCTGTTGACCCTGTATCGAAGTGGGTAGAGGCAATACCCACTAGGACTAATGATGCTGCCGTAGTGTGCATGTTTATCAAAGAATACATTTTTTGCAGGTTTGGTGTACCAAGAATGATTATTAGTGATGGAGGTACACATTTCCGGAATCAGAAGTTCACGATATTGTTGAAAAAGTACGGGGTAAAGCACAACATTGGTACCCCGTACCACCTGCAGACACAGGGGCAAGTGGAAGTCTCCAATAGGGAAATTAAGAAGATCTTGGAGCGCACTGTGGCTTCGACGAGAAAAAACTGGAGCACCTTGCTACCGGACACTTTGTGGGCATACATGACGACGTTTAAGACACCTATAGGTACTACACCTTTTAGGTTGGCTTACAGTCGGGCCTTCCATTTGCCGGTGGAGTTGGAGCATAAGGCGCACTGGGTGCTGAGGAAGTTGAATTTGAGCTATGATGAAGCCGGAAAGAAACATACGTTAGAGCTAAATGAACTTGACGAGCTGAGGATGAATGCATATGAAAGCTCATGGATCTACAAGGAGCGAACAAAGCTGATTCACGATCAACATATTCATATGCGTGTCTTCAAGAAGGGAGATCATGTACTCTTGTTCAACTCCAGGTTGAAGTTGCATCCCGGGAAATTGAAATCCCGATGGAGTGGACCTTTCACCGTAGAGGAGGTCAGGCCACATGGCGCAATCATGGTGCGTGATGGTGAGACAACATTCTTGGTTAATGGGAAGCGATTGAAGTTGTATTTCAGTGAGGATTACACAAGGAAAGTGAATGAGGTCAAACTCATTGCACTTCCGGATGCATGAGGAGCTTGATTTCTTCTAGCCTAAGATGTTAAATAAGGGCGCTTGTTGGGAGGCAACCCAGCCATTGGTAGTTTTGTTTAGTTTCTTTCACATTTGTAAGTTAGTTTGATTTGATAGTTTTTTTAGTGTAAAAAAGATACCTTAATCATTTGTTTAATGTGCAGGACTGAGGCAGGGTCGATACCATCGACCTTTGTGTCGATGGTATCTATAGGGGTACAGTTAGGCGGCTGCAGAAATCATTTCGAGTCGATACTATCGATGGCCTCATCGATGGTATCGACCTGCCATCAGGTTTCTCGCCAAAATGGAGTCGATAGTATCGACATGGCTGTCGATACTCGTGAGATCTCTGGAGATATTTAGACAAATTCATCTCAGTGAAGTCGATACCATCGACGGGCCTGTCGATGGTATTGACCCAGTTACAGGCAGAAAGCGGCGGCCGGGCCTCGCGAGGGTGTTTGCCCTAAGCAGCAGTCGATACTATCGACTTGCGTCGATAGTATCGATGCGACATGTCACCGATCCACGAGAGGAAATCAACAGTGATCGCTACATCAAGAGAGTCGATCCGTGGGATGGGTCGATACCATCGACCCATGTCGATGGTATCGACGCGTCATCGATCCGGGCCCCCACATCGGGCTATCGACAGCCGTCGATACTAGAGGAAGACCGGATTGTGCTACAGGTGTCGATACCATCGACCCGCGTCGATGGTATCGATGGGTGCACAGTAGCGACGACCTCAGCTATAAAAGGGAGGGATTGTTGTCATATGACGTAACATCTTTAGAGCCTTTCTCCTCCACTTGTGCCGTGCATTTTGTTGTGCAACCGAAGCCCGACTACGAGCATACAAGGAGCGCAAAACTCCCCGAGCCTTCACCGAGCGGAGATTGTCTTCTCCGATCTTCACCGAGCTCCGTCTTCTTTTCCTTCTTTCTTTGCGACGATGGTGCGTACATCCGGTGCATCTTCTTCACAGGTGGATCCTATGGAGATCCCCGAGTTCATTCCTCCACCTACTGCATCTACTCCTTGTCCGAGGATTGTCCATCCTTCCGCGGAGATCTGAAAGGTGTACGAGGAGCTAATGAAGAGAAAGATAGAGCCGACCCGCTACGTCGATCGGGACATGGTTCGTTATCTTGGGTTCGAGCCCAATCTTGCCTACATTCTCAAAGGGAAGGCAAGACATACGGGCAGGAGGCCCGATGAGATGGAATTCCACACCGATGGCCAGCCGTTCTTCAGTGAATGGCCGACATACAAGGAGCTAGTGGCAGAGTTCATGGCGTCGCTGGACATATGTGTCGTGCCAAACGACGTCATCGCCACTGATCAGGAATGGATCAAGGGTCGTGTTTCTTTCCGGCTGTACAACAACGATTGCACTCTCACCCTCAGGCATTTCAATTCCAAATTCAACTGGAATCATGGGAGAGACCATTACCGGAGGCCAGACAACCGGACTGACTATGATGCTATTTTTGCCGAGCTAGTGACTGCGCCCCCCGACAAATTCGTGAGCTACCATAATGCGGCAGTTGCGGATTTTGAGCATCCGTTTGTGTGGATTCTGCACTGAATTCTCTACACCACGCTGTTCGCTCGTGGCGATCTATCTCTCAGTAAATTTTAGGAGTCGGATTTATTTTTTCTGTATAAATTGCTGAAGCACGAGGAGTGCAATTGGGGCACGTTCTTCTTAACGCGCATGTTGGCTATAAAGAGGAGTACGCGGAAGGCTCCAATCCACTTTGGAGGGCTCATCACACCGCTGGCCCACTATCTTGGGTTAAATTTCTCCCAGCTTACTCCCCTCTCCAACAGGAGCAAGGTCAACTTGCAGCATCTGCACCGCTCCAACCTCATTCTGCTTCGTGATGGCTTGGCATATGCACACTGCCATGTCAATCAAGCATATCAAGAGTGTTCACTTCCAGACCCCATCTTCAACATTGAGGGTGCTCAACATTTCAGGTGGCCCATCATAGCCATTGATGACTCGGATGAAGACAGCGACAATGATGATAATGACGGTGACGAGCCTGAAGAGGAGGCTTTAACCCCTCTTCGTGCACGAGTGGCACCTTGGAAGTGTCCCCACATGCATCCGGGTGCATCTTCATCTTCGCAGCCTCTGCCACCACAACCCTCTTATCAAGGAGAGTATGCCTACTCCATGCAGGGGATGTATACAATGCTGCAGGAGATTCATCAGATGCAGCAGCAGCATACAGCTTCATACGCTGGTATTCAGGATACAACGAACCGGTTGTTAGATAACCAGAGGGCCATTTTCGAGAATGAGCGCCTCCTCCTCGACAACCAACAAAACATCCACGACAGGTTGCATAGGATGGAGATGCAACAACAACCCTTCTACAATAATTACTAGAGCCAGAATTATTTTAGGGGGTATCCACAACCTCCACCAATTCCCCAGTACGATCCGAGCTTTCAGGGGCAGTACCCATCTTAGGACCCCACGGCACCGCAGTACCCGCCTCCTCCTGAAGAATGATCGATATCAATGTTCCACCTTTTAAGGTTGTTTTTGACTATGAGGCCATAGTCGAATTCAAGCTTAGGGGGGGAGTTGGAACAGCTCTATCCTTTAGTTTTCTCAGTTTTTAAGTTTTTATTGTTTTGTCTTTTGTCATTTGTTTTTCTCAGTTCTTAGTTTGTTTGTAGGATCCACACTCTATCTAGTGTAATTGTGGATGTCTTAAGTCATGTGTCATCTCGTTGCTTGTACATGGGAATCAAGGGAAAAATTAAATTTTTTTTAGTGTTTTGCAAGCTAGTGTTGTTCAACTTTGAGCACATAACTTAAGGAAATAATTGGGTTTGTCAACTCTAAAATAGGAAATCACAACTATACATTCCTATGATTCATGAAAAGTGGACGGAACTAGTTGTTTGAGCCTAAACTGACCAAATGATAATGAGACTTTAATTTGAAATAAGAGAGAGAAACCTCTTAATTACTACACAGGTCAGTAAGGAGGGACACATAATAATTTTCAAAGGTTCAGTCAATTAGTCTTGTGATCTATCCACCCCATTGTTTTCATAATCCACCTTAAGAACTGGAAGCACATTATGGTTTTAATCTCTTTGATTGCATTCCATGTAGATAGGTCTTGCATTGCAACTATTTTCACATAATTTGCATGAAAATAAAAAACAAATAGATAAGTTATACATGCACATTATCCTTAGGTGCGTGTCATTTAGTTGCATAATCATCATTTTGTAACTGCATTCACATTTTTGTGCATAAAGTACATCTTGCATCTTATGTCTTCTGAACATAAAAGGTGATGAACTTGTTCCATACCTTCTGAATGTTTCAAATGTATAAGTTATGCAGCAATAAGTGAGTCCGACAAACAATTCTTTGTCAGCTATGAAAATAAGGGCTTGAAGAAAAAGAATAAGAGAAAGAAAAAAAAGGTTTTGAAAAGAAAAAAGAGAAAGAAAAAAAAGTATTGAGAAGCAAATAGAATTGAGAGGGAGAAAGGAACATAGTCTCACCTGCATCTTAAGAAGAATAAGGACATGATGTAGTTCCCTTAGATATTCCATCTCACCTTGAGACGGGATGATAGTGCATGCATCATTCCACCCGCATGTAAGCATTAGGGCATTTTCACTTGCATATGCATCATTTAGGTCATTAATATTTTATGCATGTTGAAACCGTATAATGCTTCCATTTCTTCCATGAGCCACCCATTCCATCCACCTGTTGCTCAAATTGGTAGGCCACCGTGATTTTCTCCTCACTCATTAATACCAGGAGAACTGCTTCCATATAGATGGTAGTTAGGGCGAGCAACGTAGAATAGAAGATCACAAGATGCACCGAGTCTGGACAGGAGAATTTTATTATGTTAACTGCCTTATGTGATAGTGTTCATCAATTTTGAGGTAGATATCTTTTATGGATGATTATTGTCACCTTTAGGGTAATTATCATTCCGTGGTTAGTGAGGGTCGAAATGTGAATGTCTGGCGAGGATCACATGGTGTTGTTTGTTGTGATAATCTGTTCTTTAGTTGACCCTCACAATTCTATTCTAAAGTTTAGCTGTTCGAGGACGAGCAATGTTCAAGCTTAGGGGAGTTTGATGCGATGATTTTGAGTCACATTTATAGACTTATTTTACTTGCATTTTATGCATTTATTGGTCATGTTGGCGGTTAATATTGCATAATTCACTTACTTTAGTCTATGACCCTTCTCAGTGTCAAATTTCCCTTATTTTATTGTTTTGAGTATAAATGATTACAATGATAGGTTTTATCTCGGCTTATGTGGTTTTGTTTTGAAATTTCAGGAAAAACGCATATCTGTAGCTGTCGATACCATCGACGACTGTCGATACTATCGACACAGCCACAGGCAGCCGGCCGCAAGGAGCAGCACAGAGTCGATACAGGGATGTCGATGGTATCGAGTTACCATTAGGTTGCTGGCGAGCAGACAATCGATACTATCGGCCCAAAAGTCGATACAATCGACACAAGAAGATTCAACGACGGAAAAGGGATAAAACCGACGCCTAAGGGTGTCGATACCATCGACCCGCGTCGATGGTATCGAGTCAGCATCAGGCGCAACGACAAAAAGAAAAGAAGACTTACTGATATCGCACAGAGTGATACCATCGACCCGTGTCGATGGTATCGACACCGTCAGATTAAAGTTTGTTTCAGATCGATCCAAATCCGACGACTGTGATATTTTTGCAACCTAACTTGGTGATTATACCTAATGACGGCGGCCAAGAGTAGTGGATCACGTCATTAGCCGCTGCACACGTCCCGAGAAGGTGTGGAGAGAAGAACGGATCCCAGAAGCACGCCCCAACCGTTCCGGAAGCCGAAGAAGACGTTTTCCACCGCCGAAAGGCTGTAGATTGCGCATTCTATGCCGAGGAATGGTTGGATCTTCTCCGTTCAGGGGTTTCATTACTTATTCACATTTTTCTCCATGTTTCCCCTTTTCTCAACCATGTTTTGCTCTGAGATGAACATGCGGGGCTAATCCCCTTTATCTTTAGGACCGGGAGTAGCCCGGGGAAGCATTGTATGCCATTTTTATCATAGTAATTCATAATTTATCTCTTAAATCCGTGGTATGATTTCATTTTCTCACTTATATTGTTATGCTTGATCACCATAATGATAATCTAATGCCTTTAATTACTTTGAAAGAAGAATTAACGGTTGAAAAGAGACAAAATTCACATTAATTAACAAATCCCTTGAACAAGGTGATGTAAGGTTAATGGTGGAAACCTAGAGGTCGATTCTAATGCACCTAGTTTAGGGTATATGTTACTACGATGGTGGAACTTACCTAGACATAGGTAGTGAATTGTACCACGACAGTGGACAATTCTGACTACAGGCCACTACCCGGATTGAGAGATGAACCTGAATTATTATATGGAAATTTATACAATGAAAACCCACAGTGAAACCACAATCCTAAAGACCTCCATTTGAATTGATTAAATTAAACACTTAATCGATTGCTTTGTTTTATTTTATTTTCTTTTATTTTTACAACAACTCTCAAACTCTTTTAATCAGTCTAGCTGATTGCGAGTAGTTAGTAGTAGTCTACCGATAATTTAGTGTCCCTGAGTTCGACTCGGGCCTCACAAGGGCCTATACTACTTTGACGCGTGCACTTGCGTTATACGCACGGTAAAATCGTGTCATATATGTATAATTAACAGTTGATCGCCTATTTTGTTTTGAGTAATCTCATTTGGTGTGGCGTGACATCATAGTTTAAGTTGGTTTCAAGGCATTAGGTTTGTTGAGTCTACAAGGACATATGACTTAGGTTTTGTGTCTGTTCTTACATTATTCAACATATCTAATCATAGCTTATGCTTATGTAGACTAGTCTGAAGAACATGCAGAGAGTAGCTTCATCATGCCAGGAGGTGGCGGTAGGAGGCCGACACATGATGGAAGAGTGTTGGTGATGGGGACGAAGCAGCCCTCGATGCCTTGGTTTTACCCTATAGCAATGGAAAATCCCACTTTTCAATCCATGTTTAGACAACTTTTCTGGCAAAGGTTATATTGCATTTAGCAGATAGAGCACCCATACCTCAAGCTAGGGTAGCTTATCCCTAATGCAGAGTCCCATGGTTCTGGGAAGACATTTGAGAGGTTGAGACGTGTGGAGGCAGTCGAGTATGTAGGTACTGCAGACCTGACAGACATCAATATGTGGTTAGCAGAGCTTGAGCAGGTGTCCAAGATCCTAAACATCCAGAAGAGGAGAAGGTGAAGCATGCTATTTATCTGTTGAAGGGCAGTGCTAGCCATTGGTAGGCCATAGAAGATGAGAAGATACCGGGGGTTGTGATAGACTGGGAAGAGTTTGGGTTAGAGTTCGTGAGTTGATACTTTCATGAGACGTATGAGAAGACAACACAATTTGAGAAGTTGTGGTAAGGTTCGATGTCCATCAATGAGTATGAGGTGAAGTTTATGGATCTCATAAGGTTCTGTACTCATATGGAAACAATAGAGAAGGAGATAATCCAAAGGTTTGAGAAGGGTTTGAGCTCAGAGTTGTCTACGGTGGCTAGTGCTTTGGAGAACAAAGATAGGTTCTCTACCTCTGTGGAGTTTGTGAGGAGGATCGAGAGGTTTTCTCTTAAGAAGCGTGAAGTCAATGCTAAGAAGAGGCCAACTCAGTTCCAAGGACAATCATCTGGTGGCTTTAAGAAGTCAAGGTTCTCGACACCACAGTCATAATAGAGGTCAGGTTTTTCTGAGTCGAGATTAGGTGTGTCATCACAGTGGTCCCCGAGCAAGGGACGAGGTCACAACTTTCTTCCAGCAAGAGCACACAACACAACATATGTGTCATAGGCAAGGTTTTCTAGGCCACAATTTGAATCAAGGACTGGTCAAAAGTGTGTTCAAGTAGGGAATTTGAGGTGGTCATGCCCTATATGAAGGATGAAGAAGTCAAACAACATCCGAGGCTGAGTCAATGAGGTTTCCAATATTAGTACAATAGTGGTGATGGTAGAGGACGCAGTCAGGCATCACATGAAGGATCTTATGGGCCAACTAGTAGGGGTCATGGAAAACAACATGCGACAACTAGATTCTATGATATGAGTCACCCATAGGGAGTGATCAATCCACGGGTCATAATAGGTCCGATGAAAAATTTTCATTCTGACTTATCTGCTTCTTCTTTTGTATCTGTTTTGGTTGAACTAGGTGTGATGCACTCTTTTATCACTAGAGTGGTGATAAGTAGTTGTTATTTTCCTATTTATAGTAGATATGATAGTCTTTGGCTAGAAACCCCTCTTGTTGGTTCTGTTGAGTTGCGGAAGGTGTATCCATCCTACGTTCTTTCTTTTTTGGGATGCAACATTCAAGTGGACCTTATGCCGCTTGACATGCATGTGTTTGTTGTGATCCTAGGGATAGATACTTTAGAGAAGTACAAGATTGTTTTGTACTGTAGTTCCAAGGTGATGAGATGTTTCTTGTATCTTACAAGGAGAGAGGAAGATTCTTCCTATGTGTTTGATGTTGACAGTGATAGTAGAGAGGTTGATGAGATAGGGGATTGTGAGGCTTTCCTGGCACATGTTGTGGATACCAAGATGGGAGGCCCTAGTATCTAGGAGGTACATATAGTATGAGAGTTTGAGGATGTCTTTCCTTAAGAGTTTCCTGGTGTTCCCCATCCTAGAGAGATTGATTTTGAGATCAATTTCATTCCAAGAACACAAACCATAGCACAAGCACCTTACATGATGGCACCAACAGAGATGTAGGAGTTGAAGAAATAGTTGCAGGAGTTGTTAGAGAAGGGTTTTATCATACAGAGCACTTCCCTTGAGGTGCTACTGTGTTGTTTGTGAAGAAGAAGGATGGTTCCATGAGACTTTGTATAGAATATCGATAGTTGAACAAGGTCACGATAAATAATAAGTATCCACTGCCCAGGATTGATGATCTGTTTGACAATTTAAGAGGTGCTATAGTGTTCTTGAAGATAGATCTATCGTCAAGATATTACTAGTTGAGAATCAAGGGGGATGACATACCCAAGTATACTTTTAGGACTATGTATGGCTATCATGATTTTTTGGTTATGCTATTTAGGCTAACCAATGCACCAACATCTTTCATGGATCTGACGAGTAGGGTGTTCAGACCATACCTGGATCAGATCATGGTAGTGTTGATTGATGATATCTTGATATACTCCAGAGACATACAGTAGCACGAGCAACATCTATGCCAGGCGTTGACATTGTTGAGGAAACACATGTTATATGCCAAGTTTAGCAAGTTTGAGTTTTGATTGACCAAGGTATCTTTTCTGGGTCACATCATATCTGTAAGGGTGTTTGTGTAGACCCAAAGAAGGTATAGTTAGTGCTAGAGTGGGAAAATACTAATATTGTGGGAAAATACTAATATTCCAACTGAGATCTGAAGCTTCCTAGGTTTGGCAGGCTACTATAGGAGATTCATTAAGAATTTCTGTACTATAGCGTTACCCCTAACAAAGTTGACCAGGAAAGGTGTTCCTTTTGTCTAGAATGAAAAGTGTCATTTGTTCTTTCTAGTTGTTGAAGGAGAAGTTGACCAATGATCCGGTGTTAGTGCTTCCAGAGCAAGGGAAAGGTTAAATCATCTTCTGTGATGATTTGAAGAATGACTTGGGATGTATGCTGATGTAGGATACAAATGTGTTTTCTTTTACTTCATAACAACGTAAGATTCACGAGGAGAACTACCCAACACATGATCTAGAACTTGCAATAATGGTTCATGCCCTGAAGATCTGGAGGCACTATCTATATAGAGAGAAGTGTCAGATCTTCACTGACCACGAGAACCTTAAGTATATCTTCTCAAAGCAGGAGTTGAACATGAGGTAGAGGAGACAGATGGAGTTGATAAATGACTATGGTTGTACGATAGACTACCATTCAAGGAAGGTGAATGTGGTGGTTGATGTGTTGATCAGAAAGTCATCTTCATCATCGTCTGCAAACAAGATACAATTACATGCTTCAGTATGTCACAAGCGAGACATGTTGGTGTTTCTTCAGTAGATGAATGTATAGTTGGAAGGATCTCTGGTTGTAGGGTTGTTGGCACAATTATGTGTGAAACCTAGATTTATGTAATAGATTAGGGACATGAAATAGAAGGATACCGTGATACATAATATCTAATCATAGTTTGGCATCAAGAAGTATGATAGCTTTTGTGAGATAGAGGATGGGATAGTTTGCTTTCATAATAGGATGGTGGTTCCATATACTGATGGTCTGAGGAAGATGGTTCTTGAGAAAGCTCATTCCTCAATGTACGTGATGCATCCTGAAAGTACCAAGATGTACCACAATCTGAAGGATCTATATTGGTGGCCATGTTTGAAGTGTGATGTGGAAAAGTTTGTTGCTAGGTGTCCAGTCTGTCAAGAGGTCAAGTTAGAGTATCATAATCATGTGGGAACTTTGCAACCTTTACCGATACCACAGTGGAAATGGGAACATATCACCATGGAATTTGTGGTTGATCTTCCTAGGACAGCCAAAGATCATGATTCCATTTGGGTGATATTTGACAGGTTGACCAAGTAAGATCACTTCTTGCCAGTCAAGACGAGATATACAACAGAGAAGTTGGAACAAATATATGTTCATGAGATCATCCTTTTGCATGGTATTCCATTGACCATAGTGTCTGATAGAGGTTCGTAGTTTACAAGTTGGTTTTGGGAGTGTCTACATTCATCCATGGGGACACAGTTGAAGTTTAGCATAGCTTTCCACCCACAGATAGATGGTCAGTCAGAGAGGACCATTCAGACTTTGGAGAATCTTTTGATGGCATGTGTTCTGCAATTTCTTGGAAGTTGGGGTGTGCACCTGAGTTTGATTGAGTTTGCCTACAATAATAGTTATCATAGGAGTATAGACATGGCACTGTATGAAGCTTTGTACGGGAGGCATTGTTGGTCACCTCTTTGTTGGTATGAGATAGGGGAATATCAAAATTTGGGTCATGAGTTAGTGCAACAGACTACAAAGAAGATCAAAGTGATACAACAATAGTTGAAGGTAGCTTAGGATAGATAAAAGTCTTATGTCGATAACCGTTTCAGATAGTTAGAGTTCCAAGTTGGAGATCAGGTGTACCTTAAGGTTTCCCCTTGGAAGGGCGTGCTGAGGTTTGGCAAGAAGGGTAAGTTGGCTCCGAGGTATATGAGACCTTACCTTATTGTGGAACATGTTGGGAAGGTGGTGTACAAGTTGGAATTGCCGCCAGAGTTGCACAGGTTGCATACTGTCTTCCATGTCTCCATGTTGAGGAAGTGTCACCCTGATTCCGAGCAGACGTTGTAGCCAATGAAGGTTGAGTTGGAAGTGGATGTGTCATATGTTGAGGGTCCTATGTTAATCCTAGATAGGAGAGTGAAAAAGAAGTATATAGCCTTAGTGAAGGTTTTGTGGCATCACTGTGGTGTGGAAGAAGCCATTTGGGAGTTAAAGGGTCAGATACATAGGAAGTACCCACCTTTGTTCACGTAGGATTTTGAGGGTGAAAACCTTATTAGGGATTTATGGTTGTAAGACCCCTGACCTTGCTTTTTGGCTGAACATGGTTTCTTAGCATAATTGGATTCTTAAAAACTTATCATAAACCTAATATTTTCTTTGATATCATGTGACAATCTTAATTTTCAAGATTGGTCCAATTTGGACACTATTTGAGTAAGTTATGCATATATGTGCTTGTTTTGGACTTTTATGAAATTTAAACATATCTATGTTTTTTTCTTGCAATTTGTCACATTCTTTTTGTGCCTTACATGTTTTAATATCATTTTGAATATAGTGGTTCTTTGGGGTTCCTTGTTACACCTTGGTTTGAGTGGTGACACCTTGTGTTGAGGTTTTCTTTAATGGATGCCCTAACACACGATTGACCTTGGGTGTTGAGCAACCTAGTTTTAGCGATCGCCAAGTTTTCATATGGTCCTAAGTTTTGGCAGTCAATGAATTTCTCTTGAGCCATCTATTTTTTCCATTCGACGAGGTTCCTAACTCATACTGGTCGCCAAGGTTTCCTAGGGTTAGTGACTGTTTGGATTTTATGATCTGTCACTAAAGTTCTTAGCGGTTGTTTGCTTCTTCTGAACAAGTTTGGTCAATGAGATTTCTTGTTGTGGTCATCAATTGTTGGTCTACACGATCAACTTAGTTGCATGTATGGGATGCTTTAATGGACGAGATGCTTTGGTCTTGGACACATGGCAAACACGGTTAGACACCTATACCTTCTATCCTCTCTCACCATAGCCATATATACCTCCCTCTTCTCATGCAACCAAACCCTTTGAACCCTCTTTCTCTCTTCTTGATCTTGGAGATCATCCCCACTTGCTCTCCAGTGAAGTGAAGGAGGATCTCAAGGTTGAAGGAGGCTGATATTTCTTGCATGTGTACCTAGGGTTTGGATCTACCCTAGTTGAGGTTGTTTGGTTCTTCCTTGCTTGGTTTCTAGACCTTGGTAGGTGAGATCTCTCTCTATTCCTTCATTTCCCTTGTTGTCCTACCCCCTTCTTCCCTCTTCTTGGTCGGATCCATGGTGAATCTTGAGATAGTGGTTGAAAACATCTTCTTTCTTGCGTTTTCAACCTTGGGTTTGCTTCTTTTTTTGGGAGAAGTGACTAGCTTGGCTGAGGAGACTGCTCAAGGTAGGGTTTCTACCCTCTTTTCTTCAAGCTACCTTACTGTTTGGAGATTCTACATCATCTCTAAGGTAATTTATACAACTTTCTCCACGATTATTGCTTACTCATACCTTGCATGTACACGATCTTGCCATAAAACATTGTTCCAAGTAGGTTTACTTAGGGTTTGATCTTGTATGATGGTTCTTGAGTAGTTATTCTCTTGTATGAACCCTAAACTTTGTGCATGAACCCTCCTTGGTAGTGTAAGTTTTAGACCTTGTTTGCATATGAAAATGATGGTTTTTTCTCTCTCTCAAAAGATGGTTCATTTCTAGGGTTTCAAGCTAATTTTTCTCCTTGTATGGAAACCGATGGTTTGGTTTTGGTTGACCTTCTTGTGCTAACTGATGGACTTGACTTAGTGGCTATTTTGGGACTTTATGTGATCGTCAAGTTTTAGATTCCATGCTGGTTGCCAATGTTTGTGTCTCTATGTGGTCACCAATGTTTTTGGACTCATGACTGGTCGCTAAGGATTTTGGTCTCTTCATGGTCGCCAAGATTTTGAATGAATGATGGTCTCCAAGATTACCCTTATGTGGTTAATGAGACCTTGATGTTATGTGGTCTCCAAGCTTTGGAACTTTAGTGGGCAATGAAGAATTGGGATCTTAGTGGTCTCCAAGAGTGGTGATTTAATTCGGTCACCAAGTTTTATGTCTTCATCGGTCGCTAATGTTACCTAACCCTAGCGGTCACCAAGATGGCTAACCCTAGAAGTCGCGAAGGGTACTGACCCTAGTGGTTGATGAAGTCTCTGACCCTTTGTGGTCTATGAGAATTTCTAGTTTCGTGGTCTCTATGTTTTCCCGACTCTATGGTCAATGGGTATATGTTGACCTTATGCTTTCATGATATGATGGTGATGTTGAGAATTAGGGTTTACCCTTGAGGGCTATTTTGTAACCCTAATTCAATTTACCTTGTTGATCCTAACCCTAATACAAGTAAGTGATGATGACATTTATCTTTCTTGTCTGATTAGTGTGATTAAGAAATACTTTCTCTCTCTATGTTGATGTAACCCTAATCTGTTGTTATATGAACATCATAGCTCTTAAATGTAATATTATGATTGATACATATGTAACCCTAATATGTTGTTATATGAACATCATAGCTCTTAAATGTAATATTATGATTGAGCTTATGTATCACATGTATCATGAATATTGATGTTCCTTGATGAGTCTTGGGAAGATAATGATGTTCTTATAGGGAATGATGTGATAGTCTTAAAGACCTTTAGGCATGATTGAACTTTAGTGAGGTGTTGTACTCTTCATGATATGATAAATACTTGTCATGTGATGGTATGATGATGATTACGGTCTCATGTATGAAAATGAAATAGTACCGTGTGATGATGTGATAAACATTATACTTCATACGTTTTATATTTTCTGAAGTTGCAACCTACCATGCTTTTGTAGAATTCTTTTTGGGTTTGTATGTAACTTGATTGATGCAACCTTAAATCACCCAATTGACATTTACTAATCAAGTGAAACCCTAATCATGTAGTGCCCTATACTGTAGATCCATTCTAGTGTCAGGACTTTCTAGATGGTGAGATGAGTATTCCTCTAATTGAAACTCAAAGTCGTATACTATTGAGTATATGCATGTTTTTGAGGATGGTTGCGGTCATACCTCAGTAGGAGAATGCCCAAGGACGTATGTCAGGTGATTATGATTTTGTATATGTGATGTTCTTGAGGAAATATGTAGTTGTACCTCAAATGAAAGGGTTTTGGGTACCCTAGTGACTAGTACTGTGACCTATATACCACGGGCGGACTAGGTTGTTTTGTAGTTTGATTATATATGGCACTGCGGCTGACTCGTATTGACTGAGGGTGGATGATATCTTGGGATTATGGCTCTCCTAGATCTTGTACAAAACTAATTTTGACTTAGAGGTGGTCAGTTGGTGTGATAACCTAGATTTTTGAATTTTTATTACTAATACAATATTTGAGAGACAAGTATGCCTTGTAGATGAGAATTACCAAACTACGGAATTGGTAATCCTAATATGGATTCTTTCACCTAATTTAGGTTATGTGAGATATGATAGAGGACTATGATATGCAATCGTGTTCAATTGTGAACGAATAGCCTTTACTAATCAATTGTGTATTTTGGAGACCAAATATCCAAATGAGGACATGCTTGGACTAGAATGCAATATGAGTGGATCGTGATGTATTATAAGAACAAACAAAGTCATTGAAAATTGTTTAGATCTTTTGGAGGTCAATGGGTAATCACATCGACCATAGTACACCTAAATATAAAGATGTTTGGAGGAATTGATTGATTGTCAAACATTTGTCTTTGTGTTTCAATTTAGAAGGGACTCTTCATTAGGTTACTATGAAGATATTGGAAATTTTAGATCTGTTTGAGTTCCCAATTAAATATTAGTTAAGATGAAAGAATCTTATATATCTTTTGCTTTATTTAAGGTTGAGAATAATAGTGGATTAATTGTTTCCTTATTACACGGCCACTCTAATCTTGGATCTGTCATCTCCCTACTCCGAAATGGTAGGAGAAGGTGGCATGATCAGAACCCCTAAAGAAGTAGTCGCTTCCGAGGGATATGGGGGAGTTAGCTAGGTGGGCTGAGTCTGCCACACTCATCGGATCCAAACAACCATTCGCAAGGGTCTCGGGGTAGAATACAAAGAATGAGAAACCTCTCGTCATACATTCATCACTCCACCGTCGCACATAGCAGCAACCAGGTGGACAAGGAAGAAGCCCCAGCTGGGGGCACACACAGCCGAGTTGCGAGGAAGGAAGAGAGGTAGGGGCTACTGCCTGCCTAAGACATAGAAGAGGAGATGGAAGAGGCAACCAAGTCCTCCGCTGGGCCAAGCGGCGCTGGCGCTGAGATCTGTGATGCCTGCGGCAGTGCCTGACGCAGCTGCGACAGAAGCGTGGAGATCGGTCGTGAGGACCTTGGCAACAAGCCACAGATGAAAGGATTCGGGGCGATGGCCATGAGACAGGATCAGAGAAGCAACGTCAAGCAAAGAGCCATGGGCGGCGGGGATCCTAGCAGCGAGGCTGAAGCAGGAATTCAGAGCGGGCCATTAATCCTTCTCCTGATGTCGTGAATGGCCAACGAGGTGCGCCCACATCTAATGATCCTACGACACCATCATCCGAGGACGAGATAGAGAGGCCATGTGAAGTGGAATTTCTCACCGGCAGCAAACTACACGGCGGCGCTCATGCAAAAGGATCAAAGCACAGGTAGCGCTGCGTGAACCTGCTCACGATCCAGGAAGAGAGATTTGTCGGGCTCCGTTTAGGCAGCTAGGTCAGAGAGGGTGGCTCGAAGGTGATCTCGGCGGCGTCCACCATATAGGGTGTCCAGCCATGAGAGGCGGAGCTGGGAGGATTCGGTGGAAAGGGAAGGGGCCGCTGCGCCCCAAGTCCCTGTTCAGCGGCGCTAGAAGCGGCTCGCTAGAGGCAGACGAGAGAGAGAGCTAGAGTCTAGGCGTCTCGGCCAGTGAGCAATGAGGACTTGAGATGGTTGATTAATCGCCGGAATCCAAACCTCAGCGACGCCCTACCTTCTTGGGTTCAAGGCAGAGAATGGGGGAGCCGTAAAGGAGATAGCTCGCGTCGCACGTGATGCGTGAGGGAGAAAGGGCGAGTAGGGAAAGCCCTGAACCAGGCAAATCATATTGAACCGGATCCAGGCCAGCGAACCGGCCGGATCAACCGCTAGAGAACCCGGCCCAGACCAAGTGGACCGGCCGCAACAAGCAAAGGAGCTGCGCCAGACCTAGGGGCCACGTGGCGAGCTCCCATTGGCCGATTAAGGTAATAATTCAGTAAATGCTCAGATTTTCATTAAATCACAGTAATTAGCTCGATTGTCAGAAAAATGCAAACGAGGTATCAAAATTCTCAGAAAAATATGTAGAACAACATGAAAGCTTAATATCAGACTTTTTATGCTTTAATATTAGCAATATCATATAAGATAGGTAATACTTGTTTAATGGAAAATAAATATCAGATGATGATATTAAATTATGGAAAAATGTCAGTACGTCCATAACCATGTTTATAATGCACCTTATGTCAGTTATGGTCATTTTATGACATGAAGTCATGTAATTTTCTTAATATGACTAATTAGGGCTAATAACCCTCTATAAATTGTAATTATTGCACACATGCTCGATAAATGGTGAAATTTACAGAGTAGGTTTATATCAGTAATCTAAAGCTAAGATGTAAATCAGATATCAGTGAGATGTATATAATTCATGTTATATGAAGATGAATCTTAATCAGGTTATAAAAACCCTAATCTAGGTTAATGATGTAACCTAGGGTTATTATGTGCACCAAAAAAAAAGAATATGGAACCTAATATTCAGATAATGAATCATAATCTGTAAAATGACATCAGTAAGATAAATATAAGGTAAGAATACAAGTAATCATTAGAGTAACATAATGAGATAATATAAACCCTAATGAACACGACTAGGGTTAAGATGATTAGAATCTGATGATAGTATGTGGTCTTGTCTTAATCAGGTGTTGACCAGACTTCTAGATGATCAAGGATAAGTTAGAAATCTCTGAACTCAGGTACGTGGGTTTTTATTTAATTATATGACTATGGTTTTCTTGCTTGCAATCATGATATGTATGTATGCTCTCTTCTATTTGCAAATATTGGATGTAGTATTGCTATGTAGTACCCGTTGTTTTGTCACTTGAAAACATAAATTATGAGTAGATGTTTTGTAGTTATTTAAGGTGTTCATTATCCCCCTTACGAGGGAATGGATTAATGTTGGCTAGTACACCTCCCTAGAGCACACGGTGTACAGGGAGTTTCCCCTAGAGTACTTGGTACACGGGGATGGGCCCATATTTATGTTTTGGTACTAGTCCACCTTGATAATACAATTCATCTAGGAAAAATGACTTAAATTGGCGTATTTCGCTTAATAAAGAAGTGTTTTCTATGATTTTCTTTCCTTCTGCAAATCTTTTTCAAAAATTATGCAAGCCATAAATATATGTATCTTTCTGCCCACGTGCACAACACCTTGTGTGTTGATTCGTTGTTTCACGTATGTTTTAGGTTCAGAGCTAGCTTGGGAGAAAAAGTACAGGATGTGAGCAAGTTGTTCAGGTTGTACCTATTGTGAAGATCCTAGTTAGCATACATGTTCATAGATTGTAGAATTTTCATTCAATATGTAATTGTAAATCATTGTGTAATAATGCATGTTGTATAAATATACATGTTGAATGTTGAGAAATGTTATGGTTGTATGTTCATGTATGCGTATTATGCTTCCGCATCGCTCTCTGATATGATTGTTTGATGTCTTCGGATTATGGGCTCTCATTTCCAATAGGGTTTGGAGAAGCCAAAATTCGGGGACGTCACAGTTGGTATCAGAGCATGAACAATAGCTACACCCGACATTTGCTCACCATAAAACATTAAACTTAAATCTCACCTTTAACGTAAACCTTAGAAACTTAGTAAGTTGTTTTATAGGAATAAGTTCTGACTTAGCCTTTAGGTTAGAACCTAGATGTTCGAGAACTAGGTTTAGACAAGTGTTTGAAACCCTCTCCATATAGAGCTCATATGTATTGGGTAGCTACACTAGTCTACATCTCGTTCTCACCATTTCACTAGGTTACATGACACCAGACTATCTACTGTGTGTTGGACACTCGAGTTTGCTGGTTTGGTTTTGTTTC